>JAWNNS010000639.1:7655000-7980000 GCA_035044605.1 Scaptomyza cyrtandrae
TTCCTTTTTATGGCAAATGAAATGTGAAAATTTGAAATGACCACAAAAACGAGTGACAAACACAAACACACATACACACACATGCACACACACACGAACACACACAATGAGAGAAGGGAGGGTGCGGGAGGGTTGGGAGCGGTACAGAAAATGGTATGCGACAACAACAATGTGTAGTGGCTTCAACTATTCAGCTTCTTTGCTCTCCTTTTCATCCTCCTCGCTTTTGCTGTCTCACAATTGTCTGGTGGTTGTGCATGTTGCAGCTAAAAAGCTTGTGGCATTGCAGCACAAAATGCCAGTGCCACATTAACCAATGAGCAACAACAACAACAAGAAGTTGTAAACAGCAGCCAAAACGCGAAATTAGCCGCCAAAAACTGACCATAACAGAACCAAAGAACTAACTGTGGCCTGACTGGGCTGTCGACAACTGTCAACTGGCATGCGATTAGATTTGCGGTTAGCTAAAGCGACGAGACACGAGACTAACTTGGCTAAGGGATGGTAAGGCTTGGCAGAAGGGTGATGGAGGGAAGGGGTGGGGGGGGGGGGTGTTATGTAAGTTTCGGGTCGACCGAGCAATATAGCCGCAGCGGCTTTGCGGTGGATTTATGTTTATAGCCAAACAAAACGCACCAAAGCCAAACGCATACAGCTGATCCAAATGATAGGTACTAGCAATGGTAAAAGGGGTGAAGATAAAGGGAAGATGGTCAAGGGGGTGGGGTTTGGAAGGGGGTTCTGGTTGCTGTTGTTGTTGTTGCCTGCTGCTGCACGTCGCCAAGTTTCTCTCTCTCTTTCTCTGTCGCCTTTGTGCGGTTTCGCCTTAAATCCTATCGTTTGTTGCT
This sequence comes from Scaptomyza cyrtandrae, assembly GCA_035044605.1. NCBI lineage: Eukaryota > Metazoa > Arthropoda > Insecta > Diptera > Drosophilidae > Scaptomyza > Scaptomyza cyrtandrae. The sequence goes on from JAWNNS010000639.1 coordinate 7,655,852, forward strand.
TACGTTCAAGTTGAACTTCAGTTAGGTGGCCTCCATCGCCACTACTGACCACGTCATTGCCCCACCATCTCCCCCCCCCACCTAATGGCATTTGCGCGCATCTCATAAAATGCCATACATATGCGCATTTCATTTGATTTGATTTAATTTCATTGCCTTTTATGTCTAGCATGCCTTCTCTCTCTCGCTCTTTCTCTGTCTGTGTGTCGCTTTCTCTTGCTCTGTGTAAGAGGATTGTGTTGGGCGGGGAGCGGGGCTTGAGTGGCTTTAATACCCCAAATGCATACCATGGCCTGGCTTTGGAATTAATTTCATTTGACATTTATTTATTTATGCCAATGAAAATTGTTTCCTACTTATTTTTCCTGCTCTTGTTTGCTCTTTTTCTTTCCTTACACACCGAAGCTTAAGTGAGAGGCGGAGTGGTGTGTGTGTGTGTGGGAGGGGGAGGAGGGAAACTAATGGGTGATAACGGGGTGTGGAGTTGGGCGTTGTGTGAGTGGGTTTTTAGCACCTTGATTGGCTGTCGGATTGTGTTCATTGTTCGAATCGTTTAATTGCTTTTAATCATTTTTAAAATGTAATTTTTTAATTATTATTTAAATATTTGAAACATAAACCTTAAGATATGATATAACGTTGCTAATCTGTAGTGTAACACATATAAATAACACTTGTTTAATACTTATCAAGTTTACTTGTAAAATAAAGTTTAGAAACAGTTTAATGCAACTTGTGAATTTTGTTTTCCATATTCAAAACGCTTAACAGAAAACTTGTGGGAAATCTGCGCATCTTTAAGATTTTTCCCCCTAATATACTATATATTAGTATTGTTATTATTATGGGTATGCAGCTGTAATTTTGGCGTATTTAGCCCATGGGCCCCTAACAAACTGTTATTGTCATTATGCGCGATTGTCCTAATTTTGTTGTTGTTGTTGTTGTTGTTTTGCTGTTTTCGGCGTCAATAGGTTCGTTTGTCAATCTGATAATCAAGCATTCAACCTACCCAATCCCCCCGACAGACTATTAGATACCGTCAGCCAACACGTCAGTTAGTAAGTGGAATGAGTGGATGGGAGGATGGGTGGATTGGTGGTTCAATTTATTGGTGTCCTGCTCTACGTTAAAGAAAGAGCCTAGTCTTGGTCTTGGCCTAAGGGCCACTCCTAAACATGGACTATATGTATATGTGTATGTATGTATACTATGTATATACATACTTTATTTGGCCAGTCATGTACAACGCATCATCATTTATCAAAGCGCGGCAACAATTCGCAGGCTGACAAGCCAACAACAACTCACATTCTAGCCTCCCCTAACTTTCCCCCAACTTCCTTCCACCTACTTTTTCCATCTAAACCAAAGCAGACGCCATTTTCTTTCGCTGCTTTTTCGGCGGCGGCGGCGGCTTATCGTTAGGTGGTCCTGTCATGTAACGGTTAAATCTGCATGAAAAATTAATGCTCCTGCTGCTGCTGTTGTGTGTGTGCGCGGGTAGGGTGGCCATGCCTCTGGGCTATTGAAATTAGTATTGGCCTTTGGCAGCCGCATTCACCGTTAAAGGCACTCAAAAAAAAAAACTTAAGAAAATTTAAAAAAATGCAAATGAAAACAAGTAAGAAGGCTTTAGTCGAGAAATCCCGATATCATACATACGGACAGACGAACAGACAGACAGACGGACGGACAGACGGACATGGCTATATCGACTCGGCTGTTGATGCTGATCAAGAATATATATACTTTATGGGGTCGGAGATGCTTCCTTCTGCCTGTTACATACTTTTGCACAAAACCATTACAGTTAAAAAGTGATTCTTATTAAAATCAATAAAAGCTGGACAATGAAACAAAATGTGATATAAGAAAATCAGTTTAAATTTAAAATTACCAAAACGTATATTAATAATAATAATATTTATATTATTTTTTCTACTGTAAAAGATTTTATGGCACACAAATATCAATTTTTTCCTTATATATAGGAATACGAATTGAAGTCATATTTCTAAACCAAAGAGTTAAACAGCTTGAGGGAATGATTATAGTCAAAAACATTCTACATGATTATCTTACACATCTTTTCTTTATTGTTTGCATAGGTGTGAGAGCACAAAAGCTTGCTTTTTATACATGTGAAAGCATGAGCAAAAGCTTAAATAAAGTGCTTATGATATACGCCGCAATAGTTTCTTTCGATAAGAGTATTTTTTTCTTGTTTTTTTTCTCTAAGTGCAGTGACTTTTTCATTCGCATTCGCAGTTCACAATGTTTGCATTTAGCGTTTATATATTTTATTTGGCCAAAAACGAGTGTCGTTTGGCTTTGTCGCTAGCTCTATGTATGTGTGTGTGTGTTTGTGTGTGTGTGTGTGTGTGATGGTGTGCTTGTTCGTTTGTTTGTGTGGGACAGGTCAATGCAGTGTTCTGCAATTGGGTATGTAGGTCATGTATATGTTTCTATGCGTATGTGAGTGTGTGTGTGTGTGTGTGTGTGTGTGTGTGTGTGTGCGTGTATACCCATTTTAGTAGGTGTGTCGCCAGAGGCTCTGGTATGGCTGCTGACGACGCTGGTGCAGTTGCTGATGAAGCTGATGTTGTTGCATCCTTTGAAAGGATGTAACCAAGCTGTGCTCCTTGCCCGCCGTTGCATGGCCGCTGGCGGCGGCGGCGTCTTCGGCGGCATTCTTAGAGGCCGGCAAACTTAGACGCCTTCGCTTTTGGCTGGCCTCAGCGGGCAGCGAAATTGGCTCTCTTGCTGATTGCTGCTGCCGATGATTGGCCGTCGGCTTTCTATTTTCCAATTGCCGCTGCTGATGCTGCTGCTGCTGCTTCTGCTTTTGTGATGGCGCTGAATTGACTTGTGGAAACTTTTGTTGTGGATTTGGTTGCACGATCGTGTGCTTTTTAACGCCTGGTTTCAGCTGATAAGCTCGTAGCAAGTTTTGCTGCTGCTGTTTTTGCAGTATTTGTTGCTGCTGTTGTTGCTTGAGCTTTTGCTGCTGCTGTCGCTGCACGGAATCCTGTTGATCATGCATGTGCAATATTTCCGCTTGCAACGTTTTCTGTCGACTCTTGAATGCACGCTTGCAGGCCAACATTTGCGAAGCATTTGCGGCAAGCAAGCGATTAACACCCTTCAATGTTTGCGTCTGCTGGGGTAGCGTCAATGACTGCTTCGGAGACTGTGCTTTCACTTTGGGCTCGTCCCGCAGCTGCTCGGCCATTCGACGCGGCAGCAACTGTTGCCGCCGCGTGGCATTGCTTTCCCTCATGTGTGCCACATGGCAGATGCGTGTCACTTTGTTAGCGGCAGGTTGTCGTATTGGAATTGTCGTTCTATTGAACTCTCCTTCGAGGCTGCTGCTGAGGCTGACGGACTTCTTTGACTTGGAGTTGGGCGGAGTTGGGGAGAAGGTATCATCAAATTGCTGCTGTTGCTGCTGCGGTCGCCAGTTGGGCGCCAGCGGCCCCAGCGGCCCCAGCGGCCCCAGCGGCATTACATTCTTTTTTGTTTGGGTTGCCTTACGCTTCTTCATCGCCATCATCATCATCATCGCCTTGTGCTCCGTTTGCTGCTGCTGCTGCTTCGGCTGTTCCGGCTGCTCAGGCTCCTCCGGCTGCTCCAGCGTCTCCGGCGGAACCATTAGAAGGCTGAGAGCACGCTGCCTGTGATTCGTGTGCAGCATATTGCGACAGCTTAACGCGGGCTCCTGTTTGGGTACATGTTTGATGTTGAGCTTCTGCTGCTGCTGAGTGCCTCCACTTCCTTCATGGTGCTGGCGGCGATTGAAGGCCTGAAATTTGACAGGCCTATCCGCAAATTGCATAACCTCAAATCGCCTAATGCGCTCGCCAAGCGTATGAAAGCGAAGCTGATCCTTCCCCCCGGCAGCAAATGCTGATGGCGCCCGACTCGTTAGCCGCCGGTTATCAACAACTTCCATATCGCTAAACAGGCCAGGTTCGGGCAGTTGTTTGAACTTCAGGGACAGCCGCTGCTTCAGTGCCTTATCGACAACCATCAGCTTATCATGATCATCATGCTGATCGCTATCATCGTAGTTGTTGTTAGCTTGTTGTTTTGACTTGTACTCGAGTTTCCTGCTACTCTCCCGGTGCCTGCCCATCGCATAACCCATGCCCAGTTCCATGCTTGTTCTGACCGGCAAACTCAGCGAACGCCCACGCCAGTCGCTCACATCGAACTGATCTAAATCCATTTTAGCAGCATCCGTTGCACTGATTCGCCTGTTGCGTCCCCGCTTGTCGCTCGTTCCGAGTATAGTGCTGCTACTAGCCGGACTACTACCGAGAAGTCCATGTTTCCTGCCATACATGCGCAGGCCGCCCGCCGAGAAGGACATGGAGCGACGTCGATTGGCCTGCAGCACAGTGTTCAGCAAATTCTTTGCATTTGCATTAGCTGCCTTTTCGGCCATCTGCATGTGGTTGCGCGGATAGTCCGTTGTTGGTTTCCGACCCACCCGTTGTGACGTTTGCAATGTACGCAAGGGCGCTTGATTCTCTTCACGCTGGAATGCTGTAGAAAGAAGAAGAAAGTTGAAAGTTAGTAAAGAGTCTTGTAGTAAAGGTCTCAAGAAGCCCTTTCCGAATATCTTCTTCGAAATGCGGTACATCAGTTCAGTTCGTAGGGTGTTGAGCTTATAAATCAAACTTAAGCAAATAACAGTTACGGTAACAGTTAATGCTATTGGTTAGTTTCTGCTATTGGTTTCGGTTAACATTTTTGCACATCAGTTAACCGACATTAGCCTAGGTCGTAAGAGACACTTTCTGAATACTTACTTCGAGATGCGGTACATCAGTTTAATTTAAAAGGTACAGCCGGAACAGTTTGGTTCGAAAGTCTTTCATGTTAGGAAGTCACAAATACTGATAAGTTATATAAATAACATAATTATACAACCTAATATACTTCTTGTTGGGCACCTCAAATATATAGTAACTACTGAACTTACCCGGATTATAGGGTAGCAAGGAGTTGGTGCGTTCATAGTAGCTCTTCAGGGCATTATCGTAGATCTGATTGGTATTGCGTAACAACCAGAGATTTGTGCGTCCATTGACGGCCTTCATATTGTATATCGGCTATACCTCGTCCAATACCTCAATTCTTGACTTCGATCGGCAATTGTTACTGTTGCTGGTGCTTTGTGTGCTACGGATTGGCCAAAACGACGTAAACTCAAAATTTTGATTGTGATAATAAAGTGTATTAATCTATTTTTATGGGGACGTCCGTCTTAGATAGACCTCAGACCACTTATTTTTGATAATACTGTGTACAATTTAAAATCGGAAAAAAAAAACTGGTTAAACTACTGACTTTAAATACTAAAACAAAATAATATATATATCAAAGCGTGTTGAAGTAAAAAAAAAAAATCAATTGAAAAGCCTGCTAAAACGAATGAAAAAAAAACCAAATTCCTCTTTTACTTTGATGGTGAAAAGTTTTGAAATTCAATTTGGTTAACACTAATAAGTAAAGAAGCTATATTTAATGCTGCTCATCAAAGCGCAAATCCATTTCACAAGCTTTGATCTTTATTTACGCTAAACATTCGCACAACAATTTTGTGCAATTATCTCAAAGTTGATAGTTGCCCTAAGCACTGAAAAACATGAGAGTTGTTTTGATGGCAACATGCTAATGTTATAATTGGAATGTACTAGTTGCACTCAATCATTTGGCGAATGTCCATATAGTAATGAAAGAGTGCGAATTCAAAACACAAATAACAAATTTCACATTTCGCTTTGACTTTGATTTATTGGATACTGTCAAGTGGCTAATGTGAATTTCATTCCTGAAAATGGATGTGCATGTAATAATTAGTCAGAGGTAACAACCAACTTACACGCACTCACATTCACACACACACACACACACACACACACACACACACACACACACACACACACACACACACACCGATTCATTGGCCAGGTGACCATCATTACACAGCACAGAGTGTCCACTGCTTGTTTGATAATGTTGTTTCCCTTGTTGTCGCTAGTATTGTTGCTGTTGTTGCTGTTGCTGTTGCTGATGATGTTGGTTGATGATTATGCTGCCGTGTGCAGCATTGTTGTTGTTGTTTGGCAGGCTTCGCTTGTATGCAAACAACCTGATGCTAAAAGTGCTGAAAACATGCGTTCAAAAAAAGTGATTACAGGGCACCAATATACACTTAGCGCAAAAATGAATACTCAACTTCGGTTAATCGAGCTCAAACCAAAATTGCTTAACAAAACAAGAAAGTTTTCAAAAAAGGTTCAGAGAATAACAATAATAACTGGTAAATAATAAATGGTAATTGTTTTTAAACATTTTGTATTTTTGTTTTTGGTTTTTTGAGTGCAATCAGAATCAGGGCTGCGGCTTCGTTTTGGGTAGGGGTCAGAGCATAGGGGTGCACAAATAGGTTTTAATTAAATTACAGTGCGTAATTTATGCATTGCCTAGCATCGATGTCCCGAAAAACGCAACAGCAAACAAATCGATGGCGTGCGGCCGTTTTTGCAGCTGCTACGAGTTGCAATTTGCAAATGCCGCGGGGGGGCTTAATCGAAACTCGAAACCATTGCCTTGCACTCTTGCCTGCATAAATGTGGCCTATTTATGAACATTGCCGCAATGCCCACAGCCACAAAAACCTACCACAACACGCACACACACGCACACACACACACAAACACAAAGAGTGTCAGCTGCATAAAGAGGCAAGAGCAAAAAAATAAAATAAAATAAAATAAATGCATAAATATTTAATTATAATAAGAATGTGTAAAAACTTTGTGGAATTGGGAATACAACTTTTGTGCAAATCTTTTGTAAGATCAAGCTTTTAAACTTAACCTAATTAATTGTCACATCATTTCGCAAAGACTCATCATTTGCCCCCTTGCTTTCCCAGCCGCCCTGACTAAAGTTGAACGTCTTTGCCAGCGAGGACCTTTGACCCTTTTAATACTTTGCGAGTGTTGAAGGAAATTTAGTCTTATACCCCAAAAAGAAGCAAAATGTTTCTTTGTGGCACTCACCCACATCCTTCACTCCCCCGCCTTTTTGTTGGTTTGCTAAGCTGCCACATTAGCAAAGTGAGGTGCAAATTTTACGAGTGTCCTTTTCTTTTTTTTTTTTTTTTCTTTTGGGCTTGATTTGAGTGAATGATGAAAAGCTGTGTCATGAAGAAATGCTTTCAGCTTTTGTGCTTTCAGCTTTTAGCGACGCCGTCCAAACCCTCCACCCCTACTAATTGGGGGCATGGCTAATGCCACTGCTTTCCATGTGCGCTGGCCCCATTCAAATTGACATTCATTGCATTTCGGGCAATTAGACTAATTGACTTTTAACCATGAGCACATGAGACACATCCCAACACGTAGAATACAACCCCTTGTAGCAAATAAAACACCCCTTCAATCCACCGGGTCCATTAATATTGTATGCGCAATTTGCTTGTTGCACTTGCATAATTGTTGCCGACAAGTGTCAGCGTGGGTCCCAACTAAAAGGTCGTACCAGACAGGTGATGAGACTATGGACACAAATCACAAGAAAATTTAGATTAACTTTAAATCAAAGGAGCTTCAAATTGAAGCTACAAGTACTAGATATGCTAGTGTGTGTGTGTGTGTGTGTGTGTGTGTGTGGGGAATGGGAAAAGTTACCACATGGCGTTACTCAAACTCAAATCGCGACTGGTTGCGGAAATAGAGCCAAAACGAGAGCCAGAACAGAAGCACTCAACTACTACTACTACTACTAGTACTACTACGAGCCGAAACAAGTAAGTTAGTTGTTGTATGTGTATATATGTGTGTGTGTGTGTGGGTGTGTGTGTGGGTTGCTCATTCATTCATTTGCTCAGTCAGCCATTCATTCATTTCCTTGATTATGTTTCTTATCAATGATAAATGAATATGTAGTACCAGCACTCAAAACTGCTGCTGCTCTTAACTGCTGGCAAAGTGAAAGTAATACCCGAGCGTGCTAAGACCAAAGTAAATGCCAAATTTATTCGGCTTTACAGACTACACAAATTGCCCTACAATGCATGCATAATTATTATATTTTGACAAGCAATTGTCAATTAATAATATATACTTTAAGCTTATGTTAACGCTAAAGCTGAAATGAAAAGCTTTTTAGCCATGTGTTTTCGTTAAGCTCGTTTCGAAGTAGCTAAGCTTTTGATGCTTAGGATCAAAGCTACTTGTGCACCCTGAGCTTTTGGTGGTCAGATCTATATGAGCTTAAAGCTTTTACAGGGCATTCGTTTATTGCAGGCTTAGTATCGATACAGCAAATTGAAAGAGATATTGTCGAGATAGCTGCTTTCGTTATTGGTTACATTAGCGATTTGTCCAACTGCCACATGGTTGGTCACAAAATCAATAAGCCCGCTTGGCCCTTGTGCTAGCTCAAGTGAAATTCCTTGGCCGCGAGATGAAACGGGGCAGCGGGACGACAAAGAGAGAGAGAGAGAGAGAGAGAGGTAGAGATACGGAACGGAAGAAACGAAGGAAAGTCAAGCGCAGCCAGCTGAAGTGCAGGCGAAACTGTTTCTGACATTTGCACCCAGGCTCATACCCATGGACCGACCATGTGAATCGTTCGTCTGTTCTCAGCTGCAGCTTCTCTTCTCCACGCGTTAACCCCTTCCTTCTTGCTCCTTCCTTCTGCAGACCCCAACCCCCCACTTGATTGCTACGACGACTTTTGGCCCCGAAAAGTTCTTTGTGGTTAGGCGCTGACGCGGTTGGTGGGACGTTGGGTTGGATTGGGTTGGGTTGTTTGGAATGGTTAAGGGATGAACGGATTCTCGACGGGCTACCCCTGCAGCCTTGGGTTCTTTAGCTTCTGTTTTCGCTGTTGCAGCTTGTGTTGATGCTGGCGCTGATGCGCTGGTGGTGCTGGTGCTGGTGCTGGTTGTGGTGGTGCTGCTGCTTTTGAAGTGGGCACTCGGCAATTTTCCAGCACTTTAGGAATAAAATTTTTAACAACTCGCCGAGGCGGCCGCTAAGTGCGTCGACGTTTAAATTCCCAGTGGTCGCCCCAAGAGGGGAGTTAGTGTGGGGCGTCCATCAACTTGAGGACGAGTCGTGGACGTCGACGCTGTCGTCGCCGTCATCAGTTTAGTTTTGTAAAACTTTCTGACCCTCTATCACTAAATTATGCAAAAGGGCCGATGGGGGTTTCAACCTAAGCTCGCCCAAAAGCCTGACAACTTCTTAACTGGACCACCCCTAAGTATAAATGTGTGTGTGTGTGTGTGTGCGTTGGTGTATAAACGATCTGGCCCATTCACCTGTCATACTTATAAATAATCGACAGCCGTTGCGATGGGACAACAAGGACCAGCTGCAAAGCTTTCAAGTCGCTGCCCATTCAACTACTACTACTTCTGCTATTAATGCCAATGACGTTGAATAATTAGCGCGCCTTATGCTATGTACGCTGCAATTTGTGATATATGGCTAGCCGATGGCTTCATCAATATTGCCTTGGCTAATGACGGCCTCGTTGCATCGTCATCTATCTAACCAAATCCACCCACCCAGAGCCCACTCACAACCCACCCGATCCAAGAACGCTGATGCTTCTCATTTCATCACCAGCATTTTGAGTGGCAGAGACTAAGGATAATGAGCACGCAGATGACCCAAATGATGGGCACAAATAGTATAGTATTTATGACGTAAGGCGTCTGATTATTTCATGCCCAAGTTACTCTATTAAGTTTGCTGGAACGACTAAAGGAACCGATTATTCTTGTTGCTTAACCGGTGTAAAAATCAATGTTGATGCTTTCTTGTTATAAATATATCAATAGAATAAAATTGTGAATCTGCTTGTGATTCAGTTGAACAACAGTTGCTAACAAAGTCAAACTATTTTGGGCTAGGGAATATGCAATTTGAATCCAAACTGGTAAATGGCAAACCAACGATAATTAAACTTCAGGAGAACATAATAAACTTGATTCCTGATAAGCAAAGCGCACAAGCAAACAACATATCAAGCACATTCTCAATATACTACAACTTGGCAATGCAAACAGGTGAAATGTTATTACGAATAATTCCAGTTGGTTGCATTATTTTCTGGTTTGCATCAACAAAAGAAGTAAAATCGAATTCTCACATTATGTTCTTGCTGTATCATCTATTTTCTATTCTATGAGTATTTATTCGGTTCCAAGAAATCAAAACGTTGCATATATAACTGAAGATAGTACAAGACAAGCCTTAAACATAACCTTCTACAATGTAATTGGGTCAATTCGTTTTTTCACGTGTGTGAAGAAGACCAAATAGTTTAAGGACTGTCATTTCACTTGGTTGATTCGAGCTGCTACGACTTTTAGAATTGCATTTATTTATTATGCTGTATTTTTTCACAGTGCTATATAACTACAATATGAAATGGATAAAAAAAGAACATTATTATTATTTTAATATAATTGAACATTTATTAAAAGCAAGATACACATATATTCAATATTTTTATTTGTTTTTATAAACGTTTTTGAGATTAATTAGTTTTTGGAATCAACTAGTAAACTTTTAATTTATTTAGAAAATTGTATTTAAAAAATTAAAGAAATTATCATTTATTTTACTTTCTTTTTCTCTGTTTTGGTATCCGCATCAGTATTTTGGTTTTAAAAATATATTTTGACACTGTTAAAATAATATTTGACACTGGGTTAACCTTAAAAGCTCAAATATTAGCATATACTATATCTACGTGTATATCCATATATTTATATATGTATCTGAGCGTTAAGTTTTAGTTGTCCACACATTTTGGATGGCAGTTTTTGTTTGACATTTGTGTTGAAGAAAGTCGAAAATCATTGTGTTGGGGAATTCACCGATCCAATGCATTATTTAGTTGGGCGTCGTTAAACAAACAACTCAATAAAAATTAATTGCAAATAAAATTTTAATTTTTTAACAGATACAAAGCACACCCAATGCGAATACCACGTTCGTCCATACAACTCAAGAGCGGACCGGTACGGCATTTGGTGCGGTGCAATCAAACGGAATTCGAAAAACTGTCGAGCATTTGCTATAGGCCCCAGCAGCAGCAGTAGCAGCAAATCAAATCAAAAGCAAAGTTGAAGTTGAAAAGAAAAAAGACAAAAAAAAAAAGAAACGCGAGCTGCCTAGCGTTATCAGAACGTGTTTTCCACACTTTAGCTTCCACTCCGCAGTTTGGTGAAAAATCAAAAGAAAAAAGAGCACACGAAAAAAAAGAAAGAAAACGAAACAAAACAAAAACAAACAAGTAAAAAGGCTCTAGTCGAGAAATCTGGACTAAACGATACCCTCATAACCCCATACTTTACGCGTACAGTCAGTGCTTGCAAGTATGTGTGTGTGTGTGTGAGAATGCGTATAGTGCATACTAAACTTAACTTCAATGTATAACATCTCCGGTATTTCTCAACCGATTTCAATACAAATTTTACAGACTGTCATTATTTTGGCAATGTTTTAAACGCCACACATATGTATATCGGAAACGGAAAGAGTTATCGAAAATTTGAAAGAAACTTGTTCTGCCTAGGGACTAGGCGACCATATCTGGAGTCTCTTGCTCTTATAGTCTATTAGATCGACGCGTTCATACATACGGACGGACAGACATGGCTATATCGACTCGGCTGCTAATACTGATCAAGAATATATATACTTTATAAGGTCGAAGATGCTTCCTTTTGCGTGTTACATACTTTTGCAAAAAACCATTATACCCTTTTTACCCATTTTCAATGGGTTCAGGGTATAAAAGATGTATGTAGCCATGTTGTAGATGTGTACAATTTGGGTATGGGTTCGGCTAGTTTCTACACATCATCGTTGTGTGTGTGTGTGTGTGTGTGTGCGAGGCACAAAAGTTGGCAATTGGCATTAACAAGCTGGTTGTCATATATGTTCATGTGTATGTATATGTACGCATATATGTTTGCTTGTATCTGCATGCAATTCATCGAAAAAATATTCCGTAACTGGCATATAAGAAGGCAGCTTGGAAACAGCTGCTTATGGCCAATATTAGGCCGAAAATTCAGCACCGAAGTAGCTTAACGCGTTCCTTGACTTATTATCTTTGGGACATCGTTTTTGCATTCGGCGTCCCTACATTAAGGAATTGAAAGCGAAAAGCTAATTCAGTTAAAGACTTACCAAAAACGTGCCGAAGCTTTAAATGAAGCGAATTCTGTGAAAGAGCTTAAACAGATCAACGCAAAATTACCAGAGGGGAAGCGCAAAAAAGTCTAGATCAAAGAGTTTTGCAAAAAATCGGTAATAAGGCAGTCTCAACATCATGTTTATGTTGATAAAGCAATTATAAATGGGCCATTGCTGAAACAAGAAAACGACTTTTTGTACGTTTTTTTTTGACTTGTTTATCTGTGGTGAACCATTTTGAATGAAGTCAAAACTTAAATTATTGCATAGTATTTTCTAATATAATCAATCCCCTTTCCCCCCTTCCCCAACATTCTGCCTTAGTTTCTTTCTTTCCATTTGTGGCTACTTTTGTTCAGCCCTTTTTGCGTTATCCGACAACAAGTTTTGGACAGCGAATTTCACAACTGCAGTTGGGCCAATTTTGCAGGCTGTTTGGTGATCATTTATCTTGGTCATTTGCGTCACATTCTAAGGCACAATCTTGAAGACATTTTTCTTGCAGTTTTTCGCGCAACTTGATTCTTTTTTTTGCTGGCGCATTTCAAATGCAAACGAAGTTTTAAATTTATTTATTTATATTAAGTTGGGCAAACGGTTTTAAATAAATTTCCACCTGATAGAAGAAAAAATCAACAAGACGCCACAAAGAACATTTTCAGTTGTGGCACGTGCGGCACGCATACACACACGCACATTGACTGAAGTCTGTTCTTGACATTGCCACTTGGTTTCTTTGCAGAAGCTCAAAGGCGACACAAAGGCCAACAACAACAAAGAAAATTGGCGGCAAAGCAAAGCTTTCCTTATTCTTTGTGTGGTGCTTGGGCTTCTCGAAGGGCATACTGAACTGGTATTGAGGCCTGCCAATAGTTCAGTTCAGTTTGAGTTCCGGCTTCGTTTTTAGCTAGATTGCGATTACGCATACGACGCGTGTGTCACGCGCTCAGTGCCACGCCTCGTTGCGCGCGCCTACCACAAAATGAAATTAAATGCTTTTGATTTATTTATTTATTTTTATTTGTGCGTCGCCTTGTTACCCGAAATACAGGGGGCGTGGCCCTTGAGACGAAAAGAATCAACAAAAAAAACTCCCCTCTAAAATGAAAAACAGAAAAGCTACGTGGAAAAAAGTTTTGCTCCCCCTCTTCGGTCTTTCGCTGTCTGCCCGACAAGGAGCTACAGAACTTGTTGTTGCTCCACATGACACATTGCGCAGCTCTTTGGGACCCCTTTTTTTTTTTTAGTTGCAGCGCTTTGATTTCACTTCACGCATTTGAACCTCCCGCTCTCAGCTCCGCTATACGTTTTAGTTTCCGTATCTCTATCTGTATCCGTTACAGTATCTGTGGCTGGCTCGTGTTGAGTGGCACCTCAGGAAGTTATGACACGCCCGCAGGTGAGGCCAATTGACGACCATCATCATATGAAGAAGATAAAGTCAATGATGGTGTTATTTTGGCAGCATGCAGCTGCCACTGCAGTTATTGCAATTGATTCGTTTGCATGACTGATCCTATAGCTTACTGACAAAATATGTGGTTAGGCAAGGGCGTAACAGGAAGTTATTTGGAAGTTACAGTTCCCTACGGTATTAACGCTTGTCATACAACTTTCCAGTGGATTTGGGCAATTAATAACAGAAAAAAGTAAGGTTACATGTTCTTAACACTAGTCATAAAAAAAGAGGTGCAAGGTGTGTGCGCGAGGCTTCATTCCAAGGACGGTAAACATCTAAATTTGTACATTTTACAGGCTACGTTTCTTTTCTCACATTTCTATAGCATACTTTTAGGAGGTGTGTGTCCCTGCTAGTACACTGAAATCTACTCCTTTTAGAGAGCTGCATGTTGGTTGGTTTGGTCTAATGCGAAAGTTGATTTCCTTGGGTTATTCGGTGTGGCATTGAGGTGTCAACAGGTGAGCGCCCTGAGCGCAAGCCACACATTTCAGCAGGGTATAGTACATTCTAGCCCGGTATCCTTTCTCCTGTGTGGTAGTTGTTTTCAATGCTTGATTAACACGCCTGAATCAAACTTTTTGTGGCTCTCATCGTTCGCTTTATTTGTTGCTTTTGATGCTGCTGTAATTTTTGTCACTTTTAATGGCAGTTTGCATGTTTGTTGCTCCCTCCCAACACCCCACCATCCTTCCATACCGATTCCAGCACTTTTCGTTGTCGCAGCTGGAAAGGAGAAACTTTTAGTTCGATTTGCCGCCAGTCTGACTTTTCACTCCTCGGTATCAAATGTCTTCAGTCTTCTGCCTCAACAAAGGCTCTTTCCAACGTCCATCTCTTGTCTCTTGGTTTCCGTCTTTCATTTCCCTCGTTCTTTTTTTCTTGTCCTTGGTGTCGTTTTTGTCCCCACCATTCGTTGTGGCATTTTATTGCTTTGGCATTAGAGACTTGTGCAAATTATTTGTGCAAAGTTTTTAACGTTGTTGTCAGCTAACGATTTCCCCAACTTGTCATTGATCACAGCTGCTGACTCATTGCACACAGACAAGCTATCCCGTCATGTTATAAATTGATATCACAATACTCGTTAAAATTCAAGTTCAAGGTGCGACATCATCATCATCATTATTACCTGAAACTCATTGGGATTTCATTACAATTTTAGTGGTGAAAAACTCAACATTTAAGTTGCTCTCCAACTTTATGGCTTTCAATTAGCAATAGATAGAAATATTAAGTGGGCTGAGTGAAACCTTTGATGGTTTTTTTCCACACACACACAAGCACACATACTCACACACACTTACATTTTATGGCCACTGATAAGCATACGGAAGGATTGTGCTGTTTGGTTCATCGTCCTGTTTCTGCTGTTCTTCTTGTTTATGACGACATGAAATTTTGATTTTGCAATCGTTTTACGCTTTACATTTTATGCTTGCGTTAACGACACAACACCAAATGCATACAAAACCGCATGAGGCGTCTCAATTGCTTTACAGTGGTATAACAAGAGTGTGTGCTCAAAAACTAAACCAAAACAATGCTGGATAAACGGATGTTGAAAACTGTTGAGGATTGTTTTGTTTAATTCTTTTTTTTTTTAACACTTAAGTTGAATAATTTAAAAAAAATTTGTATATACTTTTTTTTACATGCATAGAATTTTATTTTGTTATAGTTTTCAATATACTTAACACTAAGCAAATGCCATTAACCAAATAATTCAAATCTACACAAATTTGTATTTCATATGCAATTTTTTCTCATTAAAATATATCCTGAATATTCCACTGTGATTAGCATTTAAGTGTATTTTAATGCGTGATGATTAGCGAGATTCATTAATGTTGAACACCTTCGCACGGAAGGTGTTTTGAAACCTTTTTTTGCTTCGTCTCTTTTTATTTTTTTTAATTAAATCATGCTGGTTTTAAAGCCCATTACCAATCTTTCATCCACTAGATCTTGTTTTTTTTTTTGCATGAATTTTTTTATTATGAATTTTTTTACACATTTTTTTTTTGCGAGCGAAACTCAATTAGGTTGCATGCATGCGCGTTGCCTTGTCAAACACGCGGCGGATGGGTGTTACAAACAGCGGCTTGAGGTGTGGCTCAGTGGGGCGAGGTGGTGCTCAGTTGGCAGTTGGCAGTTGGTAGTTGGGTTTGGGTGTTGCGAGTACAACGACAATCCAAATCACTGCGACAACAGAAAGTACAAGCGAAGTACAAAAGTACAACAATTACTAGGGACGTGCGGGGTGGGGTGGTTAAAGGGAGGCAGTGGGAGGGTGGATGAGGGTGGCAGAGCACACTAAATACCCAGCAAGTGGAAAGCGGAAACGGAAATGGCGCACACAGCATAGCATAGTACTGCAACAACAACAACAACAACAGCAGCAGCAGTATTGCATGAAGCATGGAACTAAGAACTGAGAACTGAGAACTGAACACTGAGAACTGAGTGCTGAGAATGTGTGTCGCTTGTAATTCATACAAATAGCAAAAGCTCGTGATATACACTGTAAGCTCACACACACAAACAACAACCGCACCCCCCAAGCAGCCCCTCATCGCGTCCTGACCATGTCAGCATTTTTAGCTGGCATGTGTGTTAAAAATGAAAACCGGACAACGGACAAACGAACAAGCGGCACTTTGTTGGATATACTCCACAAAGGCGGCCAGTTTGAAGCTACTCATCCGCCAGGCTCATTCTCACTTGCCGCTTACATCCCTACCATTACCATTACCATTACCCCACCCTACACGAACGGTCGTCATCGTGTGGATGCTCCTTTAGACTTGAGAGCTAGAGTTTTTAATTCAATTCGCTTCGCCATGTTCATTGTTTATTTTTCATTTAATTTTACACTTCTTCATCTTCGAGCGTTGCAAAGCGTTGCCTTCATTCTAACATGTCCTGTCCTGTCCTGTCCTGTCTCTGGCTTTCTCTCTCTTTCTTTCTTTCTCTTTCTCTCTCTCTCGCCAGGGTACATACGCGTTGTCATTCAGCACAACTCAATTAAAAATGATATGATTAAAAGCGTTTTTTAAATTGTGTAACTCTCTTTGGAACAAACTTTGCCATTGAAACACATTTATATAAAATCTTTTACATGGATTATCACCCGGACAAGTAACTCGCCATACCCCATAATGCTTTAGTTCTATTATCATCACTTTGATGCCGATTTTGGTATTTTATACATTTTGTTTTACAATTCGAAACGTGGCGCTTGTTGTGGAAATTCAATTATGAATGAGCCCCATCAAAGCGAGACGGAGGTGTAAGATGGGCGTGGCAAGGGTCACCTCCCTCCCTCCCTCCTTCCCCCCCTCTCCGTTTCAGTGGGTGTTGCCAACAAATTTGGCGCCTAAATGACAAAAGTTTTCGCTCGAGTGTTGATCTTTAGTTAGGTCTATGCAGTACGACAGTGGCCAAGGGGCAGGGGCGGTCCGGTGCGGTGGGAGAAGGCGTATCAGCGACGAACGTTAGGACTTTGGGCAACATCGTTAGCTGTCAGTGGCTGTAAGTGGCATCCTTGAAACTTGCGCCGCACGCAATTTGCAGCTGAAACAACAACACCAACAACAAGCATCTGCTAGCCAGCCCGGCAGCTCTATTGTAGTAAAAACAGCAAACGCACACACACACTCACATTCGCACAAAGGTCATTAAAGTCAAGCAATCGGCAACGAGCATAAAATTGAAATCTTTCTTGTAGTTTGCAAAAAAAATACACATGTAACAAAGTCGAATGTGCATTAGAGTAAGAACAAATGAATAATTTTACTTATGCACAAGCCGAATCAAAGTATTTGATGCAGTATAACTAATAACTATTGAGATCTAGTGTTGCTTAATAACACTAGTTATCCGTATCGATTGTGTTGGGACAATCCTGAATGACATCCAAGCTGTTGTAGGAAAATATACACAATTTAAAGCTGCAGTATACTGTATATATATACTGTTTATCTCTGATTTAACAGAGTTTGAAAAGTACTTTTAGAAACGAGTTAAAGCTTCGCACACACTTTTGAAGCCAAAACTAAATCGGCTGATCGCTTAACAATCGCTATAAAGGCATTATAAGCGGGTTTTGTACAATTAGCTCTAATCGTTAACACATTTACGCATGTAAACCTGCATAATATATCGTTTTTGAGCCCATTGAGCGCATAAAGCATAGCAAAATGATTTGAGTTGAGCCAAGTTGACTTTGGCCACGCCTCGTCGCTAGCAGCTGCGCCCCATTTTTGCTTTAAGCTGACAGCAACATGCAGCCGTCAAAGCCAAAGCTGATGCTGATGCTGAGGCCGAAGCCAATGGCAACAACAACAACAACAACCACACTGACAACAAACCAAAAGAAATTTTTCGCCTCAATTAATTAAAATGTTTTGTTTTAGTATCTCAAGAAGAGGAACAGAAGAGGAGAGGTGACATGATGAGACGAAAAGTCTTCTTTTTTTTTTAAACAATTTTTTCCTTACATTTTTGCATGCCACATGACCCCAAACCCAACCCGTGCTGCCCCGCTACCCCGTCCGCAGCCTGTCTGCTGTTGCCTTGTTGCCATCTTTGAGGCATTCTAGTGTAAAATTCTGATTGATATTTCCCTTCCGGTTAATAACGTAGGCCCCAATACTGTTGTTGATGTTGTTGCTGTTGTTTTTGTTTTTGGGCCGGTAAAGATTGTCTTGAACAAAAAGACTTTGGCTTCCCAAGGTCGCGCAATAAAAATTAAGTTCATCCATCATTTATGCCATATAGCTGGGCTAGCAGGGGCCAGACGGGGCATGATTGGCCAATGATGAGGGAATTGATATTTAAAAAGAGATGATTTGATACAAGAGAAGAATGAGTTGAGATTCGTTGACAGCGGGACGACTCAATTAGTCGCACCACGCTAAATTTACATAACATTTTAAGCAAGCTTATTTTTTTTAATTGTTGTCAAGTTTCGTTGTCGCCATTGCTATCGTTCCGAAAGGTTTGTCGTGTGTTCGGCGTCCACCATGGAGACTGTCTTCACATGGCCCCAAACTGGCATTGCTAGCTATCTGGCTGGCTATCTAGTCGGCTGGCTGGCTGGCTGGCTGGCTGTTATTGTTGTTTTATAACAATATGCCTGGTGGCTCGTGCCTCGTTAGACAAACCGCAGACACAAAGCAAGCGCACTTAAATAATCATTTACAATGCCAGCCAGGCAAAGAGATAGCGACAGAGACTGTCTCTCCGCTAACGTTTGGAAACAGCAAGGCAAGCAAGACTTTGGGGTTAGTTGGTACGTGCAACAACCTTTGCTGTCAGTTTATAATGATCGCTAATGGGGAGACGACGCTTTTGTGTTCCAGGCTCGACTTCGGGTTTTGGTCAGCAATCACCTGCAGGCGGTAAATATGAGTTTCACAGCGCAACAATGGCTCAAAACAAATTACGATGGGGTGTACTCAACACAACAATACGCTGTCAAAAGGTTAATGAAACTTTCCGGAAAGTTTAGCAATCTGAAATATTTGTATATATAAATATTTACCATTTTCCATAAATTTTTTCATTCAGCTTCATATATTAAATGTTAATTTTCTTTAAGTTTGCAGACTTAAGACAATTTTTAATATGATTATATTATTATTTATATACTTTATTATGCTTACAAAACCTATTTTAACTTATTTAAGCGTTAACTATGAATTAATTTAATATTACGTGGTTGCTGTCAATAAATTTTTAATTTAGCTGTAACTTTAAGTAAATTGCATTAACTATCCAGTCCGATTGGAATACTCTGCAACAAGAAGTTTATGCTTCAGCTGTCGTATATTGTTTGAAGCAAATGCATCATCAAGTTACCTGTGCGGCTAAAGATAGTGTAAAGTCCAACAAAAGCCATAAATTTGCATGGACTGGCGAACCGTGCAGTGTCCAACGTTGGCGGCCACCGCATCACACAGTTCCCGCATCCCTTGAAACACCAAATCCTCAACCCTCCACCCTCAACCCTTAACCCTCAAACTCCCAACCCACAATGCAGATTGCACATCTATGTGCGGTTTTGTTGCGGCTATCTAAGCTCCGGGCATGGTTTTTGCTTCAAGCTGCACGCTGCTTGCTGCTCAGCTCATCTACAATTCAGTATCAGACCTGGCGAGGGGTGGGTGGGGGGTTGGTTGTTAACAAGGGATACGGGCGCAGCATGGCACGGCTGTTTCATTAACCTTTTTGGCATTCAACATAATTCAATTTGGCATCAAGTCGAGCAGCATTTCAACTCATTTGCATTAATGCAAGGCACGTGTGTAACAGCAACAACAGCAGCACCAACAGCACCAACAGCAGCAAAAGCAATAGCAATTGCACTGAAAATGTTTAAAAATAAATTGATTAGTTCAAGTATAAGCAGCAGATAATTAAAACTTATTTTAAAAGATCAGCCCAATAAAATAATAAGTTTGGGATCATTTAAGCGTTGTGCTGTTAACAAGTTTTGTGTGTGAGTGGCTCCAAAATGTCCTTGGCACAGTGTAACCAATGCGACACATAGGCCACATCATGTATACGAAGCGTTGCCGGTTTGCTGTTGTAAACGACTTGCACACAGTGTGCGCATGCCAGGGAAATTTTAACAGAGACCCTCTGAAACAAAATGGGGAAATTCTTGTGTCGCAGCAGCAGAACAGCAGCAGCAGCAGCATCGACATTGGCATCATCATCAACAGCAGCAGTGAAATCACTTATTGCAGAATAGTATGAAACAGGACTCAGCGCAGACGGCACGCGTTTCGCTTTGAGGAGAAAACAAAACGCGAGAGTCGCAGTCAAAGCAATTGCTGCTGTTGTCGTCGTCGTCGTCGTCGTCGTCGTCGCAATCGCAATCGCAGCCGTCGTCGTCGTAGCCGTTGTCTTGTTGTCTCCGTGGCCGTGTCTGCTTGTGTGTGTGTGTGTGCGTGTGTGTGTGTGAGTGTGTGTGTGTGTGTGTGTGTGTGCGTGTGTGTGCCTGTCTGTGTGTGCGTGTGTGTGTGTGTGTGTCTGTCGCGCATGTGACTTCCAGCTGCGTGGGGTATTTTTTTTGTTTTTTTGTGAGTTTGAATGAATTGCTGCTGATGCTGCTGCTGCTGCTGCTGCCTATGCCAACAACAAACAGTAATTGCAACGGCAGCACCACCAGCAACTACCTAATAACATGCAATCGTCGCAACAACAATAACAAACTCTTACTTTCTTTTTTTTTTTTGCTGACTTTAGCTACAGCAAGAGCGTTTAAGGCCTGCAGTAAAAAAAAACAAAACAAAAAAAAAAGTAGGCAACAAAAATAAAACGCGCACAAAACGCTTACATAAGTTTTGTGTGTGGGCTGCAGCCGCTGAGCGGCAATAAAAATGCATATAACTAGCAGCAGCAGCAGCAGAAACAGCTCGGCAGCAATAATAAACAAGCAACTGCCGCTAGACAAAAAAAAAAAAATATAACATAAAAAAATTAATGGGAATTTAAAGGAAAAAAAAACAGAACATATAAAAAAATAAGGTTACGCTTTGAAGCAACTCAGAGCAATTTTACAGTGCGAAAAAAAGGCGCGCAGCATTTTTGGCAGCTGGTTGCTAATGTTGTTGTTGTTGTTGTTTTTGTTGTTATTGGTGCGTTAAAGCGTCGTCTGATTGCGACGAATGTTGTCGTTGCCTACTTTGTGGCGCGCGCGCGTTTCTTGGCATTGTTTGTTGTTGCTGTTTCTGCTGCTGCTGCTGCTGCTGTTGTTGCTGCTGCTGTTTCTGCTGCTGTGCTGTGCAAAATTGTTACACGGTCATTGCGGAGGTCGCGCTAACAAAGCTGCCAAGGCAAAGATAAAGAGCAAAGCCAACACCAACAATAACAATGGGTGGTGGGAGGGGGGGGGGGGGGGGCGGCGACAACTGTGAGTCAGTTTAGAAAAGAATTCAAGTCCTAAATTTCGTAACCAAATTTGCAGCAATTACAAAACATTGCCAGCAACAAACATGCTCAATGCAATTTATGGTTTGTTTAGTGGGGCATTAAATTAATTGATCAACTTGTTGCATACAGTTTTTTTTTCTTGTGTTTTAAATTTAAATAAATAAATATATATATATATATAAATGAAAAGTGTTTTGTTGATTTAAATTTGGTGAAAACGCACTACAGTAAGGCAGAGAGAGAGAGAAAGAGAGAGAGAGAGAGAGAGGGAGAGAGTGAGAAAGCGAGAGCAAAAGAAAGAGCACA
Organism: Scaptomyza cyrtandrae; assembly: GCA_035044605.1. Lineage (NCBI taxonomy): Eukaryota > Metazoa > Arthropoda > Insecta > Diptera > Drosophilidae > Scaptomyza > Scaptomyza cyrtandrae. The sequence goes on from JAWNNS010000639.1 coordinate 7,677,806, forward strand.
CAAAACAACACAGCAAAACAAACAACAACAAATGTTCAAAAGTGCCAAAGACAATTGAAAAATTCGTGTGGTTTTTGTTAATATGTTCTTTTATTTATACTTTTTTTTTCGGCAATAAAGTTCGCTTGCTGTTCTTTTTTTTTTTGTGTTTGAAACTATAATAAAAACCAAGTAAGGAAAAAATAGTGCACACAATTTTAAGAAAAATTCAACTAGAAAAGTAAAAACTAAATGCAAATAAGCAGGCGAGAAGAGAAGAGAAGAAGAGAAAAAAAAAACCAATTTCAAACTAAAACAAAACTTGTGCAACGATTTGAGCAAAGGAAACGGAAAAACGAATAACGCATTTTTCGTGTTGTTACTACAAGCTCGAAAAGCATTCTGTGCCAAGGTAAGATTTAAGTTCAACATGCATGTGCAGTTGTGCAAATATCTTTTTTAAGAACTAAAAACTTTTTTTTTGCATAGTGAGAAAGAAGTTTTTCTTAAGGTGTTTTTTTTTTTCGAACTGTGTACTTTGTGCAATGTTTTGGCTAAGATTTTAATAATTGTTTAAATCGTTTTAATTTAAAAATTTATTAATATTATGCATTTTTTTCCCCTCTTATTGATCAGCATAGTTTGTTGTGCTGTATCATATGAAATTTATATTGAAACGAGTTTAGTTCTAACTTTTTTTTTTCTTTTTATGCATAATACATGCTGTTTCGATTATAATCGATAACTGTCAGCTGTAAAAATAATTGATTGGCAACATCTCTTATCTGTTAATCTTATTTTGTGAGAAACCTCTAAGATAATACTTTTTGTGTATGTTTTTGGAAAGCAATAATGAAAAAAACTCTATATAATAACAGCAATTTTAAAGCATTTCGATTATAATCGATAGATCTCAGCTGTAAAAAATAAACGAAGGAAGGAATAAAAAAATAAACACAAAAAATAATAAAAAAAAAACTATAAATTTTGTTCTTCAAACAAAAACGAAGAAATTATCGCAAAACTTATACAAAGAATCGATTGAAATTGATAGCTTATCCATAGCACAAAAGCTGAATCGTAATCGATTCTTAGAATCTAAATGAATAATTTATAATTTTCTCAGATAGCACTGGGATCAATTCTGAACAAAGAAAACAAAACAAAAATATGTTCCAAGCCATTTATTAGATATGCCAACAAAAGAGTTTTAATTTTCCCTTGTGCTAGCAATTTAAAATGGATTTTTTCGTTAAAACGAACTAAGGAATGCCCTAAATGTTACGCATAATAAATTATAAATATTATTAAGCTTGGTTTAAGGTATTTTGTGGACCAGAAACTCCACTTATAAAGTTCTAAATGAAAGCTTTCAATCGGAAGATGGCTTAGGTCAGTTTTTTTTGGAACTCTGGTGTCCTTGGTTGTTTGAAAAGCATTTAAATATTGTTGGTCTACTATTAAGTATTGAGGCTGGTCACTTCCGGGCGCCTTAAACTACGACTTCATGGATGCTTTCGTCTTTGAATGGGAGACTCGCAATGAAATCATTTAACTATTTTGCTCAAAAACTTTTTAAATGTTTGTCCAACAATTTGAGCAATTATGTACAGTCAAAAGACAGAGAGACAAAGTGAGTGAGAGAGGTAGATCGGGGGAGGTGCTAAGTAAGTTGTTGTAGCAACTATAGTATTTTTTGTTGTTGTTGTTGTTGTTGGTTCTTGGTTGGTCCTTGCTATGGTTGCCAAAACGGCATTCAGTTCTACACACATTTATTTATATTTGTTGTTGCCTTTCCAATTTACCACAGACACTCACACACATCATATGGCCCGCCCCCGTGGCTCGTTCGGTTGCCTTATCGAGCCACTCTGCCAACTGCAATCGTGTGCCTACATTTTAGGGTTTTAATTAAATGCAACAACAATGCCAGATGGAAACAAAACCATTGCAACAATATGACTCTGTTTGTGTGTGTGTGTGTGTACGTGTGTGGTACTGTGGATAGGGGTCAAGAACTGTGACCGTAATAACAGTAGCAACCAAAGCCAAGCAACATTCTGTCCATGGAAATTAAGCGAATCGGATTAAAACATGAATTGACCCAAAAGATTTTTAACTCACAATAACAAAAATATACATTTTCTAATGGACAAAAATGGATCCCTAAGTGGCTGCCAACAGATCGATATTGCCACAATGCAGGCTAACGTTTAATTAAAATACGTTTTCAAAATGCAGAAATGCAAATTTTTGTATCTTATTTTATAGTGAGACGAAGCATATTGCTTAAACTTTGCAAAACTGGGCAAAACTTTGTTTGTTTTCTCTAATTGTTCTGTATTTGAACTCATAAATAATGTATAATGTGTAGATTTGATTCATTCATTAAGCTTATTCTGACATTTAAATACTATCTAATCCCAACAGATGATATATTTGTTGTGTAACATCTACTAAAACACTAAAAACAATCAGTTTGTGTTTCGTTCTTTATCTTATAGTATTCTGTGTCGTTTAGAGAATTCGTTCTTTAGCAGCAACTGAATTTGTGCTGGGTCCATGGCGTTGGCTACTTTGCATTTTAATCGTTTTACTTAATTGTTGGCCCACTTCATTCTACAACCCAACGTCCCGTCCCGTCCCGTCCCCGCCCAATTCAACAATAACGACACAAGCAGCCATTTGGCAGACGTGCACAGGCATAATATCCCCACACACATACAGCAAAGAGGGCGACGTGGTGTGTTTTTGGGGCGTGTCTCTCTCTCACACACAAACACACACACACACACACAGTCTGTGTCGTCCCTGGCCATTTTGTTGTACTATTGTGTGTTGGGGATTCGTATTGTATGTATGGGAACCCGAAATGAATGAGTGAACTTAACATTAGAGACGCTGCACGTTTTGGACAAACAAAAGGGCGGCCCGGGTGCCCAATACAAGTATAGACAATAGGGCGTATGAGCAACAGCAACAACAAAAATAATAAAAGAAACTACCGACAAGCCAAATAAATTGTAAACATGGGAGAGACAAAAACAAAATAACACAAAAATACCAACAACAACAAAAAAAAGACCCAAAAACCGTTTGCAAGCGATGGTCAAAATGAAGAGATTAGTGAAATGACCAACAGAACACACGGCAGGCGCTAAAAGTACCCATACTAACCGACCCTTTCTGGTGCCCAACTTCAGCACCCCTTCCTGCACCTGTTTCTGTGTATGTGTGTGTGTGTGTGTGTGTGTGTGTGTGAGGCGCAAACAGCAAAAGGCAAGAGGCGAAAGCAATGAAGACAACACATTTAAAACGCTGCTGACCTCCTTCCTTGCCCAACTCTCCAGCAGCGCCATCTTCAAGCTCGTTGCTTTTTATGGCCATGTCAAACACTGCAAATCAGTTTAAGCTAACAACTAGCTCAGTCTGTGGAATATGTATATAGTATATGCATGTATATATTTGGAAATCGGCTGCTCAGAGTCTGACTCTATGTTTTTGGGCGTGCTGATGCTTTTGTCCGCAGTGCAGCTGCCTTTCCCCTCCCCTCCCCCCACCCCACGACCCACATATTTACAAGTGAGAGGGGAGGGGAGACAAATGCTATTTTTTTTAGTATACCCTTTTTGGCGTACACTCTAATTTTGTTAACAAAGCTATTGCTAATTCAAAATAGTTACTTTTATGTGAAGCTTATCTTTTCTTTTTCTTTTGGGAATAAATTATAAAGTCCAGCAAAACTAAATTAGTTTATTTGTTTAAATAAGGTGTCGCTTGTAAAGGTTTTAAGAGGAAAAAAACCAAATTGCTTACATTTCGTTGAAATAATAAATGATAAAAACTATTTTGAAAAAATCTATATCTAAAATTAAGGCAGTCTATTTTGTTTTAACTTTAAATGCAGTTATTTGCCAATGTTCTTGAATATTGAAATTTTCACTAGTTTAATTATTGAGCGGGATATATTTACTCACCTCCTCTACGCCCCCTCATCACACCACCTCTCACACAAACGCACACACACACACAGACACACATACTTATACGTGTTTTAGCTTGATTCATTTAGCAGCTCGCGCACAATTGACCAATTAACACCTTTTCAGTTGTTTCATGTTTGCGTTTTTCGCCCCTCCCCCCCCCCCCCCACCTACTTTCAGTGGAATGTGGTGTTCACTGGTGTTGTTCTGTGTGCTTGTGTATGTTTATTGTTATTGTTGTAAACGAAAATTTGCTTGCTCATAAACATTTTAATTGCTTCAACACAAAACAATGAAAGCCAAAAACAAAAGCAACACACAAACATATATATAAATATATACATATATGCATGTACAATAAGTAAATAAATAAAAATACGTTGTAGGGCAAGTGAAAAATGTGTGAACAACAACACTCAAACACTTTGTCCAATAAAAATAAATAAAATCAAAAGCAGCAACAGCAGCAGCAGAAACAGAAACAGAATAGAGGCCACAGCAGATAAACTGCTAGGTAAAATGTGTGACGACGACGACGACGAGGCAGAAGAGTAGAGGGGGTGGGTGGGGGATGATATGAGTGAACAGACAAGACATGCGGCACAGCATATTAATGGAAGTGTGGAGTGGAGTGGAGAAGAGGAGAGTAGCTGTTACCTGTTAGTACCAATTAGCATAACATGCCCAACACAAGTACTAAAAGCTAGTACGAGAGTCGTTCAAACAATCAAGTCAACATAATAAATTCACTATCAACATCGAAGACAACAGTGTCTTGAATATAATTGGATTTATGTGATTCGCTATTGTTGGGAACAATGACAGACAGAAAGTGGAAAGAGCATTAAGTCAATTGTTAACATTTAAAACTCGAATTCAATTGCAAGACAAACCTAGTTAACAATATGAATGCAAGCCATGAAAATAATTGGTTCAAATAACTTGAATAAAAAGATATTGGTTTGTGTATTCAAGTCTATTATTTGACTGAATATAAACTAAACGTTTGGATTCTTATCATTTGGTATTGTGAATAGAGTTGGCTACAAAAAGATGCAACCGCTTTTGAATATATAAATGTATACAATTTATAAAAAGATTTCTCTCCATCTATTTGTATACTATTATATCTCCTAATAATAAAAAAAAACCTTATTAACATATATTGTTTTTGATAATAATGAAAGAACAAGTAATAAACTTTTACTTTCGAAGCAACCCTCGCTGAAAAATGTTGCGTTGAATTGTTTTTTATCCTCTTCGGTCCGTTGCGGTTTACAATGTGTTTTTTGCGCTGCCATCCGCACTCAACGCACAAAATGCGTAAAAATCAAGGGCGCAAAAAAAAAATAAAAAAATAAAAATCATCATAATAAAAAAACCTAATTTTCTTTCCTTTAAACTTCGCTTGTAGTTGATGTTGCTGTTGTTGTTGTGGGCGTTTTCCTGTTCGCGAAACTTTTTAATAGCATTCAAAATGCCTCGAAAAGGCCGAAGAAAGTATTTCCAGATTTGCGACGCGTCCTTTGTATTCGAGATGGTAGCGTGACAAGTTTTATATATATTTATCGTAGCACAACTTAAAGACTTTAGAAGATCAAATAATATAATATATATTTTTTACATTTTATTTTTTATTTTTAATACAGTAACTTCATACATTTAAATGAGAATAAAACTTATATAAATCCATTTGGATATGTCGTGTCACGCAGCACGCACGCACGCACGATAAACCGTTTCATTGCCGTGTTAACAGTGCGTATACGCGTTTGTGTAAGCCTGGGCATTTACGAGGCAACATTTTAAATATATAATAAGCATAATGTGCATTTCACTTGCCCAACCGAAAAACAAAAAAACAAAACAAAAAAGAAGAAGAAGAAGCATAAATGCGAAACGGCCGCATTTTGGCCGACCAACAGAAAGAGCAAACAGCAACGCGCCCAAAAGAGTGCAAATAAAATAAAAAACAATATTCACAATATCCTTTTGCGCCTCGTTTGGCTGTCAGCCCTAACCAAGTTGTGTGTGTGTGTGTGTGTGTGTGTGTGTAGCCTATTATATAACTGAAAGAGGCAGCCAAGCAGTCAAACACCCAAACAGCATGGCTGCAGCCAACGTTAAATTGAATTGCAATTTGCCACAACGAAGGGATAGTTGATACGAACTTATGTTTGAGAAGAGAGTAGAGTATGCAGGTTTCGTGGTCGCTAACTGTTATTGCTTGTTATTATTGTGGTTATTGTTATTGCTGTAGTTGTTGTAGTTGTTGTCTGTTGCTTGTTAAGTGGCTCGCCTCTGCACCACGCAACCTCATCTCATGGGTAAAAGCTGTGGCAGCTACACGCTTTCTTCTTTGGGGAGCTGCTGTCATACATACATAGGAAACATGTGTGTGTGTGAGTGTGTGTGTGTGTGTGGGTGTGTGCGTTTGCTGCTGCTCCCCAGTTGCACAATTGTACACACAATGTGGCAGAATTGAAAGTGAGGCTGCCTTTTGCGACTCTTCAAGTGCGACTACTCTTCAATTTCCACGGCCAGGCAATGTTTTAATAGCTTGCAACACACTTGCTCAAATTGCACTGGCCACTTTTTTGTACAAACCCCCCACCACCCCTTACCCTATCTAAATGACATAGAGAGAGAAAGACACACACACGCATAGAGCATTTTATTTCAATGCCTGCAGCTGAAAACAAAACAAACCACACAAGAAAAATAAACAAAAAGTAAAAAATGGCAACTAATTGAGTCTGGCCAAAAAAGTGTGTGGCGTGCTTTTCAGCGCCAACGCCACAAAAAAAACTCAGCAAGACTATGTTGGATGGGTGGCAGCATCGTGGGACCAAGGAGGTGTAACCACGCACTTGATTTACAAGCCTCAACAATTTATTTTCAAAAGACGTCACTGGGGATGAATGCCGCTGCCGCTGCCGCTGCTGCTGCTGCGTTTGAGTTGAGTTTTCCCCCAAACCCCTTTTTTTTCGGTTATGCGCAACATTGAAATTGAAAATTACAAAAAAGGGTCGGATTACAAATGAAGTGCATTGTAAGAGCCACACCACCCCCCCCCCCCCTCCCCCCGCAAATAACAAACAATACATTTTAAAATTATATTCGCTGGCTGCCGATTGTCTGCAACTGACATCTGACAATTTGTATAAAATATTTCACAATATATATTATATACAACATTCACACACAAATATGTATTTTGAGAACTTAAACAACAATCCCATAAAAACAATCTAAGCATTTTGAGATATAAATAATAAAAAAAATAATACCAAATCATTTTACCTGAGAGCATTATAAGGAAAACTCTTAAGCAGAATTGAATAGCAGAATTTCGAATAAAAAAAGACAAATGTTGCGGGAATTTCTACTCGCATTTGTTTCAACATCGATTTGTTTTCTGCGTACAAGCTATACCTTAATATACATATGTATTTTGGCATTATATATTGTCAGGTGCAAAGCTAACAGACACAGAGAGAGACAAAGTAGCAATGTGGCATCTGGCATTGGCAGGCCTTTTCAATACCGCAGACGCCTGGAGTCGCTTAGCTAAGCATCAGTGGGGAGAAGGGAGTGGTGGATGGGGTAGTGCTGAGCGGACGGACAGCGGCAATTATTCAAAAATATGGCAAAGGCTGAAAGTTGCTACCACCAGATAGCCAGCCAGATAGCATATGCAAAGTGAATCTTTAGCATAACAAATGCGCCCACCACTAGTGGATTAGGATTAGTTAGAGTCGAAGCTATATGCTGTAGATGGAGTCCTTGGGTTTGATGACTTAACATTTACGCAACTGGCTCTAAGTAAGTCTGGCTTGGCGATAGCGTGGGGGATGGGGTGAGTGTATGATGACTGGTAAACAAATCGTTTGGTAAAGCCACAGACACAGCGGAAAGCGTTCGACGAGTAATGGGGAGAAGAGGAGATGGTTGCAAAAAGAACAATGCTCGACCGTTTGGCAACATTAATCGAAGTCGAAGTCGAATGCTGAATCGCTGCTTCTGTTGATGCTGATGCTACTGCTTTTGGTTTTGCTTTTGCTTTTGGTCGATATAGCCAGGAAGGAAGGCAGGAAGGAAACACTGCAGACCGACCGAAGCAAGAATTTTTAGCCGAAATGAACTGAAAACGAGGTCAACAACAATAACAATAACAATAACAATAACAAGTCAAAAAGATGAAGCCAACCTTCGTTGCTACGTTTGTAACGCTTGCCAATCAGGTAGGGGCAGAGGTTGGCTAGCAGGCAGACAGAGATCTGTAGTAGGAAGTCTTATGATTTATTTGCCTTAACAATTGATATGGGCCAGCAAAACTTATAACTAGCAAGATGGTTGGGTAGGTAGGTAGGTGGAGATAGGCGTGGCGGCGCCTCGTTGAACTCTTTGAGAAAGTTGTGGACGAAGACGAAATATGTAAATAGGATTTATGGCAAACTTTTAACAGGATTTTAGCACACAATACCACATACGAAACTGTCGAGCGAAGGATGTGAGAATGCAAACAGTTGAAAACGTATTTATCCAAGTGAGTGGATTTCGAAATGTCTCTATCTCTCTCTCACACACACTCTCTCTTTGTTTGTGTGTGTGTGTGCGTGGCACCGTTAAGCCTTATGGGATGTGAATCTCATCTTGTCTTTGGTGACGAGCTCTGTCGCAGATTTAACAATGAAACTTTCAATACACTCTGTAGCACTTGTACAGATCCTTTAAATAATGAACCTACTCGAAGCAATCTTACTGGCTCAATAGCTTAACACCGCCCTTTTTCTTGGATTTGTCCTTCTCACCTAACTTCCGTTTTGTGCAGAAATGTTCTGGATCTTTGTAAATCCCAAAACTATTGGCATCATATTGTATGAATTGCCTACTAGCCATTATCTACCAGGTCAAGCCGAGAACCTTCCTAAACATACTTTTTATGTTTTACCTAATCATACCTTTCGCTTATGATAAAATTCGTGTGCCGAAACAAATTTCACGTCACAAAAATCATTATTTTTATTCCACTTCATTTGGAGCTTATATCAGTCACGCCGAAGAAGTTGTTTCAGACTTTAAGACGCAAAAAAAAATATTAAAAGTAAGAAAAATTATTAGTTTCATTCCACATTTGGAGTTTATGTTAGTCATACAGAACAAAAACTAAAACTAAATAATAATAAAATAAAAATATAATAAATCTATAAATGTTAAAAGCTACCTCATTACTTGTGTCTAGTAGAAAACAAAAACTTTTGCCTTTTTGTATTGCATTTACAAGTGTAATACAGGGTATCTACTAAGCATTCACTTTCGCACACCAACATCAACATCAACATTTGCAATTGTCTGTTTTTGTGTTTCATGTAGTCATTGTTAGCATCATTCAACATACGCACTCGGCCTGTTTATACATTATTTCTGTACGCTTTTAGACTGTTTGCCACTTTACAATTCCTTCACTTTGTTTCCTGGCGCGCTGTTGAGTTTGAGTCCAGGTCATGCTACCTTCATTCAAATGTCTCACAGTTTGTCTTTTGGTTTGTCATGTGCAAATTAAGCCGTCGCCGTCGTCGTCGTCGTTGTTGCTGTTGTTGTTACCAGGTTTTACTTTCCCTACATGCCTGCCTGCCACTGAACTTCTCACACTCAAAGAACATCTCATCCAACTTACTACACGCAATTTTTGTTGTTGTGTGATTTGCTGTGTGTTGGTGCTGCTGTGAGTTGTTGCCATTGTAAAAGCAGCTTGGGCTACAGCAGCAGTTTGTGCAGCTCGACGGCATTGCCAAGTGTCGTCTCTGGCGGTATTTACGCTTTCAATAATTCATGCTTAAAGGATAATCAGGATATGCTTGTATGTAAATTTTGATAATGCCATTTGGCTGGCTGGCTGGCAGGCAGGCTTCAGTCTCTTTCTATTGCCACACACAGCATACTTGCGTTTGCTATTGTGCTGCTGCTGCTGTTGTTGTTCTTGTTCTTGTTGTTGTTGTTGATGTTGATGCTGGCATGTGGAACCACAAACATACACAAACATACACGCACACACACGCACACACATACACATTGATGTGTGCGTGTACTTCTCAAGCTGGCATTTTCACACCTTTTTGCTTGGCCCATTCCAACTGAGCTGCCTGATGATTTCCAGCTGAGTCGCCTCACCTCGCTTCACCTCACTTCACCTCGCCTCACCTCGCCTCGTCACGACTTGGTTCATTTTGCGTTTCACTTCGTTTTGGTAATTTGCAGAATCGAGGTTCAGTACATTTCAGTTCGCCGCCTGAGACGACAAACGACGAACGACTAAGCACCGCAGTTAGTCACTCCAGTTATTTACTCATTCATTTCATGCATTTATTCACTGGCTGACTCGTGCCCTTTCGCTCCTACCATTCACATTCGTGGCGTCAGGTGCGACCCGTTTGCTGTTAACGCATTTTTCTTCTGGCATCCGCTTGAATTTTTAAACAGCCAACCCGCCAATTGCTTAGGGAGCTGTCAGCGACACCCATGTAATATGGCCTCTCGCATCACAACTGGTCGCAACCCTGGTTGCGACCTACACGCATTTATGTACGATGTATGATGGTCGATGCCATATGGCATATGAGAATACTTACACATATGGCTGCATGATATTGCTTTCAATCTCGGTAAAGTGTGTGTTGCTTAAAGAGTGCAACAACCCTATTTTAAAGCTACAATTGCTGACGAAGTGTTTCCCAATACTGAGCTGACCCCAGCAACAAAAATAAAAACAGCCTGACATGAGAATGAGCTTTTTATTGTTTCTATACGAGCGGATACCCATTGCTTCTGAAAAATATAGGCTAAAATGGGCTTACTTTCATATGAATTAAAAAAAAAAAAAAACGAACATAAACAATTTATTCAGTATCGAATATTGATGATGACATTGTACTTTTTACCTTTTAAATGCATTTTAAACATAACCAATTTGTATAGGCGATACTTTAGACTTTTCAAAAGCTCCTACTGCATTGAGTTAAGTAATTATTGAAAAGAAATTAAATAAAACTGAAGATACAATATATTATAGGCATTGAAAATTGAAAATTGAAAAGATATTTAAGACTTATAAAAATAAATTAATGTATTTCTCTTTTTAATTTGACCTTTTTTTAAAAAAATTGCATGAAAAAAGCCACTGTTTATACAAATTTAAGACATATAGTACAGGGTATATGCTGCAACTTAGGCAAACTGTGTGTCAGATGGGCGTGGCAGTTGGCATATGCAAAACTTTGAACGAAATGTGTTGCAAAATTCAATTTAGTTGGCTTTTTATTTACTTTTTTCACCAGCTAACGGTAACTGACTACCTTCTGAGCTACCTTTCAGCTATAGCTGGCTGACACACACACTCACACACACACACACACAGACAAAAAACAGGTGCACAAAACTCGTATATCACTCATGGCACAAGAGTTTGTTACAGCCCCAACACCCACCGCTGAAAATGTGTGTGTTAGGCAGGGCGAGTGGTGGGTAGAAGGGTGGGGGTGTTGTGTATGCTGTTTAATCTTTCCTTATCGATCAAATGTCATTTTTTCACAGTCTCGTTGTGTTATTGCTATGCCACATTCGTTTGGGTTTTTATTCATGATCTCTTTCTTCCTTTCACATAAATTTACAACAATTTTTTCTTTATAGTACTAACAAAAAATACATCTATCGAAAATTTATGGCATTTGAAAGTTTTACTCAATGCAGTTTTAGTATTTCAATTTACTGCTTATTATGCCAACTTATATTGCATTACAAGGATGGATATATATATATATATATTGTGAAATATTTTTGCGCAGAAATAATGCAATTTAGCAGCATCTGCAGCAGCAGAAGCAGCAGCAGCAACGTGCATTGAATAGTATGGCCATCAAGCCGCGCTCTTCCAATGCGATTCACTATTGTGTTAAGTTATGGTACATTGACGTCACACAAATGAACGCACGTACACAAATAAGCCCACACATACCCATCCAACATCCAACACCCACATCCACTGACGCACTAAGTTGTGTACGGCCGCGAATAACTTCTTGAATAATTTGAGGGTAATTCGTTTACGTTGATTTCGGTGTGAAGCCGAAAGATATCTCAAATTGAAAAAAAAAGATCGATGCACAGACAGTTAAATACATATTTACTGTTATCATGAACACGAGTTGTATGTAAGTTTTCTCTTCTCTTCACTTCACTTATCGCATTCGATGCAAAATCTTGAATAATATTGTTTGTTATTTATAACAAAAGAAAAACGAAATCTCCGAAAATTAAATTGAGTTTAGAAAAAAATTAAAAAAAGTATTGTCAGCAATTGTGCCTTTCAAAAAGACAAAATTATGTGCTTCATTTATGCAAGTAGATCTTTACAGACAGGCAGACAGACAGACAGACGGACGGACATGGCCATGTCGACTCGGCTGTTGATGCTGATCAAGAATATATATAGTTTATGTGGTCGGAGAAGCTTTCACAAAACCATTATACCCTTTTTACCCATTTTAAATGGGTTCAGGGTATAAAAATGCACTCATGTCATCGAAAAACAGTTACAAGTCTCAAAAAACTCAACGCTGAAAAAACTTCTGATGACTTCTGCTGACTCTTAAAATTGTTATTCATTTATATTATGTCAAATGCCATTTATAAACGTTAAAAAATAAGCAAAATTCTGCAGCATATGATGTAAACAAAATATGACTGATTTGGCAGCACCCTTATATGCACATTATAATTGTTTTTGTTGTCCGAATGGGAGCTGCCGATATTATTTTGAGTCTTTTTTTTAACCCTACCTGTGTGTGTTCAGTTAATCAATTATGCTATTTATGTCAAATGCTCCAATTAGTGAGGGCTTTGTGATATGAGTGTGTTGTCGACAACAACAACAGCAACAACATCAGCCGTGTCGTCAGCATTAGCAACAACAACATACGAATCGAAACAAAATGGCTGCTTATAAACAGTTTTGCATATTTGTCAAATCACAAATAATGAGCCGAACCTACACATTCGCACATTTCATTAATTCAATTTCGCATTTTAAGTTACTTTTGTTTTTATTGGCTTATTTGCATATTTAAAGCTATATACATATAGCCAGCCCCCCCATCAATTTTGTGCACTATTTGGCGTGACCATCATTATATAATGGAGCCCTCTATCAACATCATCATTATTATCATGATTATCATCATCATCATCATCATCATCGTCAACGTCGTCATGATGATGGGCAGCCATTGCTCTGTTTGTTTCTCTTTATCCCCTTATTAATTCCTCAACGCGTTCATCTTCATCTTCATGGCTTCGTGGCTTTGCCCAAGCTCTGCATAGCGCTTTTGTTCAACGGCCCCCTCCCTTCCACATCCTCCTATATGTGTATGTGTGTGTGTGTGTGTCCGTGTTTAAATGTCGAACCTTTTATCGCTTAAAATTATAGCAAATATTTTCGAGTCTTCCTTTTCTCACTCGCGCTTCGAATCACTCGCTGTTGGCATGAAAATCTCATTTAGCCCGTTAGACAGCCGCCATCTCCTTTTAGCCTCTACTCTTCTCTACTCCGCACCCAGCTTGTACATCCGCTTTAGCCCCGTCATGTGACATGGCCATCGACCGTCAACGCTTTGCCCTGAACTATTAGCCCCGTTAACAAAATTAGCACACACACACACACACACACACACACACACACACACGCGCGTGCTGCTTGACAGCGCTGGCAAATTTTTTCGTTTTCTTTTCCTTCAAATCGAAAGCATTCTTTTCGGAATTTACTCCGTTCGAAGCTAGCAGGACTTAAAGCAGCTTCCAGCTGACATCGCCTGTCAATTGTCGTTGAGGTACCCATGGCTACAGTGGGTCAAGGGCCTAGCCACTCTGCCACACTTAAGTGCTGCCGCTGCTGCTGTCGCTGCTGGGGCAAATATACAATATACAATAACACCGCAATAAGACGAACACGACGTAGAGTTCAATTCAGCTACAGCACCCCTCAAGTGCATGTGCTTAAAGTGATCCCTGCCCAGCCAGACACTCGATATAATAGATGATATAATGTATGAAGGCAGTTTTCTCCAACAACACATACGTATGTATGTTCGTACGAGTGTGTGTGTGTGTTTGTGTGTGTGTGTGTCCGCACTTGAAACTGATAGCAAACACGCGCAAAATATAAATTAGAAACGTTTTGCTTTGCTTTCCGACAGCTTTTCGACAGCTTTTGCACATACTCTTAAACTATATCCCATTTCCACTTTCACGGACAAAAAAGAAGAAAAATCAGCATTGAACTGATAACAGCAGATTTCTTTATTGATTTGTTTTTAAAACATTTTGGAGTTTTTAATCAACTCTAATTAATTACAATATCAAGCACTTAGTACAGGCGATTTGGTGTTCTGGAAACAGTTCAGATTCTTGCGCAATTGTGGCCAAGGTTCAAATCGTAACGGCGAAACAATCGCATGCATGTTTCTCCACGATTTTTTTATTAAGTTTTCTATTTTTTAAAAACTTTTAAAAGACTTTATAAGTTTTTAAGCATAAGTTTCCCCACTGTGCGCTTGTCAGGCCTACTCTTGACAAATTTTGTGCAAGAAAAACGAACTTAAAATCTGTCGCTTGGGCTAGCTAGTTGGTCTCTTCTACGACAAGGACAGCGCTACGTGGCCAACGTGCAAAAACGAGCAGAAAACAGGCAACGAACAAAAAAAAAAAAATCAACTTGACGCTCAAATGTTTTTGTCATTAAGATTTTGCCACGTTACCGTCATTGTCCCCTTAACCCAGCCGACCAGGCCCACCCACACTCCCTCCAGTGGGCTGTGCGCTCTGTCATTCTACGCTTTGTGCTAACGGATTTGTCAAAGGCATTAAGACGAAATCTCGCGCAAGCTGGGCATCAATCATGGCAACACACGCACACGCACACACACGAACCAAAAGCGTAGGGACAGCAGCAGCACGGCAAGGACAAACCCAAGAAAACCGAGAATTGAGAAGCTGAGAACTGCGAACGAGCTTACAAGGGCTCGTCTACCAACGCAAAAAAAAAAAAAAAGAACTCCTCGGCAAAAGTAGCCTTCTTTCAAGCAATGCAATTTTTTTTGTTCCCCACCCATATACATAGACACTATGTCACAATCTCGCTTGCTTTATCTTTGTCTACCTCTCTTTCTTTCTCTGTGTGATTGTGTGTGTGTGTGTGTGTGTGCATGTGTGTTCTGTTGTGTTTGTAGTGTTTTTAGTTGTGAGCACTTCTGGCACACGCTTAAGCCAAGGTGCAAAAAACTCATCTTTTAGCCCATGCATCGGATTTGGGGAAAACAATCAACTTTGGATAAGCTCTTAATGAAATATTCAACTTTTCGTCGTCGTGCGGTGTGTGTGTGTATATATATTTAACGATACAATAGAATATAGAGTACATAAAGTAGTTTAACCCTAAGAAAAGAAAAGACTTATATAACTAAATTGATTGCAAACTAAGGTTGGCTGTTTGGTGGCTGCGTTTTAATACGATTTTCAGTTTAAGTTCTAAGCTGCTTTCAATTTTTCAATTTATTTTTCGATTTGGCTAATTGATAAATGCCGATAAATGTGGCGGTGCGGCGATGGAGCGGGCCATCCGATAAGTCTAAGAAGCTTAAAGATGGTCGCACTGAATTTGTAAAAGCAACGCAGATGACGCATATTTTCGCTACCAAACTTAACGGATTATTAATTTCATTTGATGTTAACTCAAACGAGACATTCATTAAGATATACATAAAGTTCGGCAAAGGGTGAACAAAATCCATCAAAGTGCTTTCAGCTAAATAATTATAGAAGCAATTGAAATTGTTTTAGTAATTCTAAGGCGATTATAAAATTTGACAAAATTGAAATGCTTTTCAATTCCTTAAACAATGTCGTTTTGTCGTTTGATCAATCAGATTTTGCAGCTTTCTACTTGACAGGCACGCAAGTTGACGCAGGTATTATCTATCTGGTTTTGGTTGCTTTCCATTGTAGTTGTTCTTAGTGCTTGTTGTTGTTGTAGTTGTTTTTTGTTGCTGCAGCGTTTGGCTATGCGGTCATTGCGGTCGCCACTGGCCGGATTTTTGCAGATTTGCCGCGCTTAAATGGAAATTTTCAATGCGCTTTGACACTTTATGACAAACTTCGGTTTGGTCAAAACAAACCAAACCAAACCAAACCAAATAGCAAACAACAAACAAACCTATGCGGGGGCAGATATCCTTTATGGGCGCATCGATATGAGGTTTATGGTGAGATTTAATGCCAGCACGCCTGTCAAACGCACTATTCACGGTTCACCACGTCCCAACCCGCAGCCCATCAATTGACCCCAACTGTTTCGCAAAATGTTGTCAGCAGCTTTTGGCTATATACTATACAACTGCAAACACATACAACACATGCACATATATATATATATATATGCACATATATCTTATGTATGAATCTATATGTATATACATAAATATATGTATTTGATTAGTAGTTAAGGTGTTAAGCCAGGATCTGACAGAAGTTCAACCAGCTAAGCCGACTGGTGTTTCGCCCCCATCTCGCACCTTCCCACTGTTGTCTTGCTGTCCTCATCATTTTTGGTGAATAAAGTCACGTTCTGCTTATTTAACATTTCGTTGATTTCGCGAAAGAGCACAAAACTTTTGATGCTCTATTGCAGCGGCTTTGTCTATTTCAATCAGTGTTGTGAACTTGCGATAAAACGCTTAAGCCAAAAGAAGCTAGTTTCATGTTAATATCAAGGTAATAACCAAAATAAGGTTTAAAAGTTATCTAAGAAGATTTCGATTAGAGTTTTGATGTTTTTCTTAGGTTAGCTTATCGAGCCAGAACACAATCTGGCAGCTTTTCTCGATAGCGCAGCCAACTTCACTTTGAAGCGCTGCCAACATTCCTGAGACGCGCAAGCAGCCAAAATAGTAAAACGTAACATTTAAGCAAAGTTTTAAGCGAAGTGTCGCAATTAAAATAAAATATGACATCTCGCGAATTTCTAATGGTGACAAATATAGTGCGTGAGCAATATTTACACTATTTGGAGCGCCAGTTGCAGGAGAACGTTAGCGTTTGGGCAGCCAAATCAGGAAATCATCACAAATCCGCGGCCTGGGCATGCATTCGGCAGAGTGTCAAGGTATTGGAGATGGATGCCATTAGAGCCAGCCAAGCAACTAATGTGTATCAACGTGCCATGCTCAAGGTGATCGCCGCGGTGCGACGCGATACGCAGCACTGCCGACTGGCTGATGCAGTATGTCATGAAATGATGTCGGAGAAATTGGAAGATGATGTAGAGCTAAGCATCGACAAGTCAACACAAACGGAGCACATCGATAATTGTACAAGCCGTACGTTGGATCAGAGAATTGAATTGTTTCAGTTGCAACTTGCCGAAAGAAAATCCAGCTCTCGGTCATCAAAAAAACCTAAGCAAAAGGAGGAGCAAAAGAAGCAGCCAACACCACAACCTGTGTCCGACGCAGAGGATGAAGTTGATAAGGCGTTGGCCAAGCTTTTTGCGGAAGAACCCACCGATCTTAGTGCTGTATTTGGCATTCCAATCGAACTACCTGCTGCTATCACGCAGAAGGAACCTGAAGCTAGTGCCAGCGTAACAATGCCAGAGCAACAATTATTGCCATCAAAATCGGTATATGCAAACACCACGCCATCTGTGCCGCAAAATCAAATACAAAACTCTCCGGATCTGCGCGAAAGTCTCTGGCCCTGCGAACTTTATGCGCAAAAGTGTCACTTGGGCGCAGTATTGGCGCGTAAGCTGGACGCGAATTGGCGCTGTGAAGATACGTTGAGACATAAATTTCAATCGCTTTTCGGCGAGGATAGTGAGGATGAGTTTGCCATTCCAATTTCAATTCCCAGTATCGATCTAGCCGATCCAGTCCTGTTTGCCAGCTGCACTCTACGCATACGTCCCTGGGTTGTGCAACACTTGATGCAGCCGTTTCGCGTAGGCCTAATTGGGAATCGTTTTCTCTTCAAAATGCTGGCTAAAAAGCTTACCCGCTGTATTGTGATAATTAATCCATATCCAAGCGAAAGTCAGGTCAAACAAGTAATCGATGATATGTTTTGCGCTCAACCGCGAGGTGTTCAAAATGCAAATGATTTGGAATCGTTGCCGCCCGTGCAATTGAAGAACTTCGAACCTTCGAATTCAATTGAAGCTTTAAATTTGTTGTCTTTAAATTGAATCTACATATATTTTTTAAAAATTTCCAACAGTTATTGGATTTTTTTTTTTCAATTTCTTTGCTGTTTTTGGTAAAACACTTAAAATCTGTCAGGATCATTGCTCAACAATTTTGTAGCACCTTAAGACCCCATCCCCCCCCCCCTGCCATTATATTAGCATTTGTTAACCCTTCAGCGCAAGCACCTGCCACCATTTTAGTTGGTGTTGTAAGCCACATGCCGCATTTAAAATGTTGCTTAAATACATTTGAATACATTTGAGTGCTGCATGACTTGCGGCGCCATTGCCAAAGTTTTGGCCAAGTTTTCTTAAGGTGGCTTAAAAGCAGCAGCAGTTGGCTAAGCGAGAAAGAGTAAACTAAGGTGGGGAGAAGGCCTCAACGTACTTAGCCCACAAATCTTTTAGACTAAACAATGAACTTTTTGAGCGCTTCCTGTTACTGTGTGCTGCTGCTGCCAAGTGTTATAAAGAGGCAATCAAGCGGCAGTTTTTGGCCAGATCCTGATGTGTGTCATGTGCGTTGAGCTTGGTACATTTCATTTGTTTTAATTTTCGTTACATTCTGGTTTTCATATCTTTCGATTCGTTGTGTTCTGTTTCTGCGTTGTCCAGCAAATTGCGTTCGCAAATAAACACATATGTACTTAGATATATATATATATATATATATATATATATATATTTATGTATATAGACAAATATATAATAGTACTGGACGCACACAGCACCAACAACAACAACAACTAAATGTTATGGCCAGGACAATCAAAAGTGGCAACCACAATCCGAAAAAATAAAAACAAGAAACATGAAAAAAAAACCAAAAAACAAAAACCCGAACAAAAACGGCAGTTGTCCAGCGGCAAAACTGTTTACAAAATGATGCCCAGTTGTAAGTGGTAGGAGAGAGTAGAGAGCCATGGCAGTAGCTGGAAAAGAGGCAATTGAAGGTTGGTGAGGGGGGTGGGGAGGGATGGGGAGGGGTGCGGTGAGTTGTACAGCTGGCTAGCTGGTATAATTTGGAATGGTGATGTTGATTGGGCGCACTCGTCTGGCCGGTAATTTGGCATTTTTTGTTGCTGTTGTTGTTGGCCCATACACAAAGCACAAACATTCCCACACGCACACACACATACGTACAATAAATAAATCAATTGCAAGCTATTTGCTTGAAAAGTTTAAGCCAGCTTGGCCAGCGAGCTGACTTTTCCAGCCCAACGTCGTCGTTGTTGTTACTTGTTGCAAAAGACGTTTTGTTGGCCATGCAAAATAGTTGAACATTTAAATAATGCCCAAGCAACATTGTGTAAAGTGGGTGGAGGGGGGTGGATTGTTGGTTTCGAAATAATTCATTAAAAGAATATCAAGTGTTAAAATTCACACAATTTATAAAATACAAAAACCAAAAGCGCCAATGGCACGTTTTTCCCGCCACTCCCCGCCCCCTCTTACTGTCGTGTGTATGAGAAAGAGAAGGTGCGTGCGTTTCTGTGTGTGTGTGTGTGTGTGTGTAAGTTGTGGCCTTCATTTGCACTTCCGGGCATTTGTGCACACACACAATATTTGTGCTTCAATTTTGTGTTTTTTTTTTTATTTTTGCGGACCATTGGCCGGAAAACTTTTGCGCATTGCGAAACATTTTTCTCCCCGCCCCGCAAATGGTAATTGAGAATTAAGTGCCTAAGGAGAAGTAAGTTGATGCTGTTATCGATAAGCTCTGTGTTGGGTTAGCAAGCACAACAACGGATAATGGATTTAGACAGTGAGCGTAAATAAAGGAACGGATCTCTAATCTTGAGATACTTATTATTGTCTTTATTATTGTTATAGAACAAATCAGATATAAAAGAGAGACAGTTGCAGAGAATCGATAAATATCGATATACTTATTATTGTACCTAGAGATTATCTGAAGGTAATCGATATACAAAATAAACTCTCGTATCAGTGTTGCTTAAAGTACATAGCAATCGATATTTATCGAGCCACATTTTAGATGAAAGACAAAAGAATGGCATGACAAACAGATAGTCGTTTTTATTGAGCAATTGATAAAATGACAGTCTGACCTGACTTAACAACAATATGAATACATATATCACGTCTTACCAGTCGTTTGACAAATTTAAGCACAAATCTGTGCATACAAATTTGCAGCAAGCCCGGCAAGGCAACAAAGACAGAGACAGAGACAGTGGGTGGGAAACGGAAATGCCAAAGGGCAAATAGATAGCTGAACAAAAAGTACTGAAAATGTGAGAAAAGTACTACTCGATGCTCGATGCTCAATGGTCGATGTGCTAGTCGTAGTCGTAGTCGTAGTTGTAGTATGTAATATGTTGTTGAATACTTGGGCACTTTCGTTGTCGGTAGTCGGTAGTCGCTAGTCATTTCTATTTGCATTCGGTATGTGCAAATGCGATGATATCGCGACGCTGCCTGACTCTGACACGTACATGTGCTAATTCAAACACATAGCGAGAAAGCAAGACAGAGACAGAGAGAGAGAGAGGGAGCAAGATAGGGAGATGAATAGACCGTATGGTTGGTATTTCAGTTACGGACGATTGTAACTGAAATTCAGACACGTAAACATATGGGTGTAAAAGAAATGAGCGCACATTGCGCATACGACACGTTGCACATATGAAATTATACTTCTTATTACTATAAATATGTATGTATATTGCAACTGCTTAAGTAATGCGACAAGCAGCACTAAAAACTAGATATAGGTACAACTATGATAATAGCTTTTAAATGGAAAATAGTTCATGGGTTTTATTCATTTTAACATAGGTAAATAAAGGTAAGCCTTTATGGTCTTATGAGCCATATATATATATATTTATATATACTATATATACCAAGGAAGTTTTATATTTCGATTAGTATTATTACATTTTTTAAGACTGTTCCCATGTTTCGGTTTATTGCGATTGGCTAAGATGAGACCTTATTCTGCTAGCTGTCATATAAAAAACCATAAGCCAAGAGTATAAAATCTTTGGCAATATTCTTTATTTTTGGTTGGCTTAGCTTGCAATTGCATTCCAATTGCATCCCTTTTTACAATCGCTTGCATTATGAGGTCATAAATACGCTGCTTGTTCACGATTCCAGCTCGTATTATTCGCATCACCTATCCATCCGACCATCAATTGCAAATAGTTTCACATACATATACATTTACAGGTGTGTAATCATCATTGCTGGTTATACTACACTACGAGTTGCTATCTCAGCATTTCCTGCTCCCTCCCTTATCTGCTTTAAATGAATTTTATTTCTACGTCCGTTTGTGTGTGCGTGTGTCTGTGTGAGTGTGTGGCGGCACATGACAAATGTGATGAGCGCCTAAAGAGGAAGACGCCTCATCTATTCAAGCTGTCTAGAGTCCTTCCTATTTCATCTCTTCACCGTATCCACCATAATGCTTTTGTTGCTTGGCGTAGTTTCTTTGCCTTTTCTTTACGTTTAGTTTCGTTACGTTGCGTTGCGTTGCGTTTTGGTACTGCGTTTCGCCTAATGCTGGTACGTGAGCGCACGTCGCAAGTTGCGAGAAATTGACTATGCGACATGTTGTACGGCATTGTCGTCGACGACCCTTTTCCCCTCTTTGCTTTAATCATTGCCTCCGCCCAGGCACTTGGCAATACGCCAACCTCCCTCCCTCTCCCTCCCTCTCCCTCCCTCTCCCTCCCTCTTTCACTCTTACACACTTTTATAATCTTTCTCTTTCTGGCTGCCGTTGGCTCGCATTAATTATAGTAATTACAAATTTTTCAGGCTCTCCCAAGTTGGCATTTAAGTAACTTTGGCTTTTCAATTTTGACTCGGCGACCATTTAGACAGCAACTGTAGTTTATTATATGCCTATACCCTAAACTCACTTCAAGAGGTATATAAACGAACGATTATTAAGGGATTCTAAGAGTTTAAGGATACAATTTTTATGTTACGTTCTTGAATATCATATTCACTTCTTTCAAGTCGATTATAATCGATTGTTATCAATAACATTTCAAAAAATAAAATATAGCCTTCTACAAATATTTCAAAATAATTTAAATCTTTTTTGAGAATTGAATTTAAAATAATATTTGTGAAAGTTTTATTAGATTATGGTTTACAATCGAAAATGTAAGGATTTTCTGAGCTTAGGGTATCTGCTAGTCGAGCGAAGCATGCTTACTTGTTTTTATTTGCAATTTCATTTTGCAGCCTGATTTTAACTTGATGTCAAATTAACTCATAGAGTACCACACACACACACACACACACATACACAAGCCGCAAGTCGCGAGTCTGTCAAACAATGTTGCAAGCACATTTCGATCAACATACCAGCAGCAAAACGAATGTTTGTTGTTGTCATTTGCGTCGTTGTCGTTGTTGTTGCTGTTGTTGTTGTTGTTGTAGACGCTCAAATTTCAAATTGCTTACTTAAAGCAATAAAGACACAGCAACACTCAAACACTTGAACAAACACACACACACACATACAGCCATGGAATAAGCACTCAGCCAAAAACTGCGCCCAATAATGCATAAAAAAAGCCAAAGATAGAGAGACAGAGAGAGAGGGAGTGAGAGAAGGGAGACGAGAGAAATGAAGGCAAAGTAAAAAGCAAATGACAACAAACATGTACGAAAATGTGAACTGAGAAACAGCACTGAGTGGCAGCAGTCAGCGTTTTGTTCTGTACTTGTTCTTGTTCTTGTTCTTTTTCTTCTTCTTCTTCAAGCTGTTCTTGTTGATGTTGACGAAATTTGAAGTCGCTTCCGTCAACGTGTTTCGTTGTCGTTACCCTAACCCAAGACAAGAGTCCAATGCCATTTCCCCACCATTGCCCCATTACCCCTCGCTGTCTATGTGTCGCTGTCGTTATTTCATTCTCAGTATTAGTCTCTCTTTGGCTTAGTTTTGGTGTTGGCCTTAATGTCGTTGCCTGTTTTACAGTTGTCTTTTTCGTTATTTCTTTTTTCTTTTATTTCTTTGGCTTTTTGGCCACTTTTTTGGGAACTTTCCTATGCTGTTTATATAATAATTGTTGTTACGATTGTTGTTGTCATTGTCCGTGTTGTTATTGTTGTTGTTGTTGCTGTTGCTGTTGATGCAGCGCGTAAATATTGTTTTAAATTTCGTAGGGGCCGGCAGCAAAATGAGAATGTATCTCAATAAGACACAAGACAAAAAACAAAGCCAAAGCCAAAGTTAAAAGACAAAACATTTGAAGCTCGTAGATAAATGAACTTGGTTAACAGAGCGTGAGTGTGTCTTGTTGAGTGGTTGGGTAGGTGGGTGGGTTGGGTGGTTGGTGGCGTTTGCCAGCAGTTAATAGTCTACAACGAAAAGTTGGAAGGGGTAAGTAAAACTTTTTGATTTGTGTTTTTAGAATACAAACAAACACACACACACACACACACACGCACATGTGTGTGAGCCAGTGAAAGTAACAACTTGATTTGAATTTTGCTTGGGAGCATAACCATTTTGTGGTACTTAAAGCCACAAATAGCATATAAGCCAACAAAAAAAAACAACCAGAGCTTGGGTTGTAGAAATCTCTTTAACGAACGAGAGAGAAAAAGAGACGGAGAGAGGAGGGCTTAACAGATTGAAAATGTTAAAAATATACATGTAGAAATACTTAATTTAGGGGGCCAAAAGAGTATGATGCCATTGGCTTAATTTAATATCGCTGTCGCTTAGAATCTACACAGAGACAGACAGAGAGAGAGAGAGAGAGAGAGAGAGAGATAGCTTTATCGACGCGTCTATTGATGCTCTCAAACGCAAAAACATATATTTGCATAACTTTATTATGCCATTTGATACAGTTTGGCTGAACACACATAGGAAGAACGAGACATTAAATTAAACAGATTAGCTTTTAGACAAGAGCACAACGACGCTGCAATGCTCTCTCCCTCACTCGTTAAACCAAATACACATACAAATGTATATATAAATATATATGTGTATAAGTATTAAATGTGCAGGCACTTAATGTGCAGCTGGGTTTTGGTTTTCGTTTTGGGCAAAAGGTCTTGTGACATGCAGACATGCAATGCCCTAAGCTAAGATCTAGCATTAATATCCTTTGTGTGTGCCTCCTGTGTACACACACACACACACACACACACGCACATACATACACATACACGCATACATGGATAGGGAATGCCGTGGCAGAGTTCACGACGGAGCGCATAACAATTTCGCTTGACAAGAGTATAAAAAGTGGCAAACGCCAACGAGAGTAGGACAAGTCAAAACATTTCCCTCGCACACACAAATATTGCTGTTTGTGGGTGTGTGTGTTTCTCGTATAGGAAGTGGTGTGGGGTGTGAGAGGGCCTTTTGTTTTCTCAGGCTTATCTTCATAATGTGAACGTCGTCGCTGCCGTTGTCTCTGCTGCCGCCTCTCTCGCACATTTATATATGTATGTAAGTAACTGATATCAGGCAACAACATTTTGCCAGAAAACACACACGCACACGCACACAAACAAAGAGAAACAATCACACACACACACACAGTAGCTAAAAATGTTCACATGTGCTCGCACAAAATTTCGTAGCATACTTTTGTGCGCCAGCAACTTTAATGAAACGCCAAAGCCCAAAAACTTTCGTTTAACAGTCTGATAACATGCCTGCATCAGTATATACGTATATAATATACATTATAAACATGTAGCTGCATCGGACTATGTGTAATCGCATACGCATTTTACAACCAACATCTCTTTAACCCACATATCATGACCACATCTCATGTCCACATCCTCATAGATTTTAGCATAGACTTTTTTGCTCCGTATGTGTGATTAGCGTTAAATGGCTTTATCATTGCTTCAATGCTGTTGCTGCCACATCTATCTCTTTCACTCTTTACCCATCTTCATTTTTTTAATGTTTCTGTGCCATGCTTTTAAGTTTTGCCTTCACTTTGCTTCTATTTTATTTTTATTTTTATTTTTTTGATTTGTGCCAATTTGGTGCAGCTGCAAATTGCGACATGCGACATGGGGTACAGCATAGCCATTGGTCAGTTTGTGCTTGTTGCTGCTTGTTGGCAAGCAACAAAGTTTGGCTGCTAAGTTAAGAGCCAAAAAGCGTTTTCACTTTAGAGCGAAATAAATGCAACAAAAATGTATATTTTAAAATCCAGCTGGTTGATAATTTAATTTTTGACTTTAATCTCTCATATTGATAATTACTTTTGGATAAATTCCACAAATAACTTTTTGAAATCCATAAAATTACAAAATTGTGCACTGTAATAATAAGAATTGCGGTTTTAATTGCAGTAAGAAGAATTTTCAATTACAAATCAAAGGCATACAATTTCAATGCAATTGTGTTTGCGAGTGTTGTTGTTGATGTTGTTGCATATTGTTTAATTGTGTTGTATATGTTGCAATTGTTTTTTTAATCAAGTACTATTGTGTGGTTATCCTGCTCGGAATATTGAATTCAAATTATGTCAATTTGTGTCCCGCTTGCACGAACTGTGTACACAATATATACTATATACTATATATTTATTTGCCAACAAGCTTTTTATTAAAAATACCTCTTTGAGTATAATGCATATATATTTAAATATTGTACAACAAAAAGAAAATTAATCAACTTTAAAACAAAGTATATACCAGACATAAGCCACAAGAACTAAATGCTTAGCTTGTTCTACGGGCAGAGGCTTAAGCTAAGCGTTTCGCTTAAAACACTAGAAAATCCTCAGAAAATGCCAATCCAAAAATTCCAGAAAGTTTTGCACAGAGAATCACAAACCGCTTAACAATGCAACAGCAACAGCAGCTGATGCGGCTCAGTTTGTATATATGTATGTTTGTACAGCTTAAAATGCATCAAGGCACGCACTTTGCGGCATAGATGTGGCTGCCACACCTTACCCACAACTTACCCAATACCCTACGGGCATTGGGCTTACCTACCTTACATCTGCCTTTGTCCATAGAATTAACTTAAGTTTGATGGACTTGGCGCCGCAGGAATGCTTCCGTTTGCAAACTTTACGGCATTAGTTGGTGTGAGAGGTGGGGCAAGGAGACAGTGACGTAGGGCTGCATCAAGAGTGTTGGCATTCAGTCAGCTTGGTGTTGCAAACAAAAGCCGTCTCAAGTTGCAACAAGAGACAGCAATCAAAAGCACAGGACAACAGGTGTACAACTGAGGGACGACGATGACGGGGAGGTGGGGTAGTAGGTGTTGGAGTGGGAGGTTGAGGCTTTTAACAGTCAACCGCTTAGCGGGCCCAACGGCTACAGTGGCAGTGGCAGCATTAGCCACTTGCAACACTTAGAAAATTAAATTTCCCAACCCCAAAATGCCAAATATTTGGCCAGTTGAGAAAGCCTCTGCAGCAGCAGCGGTAGGTGGATGGTGGGTGTGGGGTGGTGGTTGAAATTGGGTGTGTGGCAATCTAGAATGCGTACGAACAAGTTGCAAACTTTAAACGCATCCATTTTTTCTCTATTTTTATTTTTGCCGCTTGTCTTTGCAATTTGCTGATAAGGCAAAATTAAAATGGAGAATGCGACACTTTCAACTCTGGCCCCAAATGCTGACCAGGCATGCAGTACGACAGTGCGGCAGTGAGACAGCACGGCAACGGGGCATGCCACATCAAAAGTCACTCCACGCGTCCCGCACGCAACGGAAATTATTTTAAAACTGTCTTCAAGTTTTAGATAAGGTCGTGATTGCCAGGGGTAAGGGAATTTTTTTGTTTTTCTTTTTGTTGGCTTTTAATTGGTGAAGGGCTTTTTACGGGTGGCATTTTCGAAAGGGGGGCACACTACGTGCTACGTGCCGATCTGTGTCGCGTGTGTCAACGGACACCAGACACTGTAACACTGTGGCACTGTGGCAAGTGTCGCGTTGCTTAATTCCTATTTCGTTTTCGCATTATAATTGTATTTATTTTTATTGTTGCTAACAAAAAGCGGTCGCGTTTTAGTTTCAAATTAAGAGCGGTACAAGAAATAAAGAGAAGTCTTGCGAATACCGATAGATGTTCTAATAACAATTGTTGATGAATGTGAGGCGGTGTGGCGATGAGACTAAGATATATATATAGTCACACTGTTTGGTAGCGAATTAGTGAATTTGATCAATAAAACCAATAAAATTGTTATCGATTCGCACAAAAAAAGACGATATATAAAAAGCGCCGTCATCAAACAAATAATGATTAAGATGAACTTCATTCACCCAGTGACTTAGCGTTTAGGAAGCTGCACGAAACTCTCGCTAAGTCGAACCCCACTTAAGGCACTGAGCATTTAAGCATGTTTAGTGCCGGAGGGTTGCACCCCAATACATATCATTTTTCAATTTTTGTTGTTGTTTTTTTTCATTACAGATTAAATGAACTGTATAATGCAGAATATTTTTATTGCTTTTGTTGTAAATTAAAATGTTTATAAGCTTTCTTTTTAGATTTTTATTTAAAGCAGCGCGCAGCATTTGACACAAAAAAAATGAGAGGAAATCAATAACACATTAAAATAAAATAAGATAAAAATTAAAAGCCATAAATAATAAGTATAGTTATATAATTCTGTCGATTTGCAGTAAACTAAAAGAGATAAAGAGCTCGTTTCTTGGCTCCATATGTGCTTTTAACCAACAATGGTTAAGTTGGCCAAACAATCAAAGGGTTGTGGTGTTTTGGAAGAAACATGGCAAAAGTTCAAACAAAAATTTAAATACTTATATGACTTTTTTCAAGTATCTTTTTTTTAATAGTTTTACACATTACTAGTGGGCTTTGCCCCGTACTCTTTCAACATTAAAAAGGCTGCCATGATACGAAAATAAGAAAAAGCGCGCTTAGATTTTTGATTGATACGAACGCACATATACGTATATACGTATGAGCATGTTACATAAAACGTAAAATGCGCAACTCTTTGGATCCAATACATATGCATGTATCCATGTATTTACGGTTTTGTGTGTGTGTGTGCTTATGCAAGAAATGCGTGGGAAACGTTGCAATGGCCATGTGATTGATTTCTGCTGTTGCAAGGCCAAGCACGCATCTGCTGCCAGATTGCTGTCAGCGCTCAAGGACACAAACCAGCCCCACTTCAAATTGTTGACCAGGCCTGCATGTGCGAAAGAGAGAGAGCGAGAGAGAGAGAGAGAGAGAGGCGTCGTCAGAGTTGTCGACTTGGCTAATTGGACGCTTAACAACATGGCAGTCGGGCAGGCAGGCAGTCAGGCAAGCAGTCAGTCAGGCTGGTAACATGTTGGGCGTAACCTGTGGGCCATAACTTTATTGCCAGTCAATAGGCGGCCCAAAAGCGTCACAAATAAGTATGCTAAGCTCTTCGGGCAGCAAAAGTAATTATTTTTGATTAATGACTGGCGACCCAAGCGCTTCTGCATCAAGAGTCATATTCCCTCTAAACCTACCTCCCCGCATAGCACCCTTTGCTACCTACCTTCGTTGCCGGTCCACGTCATTTGCGAACGATGTCAACGCATGCATAAAACATGCGCCCAATACCCCCAAAAGCATCCCTTGCCAACGGCACCCTTCGGCCCCTTCTGCACTTGGTCGTGCAGACCCCAAATAACTTGTGACAGACAACAGCACACGCGACACAAAACTTACAACTATGCAAATTGCGCGCTTTTAGCTGGCACAAAGCAAACCCAGTCAGCCAGCCAAGAAGAGGAAGAGGAAGAGGTGAAGCGCTACAAATATTCATAAGTGCCAGGTAGAGAGACAGGCAACAACAGTAGCAACAGCAGCAACAGCAATTGCTACAGCAAGAAGCGGAAGTTGCTGTCGCATTATAAATTACATACATAAATACATACATACACTGACGTACCACAAATATGAGGGCGAGTGTGTGTATGTCTGTGTGTCCGTGTGTGTGTGTGTGTGTGTGTGTGTGTTATTGTGTGTGCGTAATGTGACGATAGGCAGAAAACTATTTTAATTATTGTCGGATAAAATGCGGCAACAAAGTTACGAGCTGCATATTAAAAGCTGGTTGCGACTAAAGAAATACGCTTAAGTTGCAATTTGTTGTTCTTGCAACTCTTAGCATGAAATCGACAATAGTCTTTCCGTTATTTAAGTCTGGTTGGTGACTCTATGTCAATGACATGAGTGACGCAAGATTTCAATTGATTCGTGCAAATCCATATAAATAAAACTAAGGAACTCCTAATGGTATTCCGGAAAGTAAATTGAGTATCTTTTTTTTTAATTACGCAATGCAATAAGAGTCCGAATGGGAACTGCCTATATACAAATTCGTTTTTTCGAGGTGATGACATATGTGACTTGTAATGTAAAATGTACAAATTTAGATGTTTACTACCATATCGAGGTGTTCCTAAGATTCCAACTTGCACCTCTTTTTTTTGACTAGTGTTAAGAACATGTAACGTTTCTTTTTCTACTATTAATTGCACCTTTATCAGATCGCTGTAAGTATCATTTTCACCTCGGCTTCAAATAAATCAGTGTTGTTGAAGATATGTACGCAATGAGGAGAGAACTCTACTCAAACAACTCTCACTCTGTAGATAGATAATTCGACAGGCATAAAGTGAAAATGTAAATTTGAAACTTGCATTAATCGATGCCCAAATCCAATGGAAAGTTGTATGACAATCGTTAATACCCCGTAGGGAACTGTAACTTTTGCCAGTAAGCTATGGGATAAGTCATGCAAACGGATCAGTTGCAATAACTACATCGGCATTAAGCTATGTGCTCATTCGCGTTTTGTGACTTTAAATTATTTGTGATTTGGACGAGTCTGTAATGAATCCAAATAAGAAACGAAATATTTTGTTTGGGCGATTATTTCTTGCAGTGTACATACAACATCATCGCACACAGCACACAAAACTACCGTCTGTCAGCTAGTTATGAATCGTCATTCAATTAAGGCTTACTTAATGCGCAAAATTAGTTTTCATTTGGACCAAAAAATTGCATTTGCCTGCGGCCCAAAATGGCATTAGAGGCATTTGCCAATGCTGGTCAAATGGGTCAAATGTGGTTATGATGTGTATGTGTGTGAATAAGACCTAAATGCAAATGCTGCCGAGTTTTTGTTTGAAGTGTGAACAATTTAAGTGTTCGAGTGTGTGCACAAGTATTCAAGAGAGTGGTTCAACGCAAATTCAAAATCAAAATCAAAACCAAAAAACAAAATTGAATGCCAAAAATGTCAGGCGTTCAGGTACACATATACATACATAAACAACTTAACGAAATGAGGATGGGTGCATGAATAATCGACAAACGAATATGAACTAGCATGTGAATGCCGAATGCCGAATGCCAAATACAAAGGAAATGGATTTTTGTGCATTGCCATTCACCGAGTCAACTGGATACACTCGCAACAAGCACTCGTATGCCAGTTGCACCACTAACTAGCTATATTGAGAGCCACCACCCTTTCAGCGTCGTTTCATTCCACTTCACCTAGCCTTTGGGTTGTGCATGATTAACTTAGTCAACTGGCGCCAAACGTCAAACCGTCGCCATGGCCGGAAGTTGCGCGCCGACAGGAAGTGACCCTCATTATGGCAGTGCATGAGAGTAATATGAATGTTTGTGTGTGCTCAACAAAATGTTTTAATTATGTTGAAAATGTGCAGAGCAATTTTTTTGTGTGTTTATGTTTGTGTGTGTGTGTGTGTGTGTTTTCAAGCCGTATAGTTTGTTTGCCACGCGCAGAAAAAAAAAGAGAACGAGATCTGTTGACAAGAGGGGAAGACGGGCAAAAAGACCACGCTAATGTGAAACAAAAAGTTTTTTGTGTTATTGTTGTTTAGCTTCCGGTGCTGAATGGACGCGTGCCATTGTATATACGTGAAACGTGAACGTGAGAGCGTGTTTGTCTCTGTGTGTGTGTGCTAACTGCATGTGGGCGTGGCATGGCATTGTGCTGTACCAAAGTTTTGTGTAGTATAAGCAAGGCACAGTCAGAGACAAACAACAATGCGAGAGGCAATTATTTAACTTGATTTATTTGCGTCAGTCAACATGTTGAGGAAATGTTGGGTGGGTTGGGATGGGGTTGGAACAGGGGGATGGGACAAAGTAGACAGCAAAGTGAGCTGCTGCCTGTCCAAAGGTATAATGAAGCGGACCGCAATTTAATTAGAGCAACATCCACTTCACCTGGCAACAGCAACAGCAACAGCAACGGCAACAGCAACATCATCAGTTGCTTAAATGACAAAGCAAACGAAGCCAGGCATCTCGAGTGCAGCTGCAACAGAAACAACAACAACAACATAATTATGAAAAGCATTGGGCCAAGTGTGTCTCATTTTGTTTATGAAGCAAACAAAATTGACGGCCAGGACAACCAGCTAACCAGCTAGCCAAGTGGCGCTCTCCACTCGGTTCTCTGTCAATAATTACGCGAGCAAAGCTAAATTCTCCTTCGCCATGACGATGAGAACTTGCGCGCGACTGAGCGCTGTCCAAGCGCAAAAATACTAAGTAAAATAAAAATAAACATTAAGTAATCTGTAGAGTTTTCATCATTAAATTAAACGTATTAATTGCAGGGCGACAGTCAAGTTAGAGGAAAAAATAAATGTCTCGTTTTGACATTTGCTTGAAATTCCTATAATGTAAAATTATTGGTTTTGGTTTTGCTTTATAAGCTAAAAATATGGCAAAACATTAAATGCATTTCAACGTGATGAATTTCTTGGACAGCAAATATTTAATATAAGCTGACATCAACATATATCTTCACGCAGCGAACTACAACAAGAACCAAAAGCAAAAAGCATCTCATATGTGATATGTATTTGTAACTTAGTTAGTCTGTCAACTTGTTTCAAATAAGACCATATGCCAATATTATCATTGATGATGATAGAAAAATAATTAAATTTCCGTTGACATTTATGTTATGTTGCACACTTAAAGACAAATGTCGCAATTGTTAGTTGACGCAACTCATGAAAATATGATTTTTATTTTAATTAAAAATGAATATGTCAATAGAAAACAGGAATGCTTAATTTAAATTCTTCCTTCACTTTTTTTCATACCCTGAAGACTTTAAAAATGGGTGAAAAGGGTATAATGCTTTTGTGCAAAAGTATGTAACAGACAGAAAGAAGCATCTCCGACCCCATAAAGTATATATATTCTTGATCAGCATCAACAGCCGAGTCGATATAGCCATAAACGTCTCCGACATACACATGGGATCGATAACAACAAAATCTTAAATTTGCAAAACTTTGAGACGGCGTTTGAAACATAAGACAAAATAATGGCAATCTGTGAAGTTTTTGTTTAAAATTGGTTGAGAAACACCGAAGATATGTAACATTGAAGTTAAGTATTGTATGCAGTATGCGTGTACACACACACACACACACACACACATTCTGGCAAGCACTGACTGTACGCTAAAAGTGTTGGGTTCAGGGTATCGTCTAGTCTAGATTACTCGACTAGAGTCTTCTTACTTGTTAATTATTGTTTATATTCATATCTTTTTTATACCGTTTGTTATTAGCTTATGTTTAATTTGAGAATAGAAAAATAAAGTGCTTTAATTTAAATTCTTCTTTCAATTTTTTTTTTTATTGTTCATATTCATATCTGATTTAAACCGTTTGTCGTTGAAGCCTTTTCGGTTTGTGTTTAATTAAATGGGTTGGTTCATTTTTCATTTCATATTGTACAAGTATGAGTTTAAGATTCAGTTTGAGTTCAAGTTTAACGCATTGTGCTCATGATATATGGATAATGACGAAAAGCAAACGAACGAACGAACGAACGAACGGTTAGACATCACATACATATATACTACATATATATATATAAATACGCAGACATTGTGACCAATTGCGAAAATGCCACCGTTCGTTGCTGACTGACACATGACCCACACAGTGTGTATGAGCAATAAATTTTAAAGCAGCAACCGAAAAGTGGATAACAGCCGCGTAGCACACGCAACACCAACAAAAAAAAAGTGTTGGGTGGGTGGGGTGGGGGGGAGGGTGTTAAACAAAAAGTGAGAGACAAGGAAAACACAAATCACAGCAGCAGCAGCTGTGACAGAAATCAACTGCCAAATCTGCTGGCATAGTCAGACAGGCTAAGACTATAACTGCGACTGCGACTGCGACTGCGACTGTGATGGGGATTTTGATTGGGTTTAAGGAATGGGATTGGGAATGAAAATGGGTGTTAAGAAACTACACACGTTGCATGATACTAAGATCTGGCAGCAGCAGTGTCGCGTGTCACCTTCAATTTCCAACCCCCACCCCTCCCTAACCCATTTCAAAGTTGCTTTTGTTGTGCTTTGGCAGACAAACTAATCGAAAATTGTTCGCTGTACGTTTATATGTGTATATGTATATCCTTGAAAAGTAGGTTGCATTATCTGATTATCTCACAATAACGCAATAGAAAGATGTTCTTTATCTCTTGTTTTTTCTTTTCCTGCTAATTTTGCTTAGCGTCTCTTTGCCAACTTAAACACAATTTTCATATTTGTCAACTGTATACAATCAATATTTAAGCAGTTAAAAGAAAAAAATATCTTGTGCAATTTGTCTGCATTTAGGACATTTTGAACATCCAGTTTGGCTATTGCTATGCGCAGTTTTTACCATCGGGAGCCTTGGATAGTAGTGCCGTCTACCTTATCCAGGCCATATGTGTACATATCTGTATCTGTGTGTGTGTGTGTGTGTGTGTGTGTGTGTGTAGGCCACAAAGAAGAAGAAAACGAAAAAATGCAGAAGACGTCGCAAAGCAAATGCTACGAACTGCTGACAAGGACACGAACGTGTGTCACACAGGGGCGCACGCACCATGCGAAAAGGGGTACAAGGGTGGTGTATGTGTGTGTGTGTGTGTGGGAAGGGGAGGGGGTTAGGCGATAAGACGAGGCCGAGGGCGAGGACACTGTGACAGAGACTGAGGCGCACGGCAATCGAAGAGGCAGCCAACTGCTGCAAAATAAGTAGACATTGAGCCAAAATGGCAGCCAAATGCGAAACGAAAACGAGCGTAAAGCAAAAAAAGAAACAAAAAAAAAATATAACAGAAAGGATAACACTGCAAAAATGCGACAAACACACACAAACACATTAAGATAGTAGAAAAAATGTAGAAAGTAGGCAACATTAAAGACGCGCAAAGCAAACAGCAAAACAGCAAAACGGCAAAACGACAAACGGCAAGGACAGCACAATGTGGGGGCGTGGCCGTGGCTTTGGCAGCCGCAGCAGTAGCAGCAGCAGCAGAAAGTGAGATAGATAAATATAGACAGATAAAGAGATAGACCGAGCGAAAGAAAAAGAGAGAGAGAGAGAGAGAGATAGAAAGAGAGACTGCGACCAGAAATTGAGCTAAAAGCAATTCATAAATAAGCGCGGCAATTGATCAGCCACAGTGCATTGCCGTATGTATGTGTGTATGTGTATGTGTGTGTGTATGTGTGTCGCTCAATTTGAAATGTTGATGTCGATGATTATGTTGATGGCACAGCAACAACAGCAGCAACAACAGCAGCAACAATAACAACAACAACAACAATGGCATAGTTGTCAAACTAAAAATGCAGAGCACATTGTTAACCCCACTTCATTGAGAATGCTAATCGCACTCATTACACAAAATATGCATGTAATAATAGCAAAATCAGCAACACAGACAACAAGACAACAACAACAGCAGCAACAGCAACAACGACAACATAAATGTTGATACCCAGAGCATGCGAATGAGATACTGAAAGAAGAGATGCTGAAGAGACACGATAATGCCTGAATCTAAATACGTTGTACTATATATATATGTATATATATATATATATTCATGTATATGAGTGAACGGTGCTCTGAATTAAGCTCAACTAAGCTGAGAACGTAACCAACTAGTTATGCAGATAGTTATGTAAGATAGTTAAACGCGACAGAGAACTTAAACTGTGAACTAAATGAAAATTGAGTTCAGCTAACTAACTGGTCAAATATTAAAAGGTGATGGATGGGCAAATGCATTGCAGCAGTTTTGTGTATTGTATGAGTAGAAAGTGAACAAAAGCAAATGCTCACTGACACACACACACACATACATACTTAATGAGATATGCCACATAGCTTTTTTTGGGGCTTATTTGGGCTTTCAATAAAGCTTAATTTGATTATTTACTTTAGTTTGTATCCGGCTTTGGCTATCAACTCATCGCATTCATAATTTATAAATATTTTTTTTATTAACTATTTGCCTAAAAATAATGCTAAAATAATCTTTTGATAGGCTGCTTTAATGTTGTACATCAGCAAATCTTGTTTAAAATAAAATTCAAAGTATTTTAAATTTTATTAAAATGATCAAATATAGAAATTATTATTTTAAGTTACTGTTTGAAATATTTTAGTGTGCTGAAATCCAATTTATAATATTTTTTCTTATTTATTATGCACATTTTTTTTAATATTATCTTTGACTTGTAACTTTTTTTTTATCAATTTTAGAAAAGAAATTTTCAAAATTAATGATTTAAATTTTGTATTTATTCAAATGATATTTATCGTTCGAATAACTTTCATGTGTTAAATACACTTGTCCCACTTACTGTCCCAATTTAAAACAAATAAGTTTTAATGCATATAAAAATGTTTCATATTTGTTTCAAACAAAAGTTAAATTTAAATT
Organism: Scaptomyza cyrtandrae; assembly: GCA_035044605.1. NCBI lineage: Eukaryota > Metazoa > Arthropoda > Insecta > Diptera > Drosophilidae > Scaptomyza > Scaptomyza cyrtandrae. The sequence goes on from JAWNNS010000639.1 coordinate 7,713,799, forward strand.
GCTGACCAAATAGTAAACTGGTGATGGCGATTTAACGCAATTTATGCATAATACAAGAAGCCGCTTGCATAAATTGATAGGCCCAATGATTTGGATGATGATGATGATGACAAATGCTACACTAGCAACATGACAACAACAACACCAACAGAAAATACATTGTTGCTGTTGGGGTCGTGCCTCTTTGACTGACATGCCGCGAGCGCCGCCTAATGAGCGCTCATAATGAGCGGCGACATAAAGAGCGAAAGCGAAAGAGAGTGAGGCAGTGTCAGAGGCAGAGGGAGAGGGAGAGGCAATGGGAGAGGCGCAAGGCGAAAGGCTAAAGGTTGAGGATTTAGGTTGAGAATGGCCAAGTGGCTGGGGAGTGACTCTGTCATGACTGGTGAATGACTGGCGGACTAGGAACAATGTGTAATGGGTGGATGGGTGAATGGGTAAATGGATGGGTAGATGGGCAGTGGGAGGAGGAGGGAGGGATGCTTTCATTGTTGCGCTGCTAACGGAAACTGTCAGCCGCGTGCCGTTGACGAAAAATCGAATTTCTTGCTCTCTCTCTCTCTCTCTCTCTCTCTCGCTCTCTTGCTTGGTCTCTGTGTGTATAATTTTTTGTCGTTTTTGCACAACTTGCAATGCATTTAATATGAAAAGACAACAGGCGAGAAAAGGGACAGGCCAGGAGAAGCGAAGCCTTGCGCTGTCAGCCAAGCAACTAGGCAAGCCAGGCAGGAAGAGAGAAGGAGGGGCAGGCAGGCAGACAGGCGAGGACAATGCCCAAGCGAGCGTCTTAAACACTGTCAACGTTGCCTTTTTTTTCTTCAAGTGGCAACGTGGCAAGCGACGTTGTTGCCGTCGACGTCGACATGAACGTGAACGTGAACGAGAATAAGGCTAAGAATAAAGCTGGAAAACTGAGAACTGGCTAGGATAGGGTATACAGTATATAGTACATATATGTTATATATGTTGAGGATGCGGAAAAGATGCCCCTGGCACATATTTTCTGCGTTCTTTTTGGGGGCAACGCCAAGTGTGCGGCTGTTTAAATTGACACTTGGCATCTTTTGTTGCATCAAAAACGTGTCGTCGTCGTCGCTGTCGTCGCTGTCGTCCAGTCCTTTCATCCAGTGTTCACCTGCTGCCTGGCTGGCTGGCTGCCTGCCTACCTACCTGCCGCCTGCCTTCAGGCTAGTGTGGGTGCTTTTTAAATATTTGACAGCTCGCGGAAGGCCGTTGCCGCTCTACGGGTACAGGACAAAGGGAGACGTGAGAAGGGTGATAGGGGGTGGGGAAGGGGGGTAGCAGTTCGCATTTCCCGTCGACGCCAACGTTGCATGCATGACATTTTCCCAAATTACTTCCGAAATGCTTTTCTTCACGCCTTCAATGCTCATTTGCCGAGGGTTAAGGCCTTGCCACACCCACACACACACACACACCCACACACACACTTTCTTAATAATTAAATTGTTAAACTGTACGGCAAGGCTATATTGAAGTTAAGATCAAGATAAACACTTAACACTTGATTTAACTTGGCCAGCACAAAGGCAAAACATATTATAATGCAGATATAGTAATATATATTGTTTGCTTATTACCTCTCTCTTCTTGGCCAGGCCTAATTAGCTTTTCAGGGTTTTCAGTTGCTAGGCCGCATTGTAAATTGTGTGTGTAAATTATGGCATCGAATACTTTATCTATATACCGGTTACAGTATCTAAATTAACATTTGTGCAGATTGCAAATTTTTGGTTAGATTGGATTTAATTGGATTGGGTTTTGTCATTTTCATCTAGCCCATTTTCAAAAGGACAATTAAGCCAATGGATTAGGCCAGACCTGAGCCTCGCATTATTAATTTAATTACGCGTTACGCACTGCCAAAAGTTTGGGCGGCGGCAAGGCGACAAAACCAAAAAACCAAAAAAATTAAGTAAGCCACGTGAACAAATTGAAATTCACAAAATGTTTGAAACCATTAAAAATGGGTGAAAAGGGTATAATGGTTTTGTGCAAAAGTATGTAACAGACAGAAGAAAGCATCTCCGACCTTATAAAGTATATATATTCTTGATCAGTATCAAAAGCCGAGTCGATACTACCATGTCCGTCTGTCCGTCCATCTGTCCATCCGTCTGTCTGTCCGCATGAATGAACGCGTCGATCTCAGTGACAAGTTTGTTGTCGATTTTCGATAACTTTTCCCGTTTCCGATACACACATGGGATCGATAACAATAAAATCTTGAATATGGAAATCTTTGAGATGGCATTTGCATTATTAAACAAAATAATGAAAAACTCCGAAATTTTTATTAAAATCGATTGAAAAACACCGGAGATATGAAACATTGAAGTTGAGTTTGCGTACACACACACATACTTGCAAGCAGTGACTGTACGCGCTAAGTAAAGCGTTCAGGGTATCGTCTAGTCGGGATGTCCCGACTAGAGCCTTCTTACTTGTTTTTTTTTTGTTTTTTTGTGCTGCGAGTGAAAATATTTTTCGTTTTAATATCGCCATATTATTATTATTTGGTCTGTTTTCGTTTGCTGTTGCCCGAATACAATTCAATTTGTGCCAAAAGATGCGCAAAACGCAAAATGATAATTAAAATGAATTTGCATAAGAAACAAAAAGTGATGCCCAAAAGCTCATTTGGATTTTTGACAAAACTTTTGTTGGACCCACAAGCAAAAAAAAAAATACTTGAAAAATACCCTGCAAATCTCAAAAGTTAAGCACAAAACTCAATCCGTTATAGCTATAGGCAAACAACCGGTGAAAGCGTTAAGAGAAAGAAGTGATGGAGGGCATTTAAGAGTCGAGAACGCTTTAACACTTTGTATTGTTATGACCTTTTGTGGCCAAATCTCGTTAATTCTTTGCACAAAACACAAAACTCGGTAAAGAAAATATTTCTTAATAATAATAATCATAATAATAGAAATATTTAATATAACACAAACACAATAATTAAATGTGCGTTCCTTATTTTTTTTTTTCTTTTTCAAAATGCTTGCAGAAGATGGAAAGCAAAAGGGCCAACAGAGAATGAAACATCTAGAATCGGATGGAGTAACGCGAGGGGCAGCATTAAGCAGCATTAAGGAACAGCACAAGGATCATCAACGCAAGGAGGAGGAGGGCAAGCAAAAGCAAAAGCAACAACAACAACAGCGGCTCACGAAGAAAGCCGCGCCACCAATAAACGTTAAAGAATTAAATAGCACATTTAAAGAATTTTAATCGAAAACTGCCAAGAAACAAATATATAGAAAATATTCATTTATACAAACCGAATAAATTGTATACATACATATATATATATATAGAGTATATACCGACTAGAATTCGCAACAACAGCAACAACAACAACAACATAGTAACTAACTAACACAATAACAACAAAGATAAGAAGCTAAAAATGGAAAAAAAAGTTAACATTTGTTTGCGAATCGAATTCAATGCTTTGTGGATGGAAACGTTTCTAATAAACATGTAAATAAATGCTGCCAAACAAAATCAACAACAACAACAACAACTGAGATGCATATAACGCACAACAACAACAACTATAACAACAGTGGAAAAATGTATGGCTGAGAAGAATTGATCTTTTTTTTGCATTCTTCCAGCAGCAACTGCAACTTTAGCTCAACAACAGCAACAACTGCAACTGCAACAATAACAATAATAATAACAAACAAAGAAACAGCTCTGTAACAACAGCTACAACAACGTCGCTGCCACGCCCACAACGCTCAACACCAGCGCTCAGAGGGAAATGAAATGAAGTGGTTTCAAGTGACCATAGATATGATTCTTGTGCTTTCATTTATATCAAGTAAGTATACTCGAATTGATTAACACAAACCCTACCCTACCCGCCCCCTCCCCCAGCACCGCATCCCCACCGCTCGACCTCGACCCAATCGCCAAAAAGGACTGCACGCCCTCGACCCACCACTCCAAGTGCCTCCAAGTGGCAACTCAAACAAAGCCACGCAAAGCACTCGAAACAACACAAAACAATCGCCTGACATTGCTCTGACATTTTTCACTCTTATCCCCATTATTCCGGGCTGTCCATTCCACAACACCCCCACCCCACCCCACACCTCTCACCCACCAACCTCTACTTTCGACACTGGTGAATGGGTAAGGGGCAAAGGATGGGGTTTTTGGGGTGCGCGCTCTTTTAGCCTTTTATTGTAGCAGCTTTATTTTGGATTTTTAGAGCAATTGTGTCAGCATACTAAATTGATGCAAAATCCAACACACAATAAAACAAACTTATTTAGCTTGCACCGACTAATCAATTTCCCTGACTTTATCTTTAATAAATACAAGGGAATATTCAGTACTTATTTGAACTTATTAAAGTCAATAAAATCGGAGATAATTTATGTTGGGCCTAATATAAAAGTTGAGTATTTTAAATAAAAGTCTTGCTTAGTCAATAAATAAAAATAAATGCCCCAAATATAAATTTTCCCTACAAATTAATTTTTTTTATATACTTACTAATTGTTTTTTGTATAAAATCTGACAATCGCAGTATTTAGTGGATTTTAGATACTGAAAATATTTAAATTGATTTTTTTTCTACATAAAAACAGTTTAATTATATGAATTAAAATACAAAATAAATACATAATGTACAGAAACACGGAAAGATAAATTACATTAGCAATTCGTATTTGGATCTTAACTTTCAAATAAGTATCATTTGCTTGAAACCGCAAATAAATAATACATTTAAAAAACTCTTTTAAGTGCTAATCATTGTGTGATGCGTCTTAAAAATACAACATACAAGTTGTTCTCGGTCGCTTAGCACGATTGTTATGCACCCCACGTAAATATGCGAATGTTCATTCCACACACATACATATATATATATATATATAAAAGAAACAGAGCTGTAGAATGCAGGGTATTAAGTCGATGATAGGGAGAAACATTTTGTCTGGACGCATACGAAATGGAAAGTGCAAATGAAATCGAGCTTTTGAACGTTGGACTTGGCCAACAAACAAGCAGTTGATGGCACGCAACATGAACAAAGGACGAAGCAGTCGGTTAACAGCAGGACACACACACACACACACAAGAAATTAGACACGAACTAGAACTCGGACAGTGAAACGAACTCGAACTCGGACTTGTTCACTGTTTGCTGTTTCAGTTTTAGTCCGTTTAAGCGGCATCCACGAAATGAGGCCGCAGCTGTGGCAAACGCAAACGCTTTTTGTCTGCTTGCACAGACGAAAACTAGCACAAGGCAGGCTGCGCCCACATTGCCCACATTGCCCACACGCAAATGCCCCATATGACCCAATCTTTACCCTTGTCATTCGTCCCCCAGCCTCTTCGGTCCAGTCGTCAGTCGCCAAACGCCTTTTCTGTGCGTGTCGTCGATTTGATTCACTTTTTTTGTTTGTGTTTTTTGTTTTATTATGTTGCTTTATGCGCGTCGCGACGACAAGGCTGGCAGAGCAGTTGACATCGCAGTCGCTGCGAGCAGCGCAGCGCAGTCGCAACTTGCGCTTAATGGTGCGGCAACATTTTGTGGTTTACAGTCGAGACGACAACTGAAACTGAAACTGAACTGAACTGAACTGAACTGAAAACTGAGAAATCTAAAAACTGAGAATCTAAGAAACTGGGCAATGTTGCAATTAAAGGCAATACTTTTGGCATTGAGGCAGGCCAGCCAGCCAGCAAGGAGCCTGAATGTGAATTTATATCGTACCGTATGTATTATGTATGTATCGCATCGTAAATAAGCATGCAAAAAGTCTTCATAAATCTTGAATGTTTTGCTGCTGTTGTTGTTTGTTGTTAGCTTGTTTCATACGCGTATTTACCGCTTGTCCATTCCACACATTTGTGGCACATTTGGTGCGGCTTAAGCAACGCATCGAATATCTTTCGATTTAAAAAGCAATAAATTTTGAACAACATGAAAGGCTTTCGTTCGGTATCTTCGAACCGGCCTCAGGCGGCTGGCTGCCTGGTAATAGGAATCACAGCAGCGCCCAAAAGCAGGCAACACAATTTTTCATGCCATCATTTTTGGGCTGCCCAGCAGACATCAACAACAACAACAACAGCGGAGCAAGCAAACATAAATAAATAGCACTAAAGCACACCCATACACATACACTTGCGTATAACGGAACGCATCAATAGCTGCTGCAAATGGCTGCTAATGCAGCAGCAGCAACAACTGCAGCAATTTTTCCAGCGTCGCCGTCAGTTGCCACGCTCCAGTTTCCGCTTTGTGGCCATTAAACGAACCAAACACACACACACATTTGAAGGGAGTGTGGTTTCTATGTGGAGGTGCAAGTACCGCCCTTAAATGCAACAGCAACAACAACATACAACATAAACCAAAAACAACAGCAGTCAGACGAGAACTCAAAGCACTTTCCAACTGCCAAAGGCGACTTCTTTTTGTGCGATTACACTCTACAGCAAAAGGATGCTTATGCTCTGGCATCTTGTATATCATACAAACATCTTAGGAACAACTAAGAACCGAAGAAGAAGAAGCTAAAGCGGCAGCCAGTTATTCAGTAGTGATGAATGCTTGTGCTTATGTCGAGGTCATGAAATTTTTGGATACTTGTTATTTGAACAATAATAAATAAAAGGCAATTAAAACTAAAAATTAATCTCTTGTCGAAAACAAATCAAAATGGGAATCAAGATTTAAGCACTATGTATTTAAACAGACCAAAATACATTTTCTCTTCCTTAACTTATATATTGAAGAACAATGTTTCACTGCAAGATACTAAATACAAAAAGATAAGCTGCTATTCAATTACTATAAACTTGCGTTTCATATTTATAAATTGCATATCAATTTATATAATAGCATATCATTTGATACACATAAATATGCTGCATATTATTTTGAACACAAACGAGTTTGCTAATGTTGCAACTGGCGCATACGAATGACAGATTTATGCTGTTACTGTGAATAAGCGGAGATGCTTTTGATTGGCAATGCATTTATCAGTCAAATCATTTCATCATCATTTTGTTATCACTTTGCAACACTGAAAACACAGAGTGTGGCAGCTTCGCATTGCCTTTTATTGTTCTTGGCCGTATCTCATTTCTAAGCTATCTGACTTTGTTTTTCCTTTATCTCTTTCTCTTTATCACTACGACTCTGAATGTGGATGTGGATGTGGATGAGTGGTTGAGTGGGTATACAGCTAAAGTAAGTAAAGCTTAAAGACAGAGAGAGAGAGAGAGAGAGAGAGAGAGAGAGAAAGAGTGAGATAATTTGCACATTTGCACGCGAACCCCTTCGTCCATTTGTAATGCAATTGCCACGCCCCTGCGGCTGCACTTACGTGTCGCTAATATAGAAAAGTGAAGTGCAGTACGGCGACGCCACTTGCAAAATGGGGCGTGCAACACAACGCACACACCACACACCCCCCCCCCCCCACCCTTTAGTACCCAAAACGCCCATTTTCTTTTTTTGTGAGAACTGGCAGTGCGACAAATTCATTGCAGTCGCAGTCGGCGTCGACGTCGCTGTCTGCAAATGTCTGCAACGTTTCCTTCATGGCCAACACAATCGTCTTTGTTGTTGTTGTTGTCTGCTTGCCTCACGTGCAGCAAGTATCAGAATTTGGGTCGCCAACGTCGACGTCGCAATTTTTGGCATGATTCATGACCGCAGCAGCAACAGCAGCAGCAGCGGCAGCGGCAGCGACGTTGTCGTCTACGCGCAACTTAACAAACACAAACACAGAGAATGGCAAAACGTGTGTGTGAGAGATAAAATTTGGAGTAGATAGAGGAGAGAGAGAGAGACTAAGACAGTGAGAAATTTGTGAGATAAACGCACTTGCAACGTGCCACCCAACTTTGTGGCACAGCTTGGCGACACACTGCATTCGTTTCCATAATGGCCAACTATCGCAGAGCACTTGCATTAGCTTTATGTTCTCGTTACTCTCAACAAGAAAACAGGGAAAGTGATACATAAGTGGCATCTTTAAAAAACGGCATAAGTTCGCTCGCATACTTAATATATATTATATGACGTCACTAACTGACCTTAGTATTCATCTATGTTTTATATGATATAATTTAGCGTGCAAATTCGATCGCTATGTCTTACCGTTGAGGCTGTCTGTATGTTGATAGCAGTCAGTCAGTCAATTAGAACAAAGAGCTTAATATATGCATATTTGATTGTGATGCCAAACTGCTGAATTCATGCATATAACTACAATCCTTTTCTGCCCGTCTGAACACGATTTATTCAATCTTTATTCGAAATTAGACTCACTTGATTCTCTCTCATTTTGGCAGCTCGATTAAAAATACAACTAAGAAACGTAATTAAACAAGAATTGAAACAAGCTCATAACTAAGTATTCGATAGAAATTTGTGTTTGGCTTAGCTTGAAAATCTAAAAGCTAACTTGGACAATCGTTTGGCATTTGCAATTTATGAAAATTGCTTTAAACGAATTGTGGGCTAAAAGTTTGCCATGTGGCGGCCAATGTTAACCACTTGGCAAGCCATTGTTATTGAAAATTGATGACACTACACACACGCAAAAGAGCGAAAGAGAAAGAGAAACAGATAGAGAGAGCGAGAGATAGAGAGAGAGAGAGAGAGAGAGAGAGAGAGAGTAAATTATTGCATGCTGTGCGATTTTATAAAGTGAAAGTGAAAAATGCAATGCTAAAAAAAAGAAACTTTTCACAGCCACAATGCGCAAACGAGAGAGAAAGAGAGAAAGCAACAGCCTCTGCTCGCAGTGGTAAAGCCTTTCCTTAGTGTTCCTTAGTGCAACCCTGCTCCCCCTTTTATATATATAGTATATCCAACTTAACCATTTCCGCATGCTTGCAGAATTCCGGCCTACTTTTGTCATAGTAGAATTGCGATCAGCAATGTCGTCGACTTTCACGGCCAAATTAAGGCTCATATGTATGTGTGTGTGTGTGTGTGTGTGCAGTTGCATAAACTTTGGTTCAACATTTGCCCGACTTGGTTTGTTAGCCCCGCAAAAGCAAGCGCAAAAGCCATTGAAAACTTTTTGCGCTTAAGTACACTTGCGAATCTCCCCTCTCTTCCTCTCTCTTTCTTTCTCTCTACTGTATCTCTCTCTCACACACACACACACACACACACACACATACACTCAATTTAATAAACTTTTCAAATGCATGATTGATGATGTTGCCACAGCCTGTACTGTGCCTTGCCACCAGCGACGACGTCCCCGTTGCCAATCCAACGTCCACACAATCCTCCAATCTCTGACCTTTAACAACGACGCAGTAGTTCGAAAAGTTTTCGCGTCGTTTTGCAAACGAGTCGCGTCCTACAGAGCCAGAGCTGCCAACATGCGCTAATTGTTGTTTGAAAATGCGCCAATGTAATTACACAAATGAAAATGCATCGAGCAACAAGAATCGGCTCTCTCTCTCTCTCTCTCTCTCTCTATCCCCCCTTCAAATGAGGCAAGGGTGCGAGAAGGGGTGTTATTACCGATTCGATTTGTATATGTAGTTTTTGTGGCCAGAGGAGGGCTTTGGCAAATTGCATTGCATTCAAACTGCAGTAGCACTGAATGCACGAATGCACGAATGCTCTTTGATATGGTATATGGATTCAATACTTAAACTTCTTAGTTTAAGCTGCCAATCATTTGGTCAGCACTCAGCAGCCAGCATCCAGCAGCTGAAATTCATCAAGCGGTCAGCTCAAGCATACAATTTTTCTTTAAAGGTATATATGTATGTTTATTTGTATGTTCGTTTGAATTGTATTTTCTGAAATAAGCAAAATAAAAACGCTTTTACTTATCATATCCTGCAGTCAATTAAGTCAATAATCAATACTGACGCGAGTAAAATGCATCTGGACATTTTACATTTGTATTTATTAGTATTCAGTTGTATTAAGACCTTTGTCATGAACGAGAAATTAAAAAATATCATGCAATTTGTCGTGTAAAGTGTCTTTTTTGTTTTTTTTTTTTTGAAGAATGAAGCTTATTTGCTTTAAATTTACAATATATACGCATATTTAGCTAAAATCAATATTTGTCCTTTCTGTTAGATTCAACTTAACAAAATGTAGATAAAATAAATAAATAAAATGTAACTAACTTTAGAAAAAACAGACTCTACACATAATCATTACCCGGATTATTAAACTGTCTCTTGAAGAGATTCTTAGCACAGTTGCTGATTAACTTCAAGAGTTTATTGTTCCAATTTTCACATTTAGACATGATTTTAAGTGTCTAATCGAAAATGTTCGGCCATAAAGTGATGGCTGTTGCATGTTAATGTCCAACAATGTCACAAGCTGCGCCACTCAGCTTGTGTACTTGCTCTTGAATTCAATAGGGTATGACGAACTTATTACAATCTGTGTGCAGCGCAATTAGATTAGTTTTGCTTTGTTGTTGGCCAGCACAAATTATATTTGGAGTCGCATGGCATGTTTAGCGCATTTGTGTAATATTTTTTTGTTGGTATTTAACTTAGGGCCCTTTGGCCCTTTTGGGTGTTGCATGCTACATAGTCCGTGTACAACAACAAATCTGCGTGCACCTAGAACCTAGATGCAAGTTTCATGTTGCCAGTTGCCAGCTCTTAGTTTCCAAGATGCCATTTGGCTGATTTGCCCTAGCATAAAATTAGTTTATACTTCGCTCGACTGTGGTAGAATCTAACGGTGGGTAGGTGGGGTGTTGCTAACAGGATGTTGTTTTTATCAAAAGGACACTTCACCTCCTACTGCTCCTCCTAGTCCTCCCCCGACGAAGTGGCCAATGCGTTTTGATAAATGAAGTTGTTGTGTCGCCTGTTTATGACGCTGCCCTGAGTTGGTCTGCCAAATGAGCCCGGGACATTGTCGCTGTCCAAGTACTTGCCACCCCACACACCGCACTGCACCGCACCGCAAACACTTCTCTGCCTCCACTTGCGACAATTTTAAGACCCGTCAGTGAAAATTGCGCCACTGCCACGGAGCAGAAAGTATGAAAAACCGCAAAGTAAAACGATTCATGGCAATCACAACAACAAGAGAAAAGAAATTTAAGTGACACTGCGTTCGAGTTGTATCAACTGTACAAATACTTTGTTTTTCATCAACTAGCACTACCGATAGATTGGGCGGTATGGCGATGACGCTATCGATAACTGTAAGAAAATTCGCCACCTGTATCATAAAGAATGAATATAAATGTAAATTATTTAAGTATATTTAAACACATGCTTCAAGAAGTAGGTTTAATTCCTGATATGACTACTTTAACTGATAAGAAAAAATCTTTCTAAAGAATTCACAAGTCTCGAAATTCCCCTTTTCACTTTCGATAACAGAGCATTGAAAAGCAAATGAAAATAAAGCAGCAGCAGCAGCAGCGCCAACAACTGCCAGACTATGGCGACTTAAGCGGAAACGACAAAAACGAGCTGTGGTCGCGACTGTTGCAACTACAGCTGCAACTGCAAATGTGGCGCTGGCAGCTCTGCTTTAAGCACTGAGCTGAAATTCGCATTTATCTTCAAGTTGAGTTTCCTTTTCTTCATTTTTTTTTCCCCCTTCCTTGCACAGTCTGCATATTTATTTTCTTTTAACGCTTCCGCTCCCTCTATATCTGTCTCTCTCTCTCTCTCTCTCTTGTTCTCTATTTCTTTCTTTCACACTCGCTTACAACCGCAGAAACACTTAGAGCTGTTGAAAAATATGTGCTGCCTGCTTTTAGGCTGATTTTATGCCATTCTCGCCTAAGCATTGTGGCAAGTGTCGCTATTTGCAAGTGCAACACGAATATTGCCACGAGCTGTCACATGCCGCATTCAACGCTTTCCTCTTCCCCACAACCTTAAGAGGGGGTGCAGCACGCATGCATTTTTCATGTAGAACAACAAGACTGGCCGCCAACAGCAAAAGCTACAGCAACTGGCAGCAGCACTTGGATAGTGAACATTCCCCCCCATACCCTCCACCTATTGTTGTTGTTGTTATTGTGATGTGTGTGGCTACAAATGCCCTAGGGTCAGTTCATGCAACTTGCACGTAGCACATCGCCTTTTGTGGCTTTAACCTATGCATAATTTGATGCCAGCTCTCCCTGCTGGCGGTAAACCAGCTAAATTATGAGTGAATCTCTTGCCAAAGTTTTTAGTACCAAAAAACACCTGCAGAGCCTCTTAATGGATTATTATAACAGTGCGACCAAGCAGCCTGCCCCACAACATGCCTAACCATAAGCCGGCGGCTCCTCTAATTTAATTTAATTTAATTTAATCTCAACTCATTTTGCACCTACTAGCTAAGCTGCAACACATCCAAAAATCATCATCAGGCATAGCCACAGGCCGCACCGCACCCCCACAAAACTTCGAGGCTGTTGTAGCTGCGGCTTCTGCTGTTGCCGTTGCCGTTGCCGTTGTTGCACTCGCCGCTCCTTAGGGCCTCATGCATATTCAAAGAGCATTTCATGAACTCATAAGCACGCCACTAGCAACAGCAACAGCAACACAAGCCTAAGCACCAGCACCTGAAGCAGAATTGCAATCACCACAAGTTTACTTAAATTGCATAGATATGATCGAATGGAAAATACCCTATGGCTAAGGTCTAAGCAAATTGAAACAACAAGTTGCTTAAAGTTTATGATCAGATCAGATTGTAACTAAATTGAATGGCACTTTGAATATTCATATAAGTTAGCACGTTCGTGCTTATGCGATAGATATGTTGCGAGATACTAGACAATGTGTTAGCATATGTGTAATCGATTAATAAGTGGTACCAATGAACCGCTGAAACATTTTGCATGAAAAAGTTCTAGCTTCTCTGTATTATTCGTTTTGGATACCTTTTAAATAACGTGTTAAAGGAGTTTAACGATGCTATGCAACAGAATGATATTGAAAATATCTTTGTTTGTTGGTTAATACAACTAACTGGATTTCGTAGATACATTGGCAACTGAGAATTACCTAATTACCGAATGCTCTAAGCCCTAATACCTTAGCCAAACTACTAACTAAGACTTTGTGCTCTTTTGTAATAGTTCGCTTTTTTTAATAACCAATCCAATGCTTAAAAATGTAATACTTTAAACCAACTTACAGAAAAAACTTGAACTCTCTCTTAATGGTTTTCTTTTTAATTAAATAAACAAAAAGTTATTAATCAGGTTTTATCAAGATGCAAGATAAGAATAATTCAAATTAAATAAAGTGTACAGGGTATACAACAACAAAGACTCTCTCTCTCTTGCTCTATATTGCTCTGTTTCTATTTCTTTCTTTATCTAAAAGCAGTGCGGACCATGTTGTAAGGTGCTGGCCATGCTGCTAGCCAACTCTTGGCTGTCGTTATTATTATTGCTGGCTGTTGCCTGCTTTCCGACTGGTGTGCAGGATGTTGGCCCGATTCTGACGTTGGTTGCTTTTGCTGCTTTTACTGCCTTTGTGCCTGCATTGATCAATGTTGACATTGACTCATGGCCAAACAACAACAGCAACAAATAGTAATAATAACAGATAACAGGCTCATGCGATATCCCCGGCTAATGTTTATTGATCGATGTGATGAAAGCTGGCTGAATGGTTGGATGGTTTGTTGGTTGGTTGGATGGTTGGATGGTTGGATGGCTGCTTGACTCGATGGCTGGATGGGGGCCCATCAAAAAAAGCTGTCACATTGCTGCGTCGAGTGACATTCAGTAAACAATTACGACAATTATTGGTTTGGATATGCCACAAACAGCGACACACACACACACCCAAAGAGAAAGACAGAAACAGCTTAACATCAAAGATACATTTGGCGAAATGTGTGTGTGGGATGGAAAGCGATTGGCGTGACTTGCCCGAACGATAAAATGAATTATGAATGAATGAAGCCATAAAAACATCTTACCAAATATGTTGGGCCGGAAGTGGCAGGGGAGAGAGGGAGGTGAGAAGATGTTGCCAACGCGATTTGCACACGCTCGAAAACGTTAACATTTACATTTACAGTTACTGATACAGTTAGCGAGATACATAGATTCAGAGATACGGATACAGATACAGATACAGATAGAGATAGAGATACATGGCAACACAGCGGATACGCATGACTGGTTGCTCATAAAATGATAGCTAGAATTCTGTGCCTATTAAAATAAGTAAGCAGTTAGCAAACAGTTGTAACCAAGTAAGCCAAACGCCAGTTATTGCAGATTTTTAAGGTTTGGCAGTGCGCGCATCTGCCAGATACTCAGATACTTTACGCCTGATATGCAGCAATTCAGTTTTTCTTTTTCTTTTCGTGTGCGGCAGGTGGAATTTGTTGAACGGGGGTAGCCGCAATTGCAACTGCATCAGCTATTTGTGTTTGTTTATCAAACCGCAAACTTTTCTCTTTTTAAGTTTGCTGCACTTCATTGTGTGTGTGTGTGTGTGTGTGTCTCTCTAAGTGCATGTGTGTGTATATTTAATACTTTATATGTTGTGGCAACGCGTATTTGCAGTTTACAACATGGCTCTTCGGTTTCACCTTGCTTTTGCAATTTTGTTGTCTTTCGATGGGAGAAACAGCGTATGGGTGTGGATGTGTGTGTGTGTGTGTGTGTGTGTGTGCGTATGTTGTTCATTCGGTTAAGTGTTTGTGTTGAGCATATTGAGGTCAACTTTAAATGCATTGACAGCCAAACGACGCGTCGTTGAACTACAACAACAAAACTAATTGATCCACTTAGGTGTTAAAATGTGCTTGACCTGCACATCCAACTGTCAATTGTCCTCCATGTCCTTGTGACTACAACTACTCTAAATGCTGATGTTCTCAACTGTCTCTATCTCTCTCTCTCTCTCTCTTTCTCTCTCATTCGGCTCTTTGCGTATCGCAATCGATAGCAATTAGCTGAAACTTTGCCACTTAAGTCTATTTGCCATTAACGAGCCATTGATTCTGATGTGCCCGCTTTTGCACTTTTACCAACTGTCAATAACTGCTGATAATTCTCTCTCTCTCTCTCTCTCTCTCTCTCTCTCTCTCTCTCTCTCTCGGTAACCTGCACACACACACACCTAACGCTTGTGCAGCTGCGTTTGCTGACAACCACCAATTGCTCATTTGTCTTGTGTGTGTGGCATTTAAAAGCCGCAAAGTGTTCGCCCCGTCGAACGGTACAAACAAATCAAGTTGCCATAATCGTCAAGGAACACACACACACACACAACCAATAAATTTATAGCCCCTCCCCTCATACAAGCACCACCAGACCACACACTTAATTTTTCACTTGTAACATTTTGCTCTTCTTCCATGCGTTTCTTCTGCTGCTGTTGCAAAGCTGTGCTGAGTGATGAGACCGTTTTCATGGCCTCTCTGCTTCGAAGTATGGATGATGCGTGCACACACGCACACACACACGCACGCACATGCAATTACACACTCTGATTGACATATTCACGCACACACACAGCCATATCCTTCTCTCTCTCGCTTTTTCGCTTTTGAGAGTTAAATTGGCCGCTTCCCTTACAGGCAACGACACGAATTCGCAATTAAGTGATTTTATGGTCGCGTATTTCAATTTATTGGCAATCGGGCGTGCCTACCCATATCTCCGTGTCTCCATATTTCCATATCTCCATACACCATACACAAACCACCATCACACTCTCTACCCTTGCCATATTGACATTGACATATGCCGCGTTTGGAGGGGTGGTTGCTTGGGAATTGGTTAAGGGGGGGAAGAAGGAGGAGGCGTGTTGCCACTGCAAGGCGCAGTTTTTTAACATTAAGTGATATTAGATTTATGGAGCACACACATATTGCGATTTCTCTCTATCTCTTTCGCTCATTGCCTTTTGGGTATTGCGGTTGCTGTCGATGCTGCTGCTGTCAATGGCTGCACTTCCGTTTCCGCCATACGTTCTGATACTATTGAATATGTTTGTATGTGTGTGTGTGCGTTATCTTGTCACGAGAGCGACGGCGACTTGATTACGTTGTCATTGCCAACTAAGCCACATGGCAATGGCTCACACAAGGGTTTGGCCAAAACGCCAACACGTCGCCGTCACGCATACACACACATACATACGTACGTAATGTATGTATGCATGTATGTGTGTTGCGTATCGCTTGTTTGATGTCAGTTGGCCTGTCACTCACAATTATGCAATTATCCATTGATATGGCAACGCCTTTAACACAAAATTTGTGGCACTAACCCCTTCTTGAAGTTAAAATTGATTATCCATGCATACATATACGTTAAAGCAGTTGAATATTGTTCAGTTTAAGTAAATCAGTCCAAGAACATCGCTTGTATGCTTTAAGCTAAAGATACATATGTAAACAAATTGATCAACAGCAATGAATCGCTGACTCGACCTAATCATGTCCATCGATCTTTTGCTGATAAGTAAGGGGATAGGAAGAGAGAGCTGTTGCCAATAATAAATTTGGTTTGTAAGCTCTCATAAATAATATCGTTGGTCAGTTTATTGCTTAATGGTTTTTGCGCATTCTCAACAACAACAAAAACAACAACAGCAACATAGAATAAATACAACAACTGTACACAATTGCGCATTATATTGTTTCCACTCGGCTTTCATTCATTTGCTTTGCGCTTTTCTTTGCTCTTTCTGTTTCTTTGTTGTAGTATTAGTGTTTTGTGAAGCTCATCAATTCATTTCGATGGACCTGCTCATCCATAATTCAGCTATCACTCGGTCTGCCTTAGTTATTGAAATTTATGGCCAAGTTTTTATGTTTCTTCTGCTTTTTATACCCTGAACCCATTCAAAATGGCTAAAAAAAAAAAAACGGTTTTGTGCAAAAGTAGTATGTAACAGGCAGAAGGAAGCTTCTCCGACCTCATAAAGTATATATATATTCTTGATCAGCATCAACAGCCGAGTTGATAACATTCCCCATTTCCAATATATTTGGTACGCTTTGAGATGGCGTTTGAAAAATTGGATAAAATAATGACAGCCTGTGAAATTTTTATTGAAATCGGTTATAAAGATATCGAAAATTAAAGTTGAGTCAAGTATGCAGTATACGGTCGTACACACACACACATACTTGCACTGTACGCGTAAAGTATACGGTTGAGGGTATCGTCTAGTCGGGATTTCTCGACTAGAACCTTCTTACTTTTTTTTGTTTTGTTTTGCCCGACTGCATTCAAAAATTTTTTTGTTGTTGCTTTTACTTTACCATTGAAAAAAAGTATGTGATAAGCCCGAGAACTATGTACACTTAAACCGACAATCTGTACTATGTATAGATTTATGCTGGTCTTTAATGTAAAACTTTGTATATGGCTAACAATGTTTTACTTACTTTGTAAACCAAGTTTAGGTTTAGGAATCTTTGTTATTGCTTTGGCTAAGTCTACATCCGTTTGATGCTTTCAATTTTCCCGAAAACCAGGATATTGCATTTTTGTGAGTTGAAGAGAGGTATTGAGATAACACAATAACAAAAAAGTTCTTCAGGCTAATCTCTTGATATAACCTCAGATCTATATTTGTCCTATCTTTTTATAAGATGTCTTAAAAAATACACTTCTAAGTTATCGCTAAGTTATCTTTAGCGGAAGAAAAGTTTTTTTTTTTTGTTCAAGAACATAGATAAACACTATATCTTCCATACAAGCCTCGCTAGTTAAACATGTTTAAGTATGGAATTGGGGATACGAGATACGCATAAAAAAAAAGAATATGAAAGCCAGCTGCTGTTAGCGACCCATAAAAGCTAAAAGTGTTTCATGTTTTTCGCGTGTCAATGACGCCAAAGCATACACACACACACACACACACACACACACACATACAATATACGCACATTAGCGTTGGAAGCTGGTCGATGACTTTGGGTTTGGGGCTTGGGTGGTTTTCTGTTTTTCTGTTTTTGAAATGGGGGCGTATCATTGAATGGCGAGAACACAAGTTCAATATGCGCGCCCGACTCGTTAGAAAATGCTTTAACTATGTGAACGATAGAATTGATGCTGCTTCCTTGTTTCTCTCTCCAATCTCTTGCTCTCTCCCCCTCTTTTACTCTCTCTCTCTCTCTCTCTCTCACTATCCCTGTGTGTGCGTGTTTCCGACGTTTTTTACATCCGTTTCCAGTGTCTCCATTCTCCGCCTGCTTTTCCCTTCGTTCTTTTGCCCTATGGCGCACATTAGCGCTTTGCTGCCAACGGAATCCAGCCAGAAGTTCCGGATACAGCTCGAACGTCCTATCATCCCCGCCTCAAATCACACCCCCTGCCCCCACTACTCCCACTCCCCTCGCTCTGCGTACATCAAGGCAGTGTCATTAGAAACTTTAGCTGCGTGTCGATTTGACGTTGAGGCCAACATTTTGACACATTGGCAGAGAGGGATAAACGACGCAATAGTGTCAGAGAGTAGGAAGTTAGATGGTTTCGGGGTCTGTACGGGAGGGGGTGATGCATCACAAGGATTTCTTGTTTTTGACGTATGGCCATAAAAAATGATGATGGGGATCATGCACGTGCTCACGCTCAATTCATCAGGCAGGACGCAACACCTACGACGACAACGACAGCAAACGAAAGCTGGATACTGGACCATAAGGACACACGCAACTATGAAAACGAGAGAGTAAGAGAGTGAGAGAGTGAAAGAGGAAGAGAGAGCGAGAGCGAGAGAGCGAGGGGCAGTCGGGAGTTTGGGTGAGATAGTGACTGCTGGCAGTGGTTTGATAGTTGATAGCCGTCACTGACATTCTGCGAAAGAGAAAAAATTATTGCCATTTAAGCTCCGGACGCCTTTACGACTGACAGGTGCACAACGACTGGTGCGAGAGAGGGAACTGGAGGAGGGATCAGTGTTGTGGTTCTGGGTGCTGGGTGCAAAAGCTGGGATCAGGTATTTTGTGTGTGTGCGGAACGTGTTCAGTTTGAGTGCCGTTGAATGTTCCGACCGGATTGAAAATGGTCAATGCAACCGAACGGATATGGCATGAGTGAATGAATGATTGCATTCGATTGCATTTGATTGCAAATAATTGCTCCCGGCTCAAACACATACATATACATGTGTATGAACGTAGATCGTAACTAGGTCTCAAAACATACATACTTTTAGTGATTTAATCTTTCAACGCTTACTATAAAACTATACAAATATTTTTTATTGTATTTGGGTACTCCAAATTGAGTGCACTCATTTTTCTTATGATTCAATGTTACTTCAATTAAAACATGAACTTAAAAAGCAGCTCACAAACTCAATTATTTACAAATTTAATGAAAAAAATATATATATGGCAATTGTAAGTTGATGCCTTGCATTCAGCCATAAATGTTAACGTTGAATACACATTCGAATTGTTTTCTTTCGGGGTTTTCGCACCTTCATTCATTCATTGCAGCTAACCTCAAACAGATGCCACACAAAAAAACAAAAACAAAGAGACGGACAAAGGGATCCAACCTCTATGGTCCATTCCATTCGGTTCATGCTGTGTTTCTCTCTCTGTCCGTCTTTCTGTCTGTCTGTCGGTCGTTCCATCAGCGCAATGATATGGAAATCTGTTTGGTCAGCATTCAATTGCTAAGCCCCAACCCCAACCTCCCCCCCCACAACTCCTTCTCGCAACACCCTAGCGACTGCAGAATGTAGCATCCCATATTGGTTGGAAAAGTGGAGATGACGGAGAAGAACCCTTTTGAACTGCATTTCAACCACGTTCAAAAATAATTCATATTTCCTTTTATATTCACTTCATTCACGCTTTCTGCTCCCTGCGTGATTTTTATTTGTTTTTGTTTCTCTCTGTGTGCGTGTGTGTGCGTGTACGTGTGTGTGTTCTTTTTTTTTAATACTTTGGCAACAGCTTTTTGTCGTCTGTTGACGATGGCTACCAAAATGGCCTCCTAGTGCTCTGTGTGTTTGTTGCACATGCCACAGCGTTGCCAAAGGCGCTTAAGCACGATGCACTCGAAGCAAACCAACAACAATCCCAGTCACAGTCACCATTTAAATCGCAATGCACATGGCCAGAAGGTACTATTCTCTTTCTCTCTCTCTCCCTCTCTCTTTCCCTTTTCACTATTGTTTGACGCAGTGTTTTATTATTCATGCTGCCACGTGTTTGGGGTGCAACATCATCACCACCACCACCACTACCACTACCAACACCTCGTCGCTGTTGCGGATGCCACTGCAGTTGCACTCGCAAGTTCCTGCTTTCATTTTGTATTCCTTCGTTTGGCTTATTCTCCTCCTTCCTTTTGCATTTACAATAATTGCGTGTGAATTTCAAGCGAAATACACGCTTCTATGCTTGTATGCTTTAGTTGAGAGAGAGAGAGAGAGAGAGAGCTCTTGATGACAAGATCTCCGTTTGCCAGCTCTTGAGTACTTTTTGTTGATTTTAACACTTTACGCAACACTGTTTGCGTATTTGTCAACACTGTCATTTACAAAATTCAATTAATTTCAATTTGTGAATGATTTATATACGATTCAAGGAACACTTCAACTAACGACTATCCCTCTGTCTGTCACTTTGCCATTAATCGACTTAATAATCATATGAAAAAATGTTAATTTGATTAACGTCACCATTTGTTTAATATGATTATAGCTCACAATAATAAAAAAAAAGGTATTGAGATTAAATAAAAAAACAAAACAAGAGTTTTTGTGGATAATCATAACTAATTAGTTATATAAACATTGTTATGAAATTTCATTTATTCTTTATTGCATTAAAGAGCTTAGTGCTATTATAATTACATTTTTTCATGGGTTTTTTTCATGTTTAACTTGAACATTGCTTAAAACTTTTCAACCCTTGTTTTACTTTCTAACTTTACGTTACTTTTTGCTTGTGTTGCATTCGTGTGGATTATGTTGATCTTTTATGCAATTGTGACGGGATAGTTTGAGATTTTGGATGCCAAAAAATGTGAAGAATGCATATATATATCATATGATATTTATGAGTGCGCTGAATAAAATAAAATAATTTAAGGCAATCTGCAATCCAAATTTGAAATCTACTCATCTCTCTTTCTGTCTCTCTCTCTCTCTGCTTTCTGTCTATCTATCGCTTTGTGCCACGCTGGCAAAATCTCTTGTGGATTTTAAAATACAACTCGTTAACAGTAGCTGCTGACGATGCGGCTGACTTTGGTTTTGTTTGTTGTTGTTGTTGTTGCTGTCGTTGTTGCCATCAGGCCAATCCCTTAACGACTTCACTCCAAATCCACTCCAACATCCGGCTGTCTGTCTGGTTGGTTGGTTGGTTGCTTGGTTGGCTGGTTAGCTGGCTGGCTGACACCCACCTGCAAGCGTCATGCAACACACAAGTTGACTACAAGTTGGCCTTGTCTGCTCGCGCGCTAACTTTTTGTTGTTAAGCCATTGGAATTTATGGCGTTGTTTACACAAAAATTGCATTCGCCTTGCATTGCAGTTGAGTAAACACACACAACCGACGTAAAGTCGACGCGGCAACTGAAGCAAGCAACAACAAGAACAACAATAAAATTATGAAGTGAAAAAAAATACAAAAACTGAAAGAAAACAAAAAGGAAAAAAACAAAACTAACACACACACACATACACCGTTTTGGGCAAGTCAAATTAAAATAACTGCGTTTTGTGTAGAGTTTGAGTTTTAGTTTTTGAAATTTTCGCTGCAGCTGTTATCGTCCTTAATGAATGCCAATTACTGTCGAAGGAGCTGCACCTCGATTGGTTAGCGCCAAAAATATACTACGCATATATATATATATAGATACAGAGAGAGAGAAGCAAGAAGGCAATCTCAATAACGAGTATTTTCAATTGTTCTTACCAATTTTGCCAAGGGCCAAGATGTGGGAACTTGGCTAAAAGAATAAGAGATGTTGTGCTTTTCGAATCGTGGGCAACGTTGCTGGTTCTTCTTAATTAAAATCAATGTGCGAGCAGCACAAAGAGATAGACAGTAATAAGGTGTACAATGGCGCGTATACGCAATGTGTATTAATTATTGTGACGTTGCCCACACACACACACACACACACACACACAGCCATAGAATATAATTATATAAGAAGCGACCCAAATTCGCAATGCCAAAGAAATGTATACACAAAGCATAGATATATAGTTAGAAAGAGAGCGAGCGAGCGAGCGTAAGATGTTAGTTGGACAAGAGTCAATGGCGTGGCATGTGGCATGTGGCATGTTGCTGTCATTTGTGGCACAAACAGCGAAATTGCATTTAGTTACAGTAGCCAAGAACTGTCAGAACTAAACTAAGAAAGCAACCAAATATAAAGAAGGGAAGAAATAATCGAAGGAACGAAACTTTTGCCAAAAATAGTATTCAAACTAATTAGAAATTGAGATCAGTTCTGTAATCGGCTTGCCATCGGAACGAGAACCAGTAATTGCAACAGTGCCGTTAATTATGTGCAACAAAAGTAAATATAATATAAGAAAATACAAAACGAATTCGAATTCGCTTGGGCCAATCGGATTCGAGCATGAAAATTAAATTGTGCTGGTCAAGCTTTTGTCTATACTATATTAAATACAATAAACGAAATAACATAAATACATGTGTGTATAAATACCACATACACATATGTGTACACAAATGTATGTGTAATAATTTGTCACGGCAAATGTGCGACACGCAAAGCAATCATAAACTGTGCTTTTTTTCTGTTGGTTACCGTAATGTGATTGTCAGGCCATATGTGTAGGCATTGAAAGCAGTCAATTAACACCAATTCACACTCACACACACATACGCAGAGATAAAGAGAGAGAGAGAGAGAGAATGAGTGGCATGTGACATATTAAGTAGACGGCGTGTGTGAGCCACAAAAACGTTCGTCGCAAAGGTCCGTTTAACTTAATGTTTCCCACACGAGCGACAAACAGGCTTTAACCCACACACACACACACATACACATATGGCGCACACCTTGTCAAGGTTATAAAAACTGTACTCAAGTTAATGTTAGGCTTAAAGCGCACTGTGCAAAATGTGGTCTTTAAGTTCTTGCCAACGCATTGATGTTACCCCGTGGAATAAAAAAAAAAACAAAAAAACAAAGAGGCATACAGCAGTAGGTAGTTAATTTTTGAGCAGTCTCTTGCACTTACAGCAAGCACTTACAGAAACGAACGCAGCCTTGGTGTGTATGACATATCAAAGTTCAAAGCCGAGCTAAATTGATTAAGGTCACGCTCAACGTGACGCTAATTGCCAACAGGCAGGAGATGTCAGCAGACAGCAGGATAGAGGCACAGGAGCACACACACACACTGGTGTAAATGTGCGAAAATTGCAGGTGCCTCTTAATGATGCAGGAAATGATTTAATGCGACATTAATGGCAGCAGCAACACCATCCAGCAACGACTCAGACCTTTCAGTCAATTCAACCGGCCAACAGACCTACTGATGACTTTTTTTCTCTCTTTCTCTCTCTTTCTACCTCTCTCCCCCTCTCTCTCTTTTCTCTCGTTCTCTTTCTGTTTCGTTGTGCCTGGATTGCATTTAAAGTAAGCTGAGCCTAGTTGATTGGCATCCTTCTTACGAACAGATGTTATATTGTCGCCAATGTCATTAGACGAAGCGCTCACTAATCAGCTTATCATTATTACATTGGCTACCCAATGCCGGATGTCGGACAAGGGGGTTTCGCCCCTTGTGCGGGGTAGATGACAGGGAGCCAGATCGCAATAAAAATGCTTGTATTATAAAGCCTAAGCGCATTAGGATACTAGTTACCAGTATCAGTCAGCGCGATAGACAAAACGTTACAAACACAGGCAGAAATGTGATTCAACTAAGGCCATTATGAATACACTTACTTTTATTTTATTTACTTTTATGGTAATATGTTGATACTTTATGGGTACCCTTTGAATATATCGAAATTCAGCTTCAGTATAATAACGTTTAAGGAATATAAGCTTGACAATCGATAAGCTATCGATATTATCGATGACTTTAAATGTAAGCGAACAGTCGATTATATATATATATAAATATTTAGCTTCAGTATCATAACGTTTAATGAATATATGCTAAACAATCGATATTATATCGATATTTTCGAAGACTTTAAATTTAGGCAAACAATTGATGTTCTGATATTATCTTAAAGAACAGTCGACTGTTCGATAAATCTGAGAATCGATTTAAATCGATTGTTATAGCCGTTGTTATTTTTGCAGCTCTATTTTACAACATGTTGTCTTACACTAAGTTTTTTCGTTTACTTAGATTCTGCATCTAACATTGAGCTAATCAGGAATATATCTATATTCTATATATTCTATATATGTTAAGTGATATAAAAATATTTCGGTTAAATGCATGACAACAGTCATCACATGGTCGCTATACCCTTGGCAAGGGTATATTCGCAGGCAGACGTAAAAATAAATCAATTAAAAGATTTTGGGGTTTTTGGGCCAAACATCCGAATAAGCCAAAAGCAAAGCTAATTAGCAGTGTCCGCAGGGAGATGGCTGTAGGCGGGTAAGGAGGCGTAGCTGGTCAAGCATATTGTGATGCCATAATCAGTGTATCATTAATTTAATGTGTGGCACATTAATTGCCGCATTGCGCATACGCAGCATTGTGCGTTGCAAGTTGTAAATGAAAATGTTAATAAAAACTGAAATGGTTTAAGATATTCGTTGATAAAAATAATGGACATAATAAAGCCAACTGACAGCTTGTGCTCATATCGAACGAATCAATTCTAACATATATATTTATTTTTTTGGCTTTGTGTTTTTGTTTTTGTTTGTGTGTAGGCAGCACAGCGAATCCGGATGCGAAGCGACTCTACGACGATCTGCTAAGCAATTACAACAAATTGGTGCGTCCCGTGGTTAATGTCACAGATGCGCTGACGGTGCGCATCAAGCTAAAGCTATCGCAACTGATTGATGTCAATCTAAAGAATCAAATAATGACCACAAACCTGTGGGTGGAGCAATCCTGGTACGACTACAAACTCAAATGGGACCCCAAGGAATATGGCGGTGTCGAAATGCTTCATGTCCCCTCCGATCACATCTGGCGTCCAGATATTGTTCTCTACAACAAGTAAGTTAAACAGAGTCCAACTAACATATACACGCACAACATATTGTTGCTTAATCCCCTAATTCCCAATTAGCGCCGATGGCAATTTTGAGGTGACGCTCGCCACAAAGGCAACGCTGAACTACACAGGACGCGTTGAATGGCGTCCGCCAGCCATTTATAAGAGCTCCTGCGAAATCGATGTCGAATACTTTCCATTCGATGAGCAAACATGCGTCATGAAATTCGGCAGCTGGACCTACGATGGATTTCAGGTAATTGTACCAACCAAACAAGCATCGACAAGCGATTTGATAAAAAAAAAAAACAAACACAGATATTCACAGACTGTTATACCTTAAAGTTCAAATATTTTAATTTGTTCACCAAGTTGCATAAATATTAATTAAAATAATAAATTTGTTGTGTTATAATTTAAGTGGCTAGTTTTTTTTTGTTTCCTTACACATATTTATCTTATTATTATTTTCTTTACAAAATAAAGCTATTCATTCGATTTATTTAATCTGGTATTTACTCTCTTCACTACA
Organism: Scaptomyza cyrtandrae; assembly: GCA_035044605.1. Classification (NCBI taxonomy): domain Eukaryota; kingdom Metazoa; phylum Arthropoda; class Insecta; order Diptera; family Drosophilidae; genus Scaptomyza; species Scaptomyza cyrtandrae. The sequence continues at coordinate 7,739,484 of JAWNNS010000639.1, forward strand.
ACTATTTCAGTTTTTCTACACAAAAAAAAAGTATTTTAAGCTGTTTTTATTTCATCTTCTGATACTCTGATACCGAAGGTAAAAAGTACATTGGTTTTGGGCAATGTCCGTCATGCTTTCCGTTCATCTGTATAAACGTCAGACAAAGTGTTGACATTAAGGAGCTACGACCACTGGGGCTGTTAAATCGATATACATCGCTAAAACACATAATTCTTACATTATAACAGCTAGAGTCACCAAATTTGGTGAGAAGACAGCTGGTTACTTTCCCCAAAAGTAACCGCCGCCCTTTAAGATCCGATATCGCCATTTCTATACCTTTGCAAGCTGACTCCACATCACCCGTTTTTAGACTGATATCAGAGTTTGCTTCCGACTGCAAAGGTTTTGCTATTCGGGTTTCTTGGATTTGACTGTATCCGGCTTCGACTTATATGGGGCTGTAAAGCAAGTCAAATTTCATGATTTATCGGATTGCAAATTGTAATTTTATCTCATAGAAAATTACCTTGTTTTTCCTTGCTATTTTGCACTTTGAGAAATTGGGTTCCTGTGAATGAGTTCCTCGAGCGAAAAGTACGTTCTGCGGCTGGTTTAGTGCCCATAAACCGAAATTCTTTCATAATTCTTTGTTGCTGCTGTGATGGCATGGAATTTCCTCACATTTTATGGCCGTACACCGAAGCGGTTCACATAAAATTGTCCCTGGCGATTCCGGAGCAGACACACACATACACATTTATACTGGGACACTTGGCAAAAAAGGGACAATAAGGAAGGTTGACACCTGCCGGCAATGACAAAGACAGAAGCAGTAGCATCCAGTTGAGGCCTCGTAAACTCGTTGCGAGTGGCAACTAAAGAAGCAAAATGCAGCTGACACAGCCTTTTGCCATGTGCCATGCGGCATGCGGCATTCGGCATTCGGCATGCGGCATGGTGTGGTATAGTGTGATGTGGAGCATTGAGTGGGCATGCGATGGTGGCGGGGGTGAGTGAGCAGAGAAGTCGATTTAATGTTGCAACCAACGCCAACGACTTGCCAGCTAATGAAGTGGCATTAGAGAGCGGCATTCACTTGCTTGTTGCTACTTTGCAGCTCAGCGCAAATGAGCCGACAAATGGCCCGCAGCTCTCGACAGCAACTCTTTAGATTAGCTCTCTCTCTCTCTCTCTTTCTCTCACAAACTCTATCTATCTTTCTCGCTCTCTACATGAATGCTCTGCTTTGGGTTAACCGCATGCGGTGCTTAGCATTGAGCCACATATAAAGTCATACCTGTCATTTGCCGCAGGCATAATGTTGCCCCAGCCTTTAATCAAACCATCTTTGCTTGAAGTCAGGCTCGTTTCTATACACACACATGTACATGTGTTTGTTTGTATGTGTGTGTTTGTTGTTTCAGCTTGTGCTAACTGTGGCCAAGGCACAAATTGCACAAAGTTGCTGCGTAATGCAACTTACAAAACTGCTTGTAATTTGCATGACTAACGCACACGCACACCACGTCATCAATCACAAGCACACACACTTTTGCAGACACATTAACGCTCACTTCTTATAGCATACTTAATGGCGCACCTTAAACCTAAGTGTAAGCCATGCATTGCACTTATCTCAATTCAAGCGAAACGTGCAGCAATACTTATAATAAATTCAATGGAAAAGTATATTTAATGCGTATTTCACATGCAATCGGCCGTAAGCCGCAGCTTAAGAGGCGAGGAAGAGAAAGAGAGAGCAGCTGGGCGATAATTATAACAAAAAATATGGGAAATTAAGTATCAAAGCTAGAGGCAAAGTGAGAAATTTCAGCAATGAGAGAAGCGAAAAGCCGATCAGAATTCTGCAGGTGCAGAAGCGAACCGAAAAAACAAAGCAAGAAGCTAAGCGAGAAGAATACCGAGTATCTGGGCGATAGGCAAAGCGAGAAAGAAATCAGGAATTAAAGCCAAAAGTAAAATAAGAAGCTAAGAGAGAATCCAGAAAATGTCAATCGAAAGGAAAAGCAAGAAGTAGGGCCAGAAGCATAAAGAGAAGAAAGTAAGAAGCAAACCGAACAATGAAGAGAGACAAAACAAGAAGTAAAAGAAAGAAGGAAAGCGATAAGCATTGAACAAAGCAAATCGAGAAGAAAAGTGTGAAAGTAAAACAGAATTAGGGCAACAAACAATGATAAAAGTGAAGTGACAGAAGCAAAAGTAGAAGCTAAGGTAGAAAATAAATCGGTAAGCTAAGAAATGTGCAAATTGAGAAACAAATCAAGTAGTAATGAGAAACACAAGGCAGAAAGCAAAGGGAGAAGTCGAGCGAGAATCAAAAGCGAAAAGTAAAACAAAAACCAAACGCAAATGGTAAAGTTTAAAACCACTCAAAATCAAAAAGCAAAAGCAATCAAAGTGTGAATCAAAGGACAGCATCAATGCCATTTACACTTTTTGGTTACAAGGTTCGCCTATTTGTTTTGATTGGCATCAATGTGATTGAGTGAGTAACTTTCAAATTCGTAACATGTCTTCATATTCAAATTTAACGAGCTGTTCGTATCTCGATTTTACTTTGCTCTTTGCGCTGCTGACAAATGAAAAAGTTACTTATTCTGCATTCAAATCGAGCAACTAGTTAAGTTAGTGTTGTGTTAAACCTAAAAGTTTGCTGTTTATTACTGTAGATGCTTAACTTGCACAACAGACGAAGCTACCTACATCTTAAACACATTAAAACAACTCACACACAGTCAGTTGTCAGCTGGCATTAATTTGGTAAAAAGCTAAAACGTTCATTTGGTATTAAAAGGTGAGACGCTAACAGCATTTGACACGCCACCAAAACGACGACACGACACCCAACAATAACGTAAGTGGCAACATTTTGAGTGTGTGTGTTGTGTTAAAGTTTTGTACATACTTCTTAACGTATATAAATATATATGTATATGTGTATGTGTGTGTGTGTGTGTGTGTGTATGCAGATGTCTGTTGGCAGCAATTGTTGTTGCTGTTGTCGTTTTGGTTGGCTTTCAACACAGGGGAAAGATCTCTTTTGTGTGGTGCGCACAAATCAACCGCAATAAGCGGTATCAACAGGGCCATATCATAGAATATTTATAAACTTTCCAACAGCGAATGGAAAGAATGAGCCTCAAGCTCAAGCGGGTAAGGGGAGTAGGGGAAGAGATTGGAGAGGGAGATATAAAGTGGACGACTTGATGGCCGCTTGTCGCTCATTGCTTCATTGTGAATTGAAAGCATTTACAACTGTCAACTGTTTCCTACAGTCCATACTCTCTCTTTCTCTCTCGAGATCTCTCTCTCTCTCTCTCTCTCTTTCTTTTTTACAAGCTCAGTCTCTTACATTCTTTGCATTGCCTTGAGCTGCCAACATGTTTCAGTGTCGGAAATATTTCAGTAAATCGTAGCTTCGTAATTGTGAAATTTCCGCAACCACTTAAAATAACCATTTCCGCATCAGCAGTTTCAATTATAACTACAACACAGTCACACTTACAGTCACAGTCACAGTCACAGTTACATAGACACAAAAACTAATAACAACAACTACTCATGTAGTACCTGGCAAGGCTTCAGCCACATCCTGTCTGAGTTAAGTTGTTGCCGCTGCGGCGGCTCCTGCCCGTTCATATTGAAAGGTAGCGAACATCGATTAGCCAATTTAATGTTGCAAATATAGCAGAATATGCCATCACGCGCACAATGGGGCAAATAAACACTTTAAGCACTTTAATGCTTGAATACATTTTTTCGAAATTTCCGTTATTACACACTTGAACAAAGTCCTTAACTTCAATTAAAATTCATCATAATAATTCACATATAGCGTTAAATTGGTTCCATAGTGTCTGCTTAGGTGTATTCGTGTGTGTGTGTGTGTGTGTGTGTGCTCAAAGGCTCAATTTTCACACTTGATTTGGCACAAAACGGCGCACTTCTCGATAACCTCACCCTCTCACCCACAACCTCGCACTCAACAGAAACGCTACTCAACTTGACTAAACTCGCCTCAATTCGAAACTCCAAATCGAATTAACGTCACTTTTCAAATTTCACGCTTTTCTCATCACACACACCTCCACAAAAAGTATAATCCATGCAGCAACGCTCGACCCTCGACTCACCCGTTCCCTGCTCGTTGGTGGCCCATTGAAGCGTTAACGCCAGACAGACGCCCCAGCAAATTCTAAACGACAATCGCATCAAACATCAACTGTGCGCCAAAATATTCATGCACTTGCCGAAGTTTTAATGCACTCACTAATAGATAACTTGGAATCCCTTTTAGTATTTGCGAAAGCGAAAAATAGAGCTTGGATTAAGTACGATAATTTCTTATCGCAGCGAGCAATTATAGCTGAAATAACACAGAGAGACGGATAAGTAGACATCCTAAATGTTGATTAGGAACATAAGAACTTATTGGATGTAATATTTCGTCATGCTTTCCATTTCATACATACATTCATCAGCCTTCATTCAGTTTCCATCATACATATATATATATTATCATGTATAAGATACAAACTTTGACTTATTCAGGAAAATAGGTTTTTGAATGCATTCATGTACATAGCCAAAAGCTAAATTTTAAAATGAATTTCCTTTGACGCATCTGACTGGATTAGTCTAATATTGACCATCAAAAACATGCCTCAATATACTATGTGCAAAGCTTATTGCTTAGCTGCTGTTGCCGCTTTAAGCAAAGTGTATGTGAAAGAACAGCTGCTTCGGCAGTTCGGCTACTGCTGCTGGGCTTAAGCTTGTGCCAGTTGTGCGTCTGGCATGCCAATTGCACCAATGTCCTTTCCGCATCCTGCACATCTACTGCTGCTGGTGCTGCTGCTGCTGCTGCTGCTGCTTCTACTGCTGTTGTCCATGTCCTGTCAACTGCACTCGTGCCGAACAAAGCAAAACTGAAACAGAAATTGAAGTGCAAACTTGCCTAAGCTAAGCTCTACTTACCAGTTCCACTTCCCACTCACTCTCCACTACTATCTCAAAGCTCTTCACTCGTTGTTTGGTTTGTCAAGTGACTTTGGTTCATTCTTGTTTCCCCTCGTAAAATTCGAGTGTTTTAATTTTGACATGACTTTTACTTTGAGGCATTCGAACGAAGCATATAGGAAAAAAACTTCATTTCAATAATTTCTTAGTTACTAAACAGTGATTTTTTTTAAACAGATCTTTTATCTATGTACATGTACTTCACTTATGGTGTGAGTTGTATGAAAAATGATTATTATTTATATCTAAAATAAGTTAAATCAATTAAAAGTTGTTCATATTGTTAAATATTATAAAAATCTTTGTTTTATCTTCATGTTTCAACAATCTTAAGTTTTTTAAACATCATCAACCTACCAAATAATTAAATAAATAAAACCCACCTCAATTGTTAACCGACAAAAATTAAATATTTAGTTTAAGAGAGTATTTACTATTCAGCATGTTGAAAAGTAAAACGAAACATCTTCTTCTTCTTTTTTTTTGCTTAAAGGAATGCATATGGTCAAATCCATTAAGCCTTATGCACCTCAATCACCACATCGCCAACTCCCCACCCACCCTCCCCAGCACATGCTTCTCAATTATGTGCAGTGTCAACGTTGCATGTCACCCTGTAATTTTCAAATCTATCTCACTCAAGCTCTCTTACTCTCTGGCTAACTGTTGTAATTTACTAACCATGTTGTCGTTGTTTTTACGAAATGCCAGGTGGATCTGCGTCACATCGATGAACTGAACGGCACCAATGTGGTTGAGGTGGGCGTCGATCTGTCCGAGTTCTACACGTCCGTTGAATGGGATATACTCGAAGTTCCTGCAGTGCGGTAAGTTTTCAATGCAACAACAACAACACTCGCACACTCGCACACACACACACACACACACAACATGGTAGCATGCAATAGGAGCAACAACTTTGGCAGCTGCTTTGGCAACTTTTGGCCGCTGTCACAAAACACAAACACAAATCTTTTTCGGAATGTCAGAGCATTTTGCACAGGTCAAGGATGCGAAACAGGACATCAACAACATCAACAACAACAACAACAGCGGCCAAGAAGGAAATGCGACGATGACGACAAGTTGCTGATGATGAGCCCCTTCCGACTCTTTATGGTGGGCGTTATTGTGGGCGTGGTACACACACACACACACACAAATAGAGTTTACCGCCAATATTTACACTTGTATTTGAGGCGTCTGTTTCTTTTTTTCCTCCTTCCTTCTACACCAACCCCAACCCCTCAAATCGTAAGTCTCTGAGAGACTGCAAAAAGTTTTTAAATTAAAAAACTTTGGCGCCGGCTGCCAAAGAGGCAGCTACTCCAGCAGCTTCTGGACAACACTACTGTGTCTCTGTGTATGTGTGTGTGTGTGTGTGTTACGCGAAAATAACGTTAGCTGTATGTGGCAAGGTTAAGAGGCTGTTTGTTTCTGTTGCTTAATTGCCACGCCCTCATTTACGCCACCTGCACGTCTCAACATGATGTGGCACGCTTGTGTGCACACATCAGCAATTTATGCGCGACAAAAGTAGCTGATGATGGTAGAAGGCAGGGGCAGGGGGAGGCAAGCAAGAAAGGCATGTCTCTAATGCGTTTAGCCCAAGACAAAAGAAAAAACAATTTGCCAAAAGAGTTTTCGCACATTTTGTTGCGCCTCGCACAATGAAAAAAATAAAAACATAAAGCAAAGTTTCTGTCTTGAGGCAGTTGGAAAATTAATAAGGAAGTCACACACACATACACAAACACACACAAACACCCACACATACATCCATATACACACTCTCTAGGATTTAGGTCTACTTTCATTTAATCAATGAATTTCGAAATGAACTTTCAACAATCATTAGTAAGAAATTTGACAACAAAAGCTTACAAAAATTGATCACAACTTTTGAGAGATTGCAAATTTAGTAGTGTTGCTAATTTGTATATGCTAAAAACAATGGCTAAATATTTTCTTCAGTTTTTATATCGTGTAAGTTTGTGTTACAAGATATCTTAAGAGCTTCGTTATTATTATAAGTTATAAGTTATATATATAACTTAATACAACTGAATTCTTAAGCCTAACTTAACTTATTGGTTTATTTGCAAATTTTAATTTCAGTTTTTTTCCCTAAAGTTGATTCTATTAAATCAAAGTACCCATAAAAAAACTTCTACTATTATATATATATATAAATAAAGACGCATTTAAATAAAGATTACAATTATTAATGTGGGATTTTATCTACTAACCAAAATGTTTCAAAAAGCATAACATTAATAAGATCCATAAGGTTCCTGATTTTATTTCACTTCACTATATAAAATGATATACATATATAGGTAAGAGCTAAAGTATATATTCACTATTATTATTTAAAATAGGTTTTTATCGGGTTTCCAAACAAATAAAATAAAATGAAATGGAAAATTTCTAAATATCAAAATTTAAGACTTAAAGATCGTTCTTAAAGATTTTAGGGAAAGTCAATTGAAGTATTTCACAAGTTATAAGTGAAAATTCATCTATTTAATACTTGTCTTAATTCCATTTCATTTATATTTTAGCGGTTTTTTCATATTTTTCTAGCTGCATTTATTTTTTTACTTTGTTCAAAAACAATTTAGAAACATTAGAGCTCTTATTATTAGCCAATCAGCTAGTTCTCTAGCATTCAATTTAATTATAAACTAATATCTTTGCATACTTATACATATGTATGTTGAGTTAGTGTGTGTTTGTGTGTGTTGATGTTGCAGCATGTCTTAAAGGGCTTTTGTGTCACACACACACACACACATTGAAATAAACTTTGTTATGGCTGCAATTTACAGATTACCTGACCAACAACCGACGATGCACACACTCACTTCCACACACACACACACACATACACACACACACGTGGATTTAACAGTTTGAGTTGAGTGCTACGCTTCAGGCGTTAAGCCGGATTCATTGTTGTTGTTTTTGTTGTTCACTTATGACCATGGCCCAAAACAAAATTTGATTACACTTGCGATACTTTAACAATATTTTTATTCGTGTGTTTTTTTTTTTTTATGTTGTTACCTTATCCAGTTGAACACCTTGATTTAGTCCTCTTACGACCCGCATTTGTTATGTTTTTGGTTTTTTGCTTTCTTTTATTTTCTTTTATATGCCTCTCTCTTTCGCACTTGTTTTTACAGACGCAAGTTTTTATTGCCGCGAGCAGAACGCAACTGAAATGAAATTTAAGAGCAAAACAAAAGTTGCTGCTAAAAATGGTCCATAAAAAACAAAAAAAGAAGAATGAAAGCAATGGCAAAGTGCAAAAAGAAAAAATGGAGAAAGTATTGGCGACAAAATGTGCTAAGCATTGTTCTTGGCACCTTCGTACCTCATTGCTGTTGTTGTTGTTGTTGTTGTTTTTGTCGCTGGCACGCGCAGCAGCCACAAAACATGTCGCGACGCGCGTCGCCGTTTCGTGTGTCCGTGAAAGTGTTGTTTATGCCCAGCAGCAGCAGCAGCAGCAGCAGCAGCAGCAGCAGCAGCAGCAGCAGTGGTAGCAAAGGACAACCAGACACACACGTGCTGGCCCAAAAGGAAATGCGAGAAAAAGCTCAAGTAAAAGTTGCTCACCTGCTGCACACACACACACAGACTTGCCTTGAACTATTTTAAAGTTGCGTGCAAAATTCAATGGACAATAAATCAGCGCAGCACAAGTTGAAAGTGCGCCCATTCGAACCACACACCCGCAACCCGCAACCCGCCACCCCCAGCGACAAAAAAACACATCATCCCTTAGTTTTTCACCTACTAAACCTAATGTAAGGCTCATTCTTTGACAGCGGCAGGAAAAAACTCTGCGTCAATTTTATGGCATTGTGATTTCAGATTCAACTTTATGTGTACGTGTGTGTGTCTCTCTCTCCCTCTTCCTCCTCCTCTTCCTCTCCCTCTCCCTGTGTCCAGGTGCCTTCGACAATCACTCTTTGTACCCCTTTCTCCCTTGCTCACTTTGTCTTTGTCCATTTTTCTTTTGGGGCACTTCATCTCTATGTCTATCCATCTGTCTGTCTATATGTCTGTTTGTCAATCAGCATCTGATTGCAATGTTTGGAGCGTTTGTATCTAAATACACTTGAAATAAGTCCAATAAAGTTGGAGTCTTATATATATAATATTATTCCCTTAGGCAAAGTCAAGGAACATAGGTAAATTATAAGAAAAAGTGTTGATAATGATTTCGAAATAAGTTTGTCGAAGAGATTTGCATTTTTTTATATATTTTATCTAGCCAAAGAACCTTAAGTTTAAGATTTTAACTGAGTTTTTAGAAACCTAGTTAAGAAATTGCTTGAAAATGGATAAAAAAAATATAAGCACAATAATATTAAAAATGATAAGAAAACCAAAATAAATGTCATGGAAAGATGTTTTTTCTATACCTTTTCTTTTTTTGAGTGTATGTTATGTGTAGAAATCACGCCCCAACGCTCAAAGCTGCGTGGCTGGCTACACGTGGGCGCCTCAGTTAATTTAACTGTCGATGTTGATGCGCATTAAAGTGAATGCTGGCATGGGAGAAATGCCAGGCAAGGATGTTGAATGTTGGAGCTGTTACTGCCACTGCCACTGCCGCAGCCGTTGCGACTGTTTTTCGACTGCTTCATCGCAGAATTACGCTACGTGCTGTGAATTGTGTTGCAGCATTTTAGGCGCAACCTCCAAAGGCACCAAGCAAAAATCCCACACACGCAGTACCTCCAACCAACACCCACCCATCGACACAAACGAACGAACGAACGAACGAACGAACAGCTGCAGACAATAAAAGGACCCGCCATTGCCTTGGCCCCACGCTAAACCCTACGCCACGCCTATTAAGGGCGAAAATGCCGCAGTAGCCGTTCGCCTTTGGTTTGTGTCACGCACTTGTGGCATAATTTACTGTAGACTGCGGCACACACGCATACCCCGCACACCCAGCCACATACACACGTTGAGGATGTGGAATGGGGGTTAGAAGGGCTGTCAACTTTTTAATTCCTGTCAATGACTTGAGCCTCTTTTCGGCATTATTGTTGCTGTTGTTGTTTCGCTTACAAACGTTTTTGGCGAAGTTGGATTTTTTTTTTTTTATTTAACTTTAAGGAACACATGTTTAAGAACTCAAACGTTTGCATTGTTAATAGCTGTAAGCTGTAGGATTTTTCTGTCATCAACAAGTTGTGTTCGTTTTGGCTAAGATATCGATTTTAAACTAAGTTCATTTTTCTTTTATATAGAGAGGAAGAAACAAAATAATAATAAGAGAAAAGTATATTTACGGTAAAAACGTTAAATCAAGTTTTTTGATTATATTTTTATGATTTACTTATTTGCCTAGTAAAAAACAAATACAAATAAAATAAATTTGAACGGCGACTTCGTTTACTTTTCTACAAAACAAATATGTTTAAGCAATAAACCATAAAATGTTATCGCTACCAATAAATACTAAATGCATAAATTTTATTATTTCAAAGCTTTGCTGTTTATATTTACTCAGCTTCTTAGGCAACAAAAACAATTTTTAAAAATTTAATCAAAATTTACCTCTAGGCAGAGAAGCTCATTCTCATTCTTAGCTATCGTTTTCAGTCAAGCTCAGAGCACCCATTGAAAATGGATAAAAGGGTATACTGGCTTTGTGCAAAAGTATGTAACAGGCAGAAAGAAGCACCTTCGATCCCACAAAGAATCGATCTCAGAGACTATATGAGCTAGAAACTCCTGATTTGAAACAAAAGCTCCCTGAAGCGCTAGGCAGTGCAAGTTTGTTTTAAATTTTCGATAACTCTTTCCGTTTGCGATATACACATGGCATCGATAACAATAAAATCTTAGATTTGGAAACATTGGAATAACATTTGAAGCTATAGACAAAAGAATGAAAATCTGTAAAGTTTGTATTGAAATCGGCCAAGAGACACCGGAGATTTGGAACATTGAAGCTAACTGAAGTATGCAGTATACGCGCAGACACACGAACTAGCAACGACTGGCAGTACGCGTTAAGTATAGGATTCAGGGTATTTTCTAGTCGGCATTCCTCGACTTAAGCCTTTTTACTTGTTATTCTTGAATTGAAAAATAAGAGACTGGTTAAATTAACAAAGACAAACCGCAAAAAATGTACAACAGAAAAAGTGAACTAGTTTTTTGTTGTGCAATCGCTTGATTATTGATATTATACAATAGAAATAGAGTATTTGTTCAGTCAGCAATCAAATGATTGCTTTCACTACTTTCTTTTTCTTGTTTTTCGCATAACTTTACATAGGTCTAAATCGAATGTCTTTAACAGTATCTCGCATTGCTGGTGAGCATTGCAAAGTCCAACACACACACAAACACACATTGAGCTGTCCTTGCTGTCATGACCTTTCCCATTCCCATTTCCAATCCTCATTCCTCATTCCTCATTTTTTATTCCTTCAGCTATTTCTATTTCCACCTACCTCAAACATACCCCTGCGGCAGTATTTGTATAATTGCCGCAGTGCGTCGTGCGTTGCGTTACAACGCACAAAATCAGGCATTCCAGGCACATACACAACATTGCTCCACACGACCCGACCTGACCCTACCCGCCCCTCACTTTCCGTCTACCATCTCACACCAGCCAACAACCATCGACCCTCGACCCAAACCCCACTCTTTGCTCTCTTGTCAAACTTATCGACAGACACTTTTGCTTATACTTTTACTTTTGTTTGGTAGCTTGATTACAAGGCGCTTCAGCCAGGTGCTGGTTTCAATCCCTTCCGTCTTGCCCCACTCTCTCTCTCTAACTCTCTCTCTTTCTGCCGTGCAGCGATGCGCCTGATCGATTAAAACCATAATTAGCAAACTTTTAAGTGACCTAAAAAAAAAAAAACGCAACAAGAAAACAAAAAACGCCACTAAAAAACTCCTGCCATAATGTCTTGCTTTCGGATAACAGATTTAAGCCATCGTTCTTTTTAATGCCACTAATTTCCATGGAACTTTAGAGTTTTTTTTTTTTTCAAGTTCAGTTATTAAAATTCTATTAAAACTTACATCAAATACGACTGTGCTTAAGTCCACTTCTTCTTCATCTTCTTTTTGGTTGTCCTTAAAAACTTATTAACTATTTTGGATCCCATAAGGGTCAAAAAGCAAAGAAGAATCCATTTCAAAGACATTTTCCCTTTATTTGTTTTGTTTTGCTGAATAGCAATGTAAAAAGAGTTCTTAAAAGAAAGTCCTTAACAATAATTACCTTGAAATTTGTAAGTGGAAAACTAACTTTCGATCTAATGCAAAATAAAAGTGAATAACTTTTATGTTGTTCGGACTTGGATAAAGTCATACAATATTTATTAAGTTATGAAAGTTGAGATGTAAGTGTATAACCCTCAATATGAAAGGGTATTTAATCTACGTTGTGCCGTTTTTTCTTCTCTTTAATGGTTAAGCACTGATTTCTGTGCTTTGGTCGAATTCCAAACGAAACTTAAAAACAAAACGACTGCAACAAATAGTTACAGTTTTCAAGTCAAAAACGTGAAGTGACTAGAAGCTACCCTGTAGCAACGGGAACAAAGATAGATTTTTGTATCTTTGTGTTTTTAACGATTACAACTGCTTGCTACACATTTTTTTTATCCCGATAACTTTTACTGCAGGGTACGCAAAACAACACTCAAAAGTTAACCGAACTTGGCTCAAAGTTGTAGAAATCAATCAAGCATTAGACCCTCCGCCCTCCGTTCAGACTCTGGGCTACTAGGTGGCAATGGGCGTCTAAGGGTCGCCGCAGCATTCCCCTTGGAAGCGTCGCCGCCTGCATGCTTCTTTTTTTCCTTTTCGCCTTTCTCTTAGACTTTTCTTTTTTTTTTTTCATATATTTATTCCTTTCTCCGGGATTTTTTTTTATTTTTTTTTGCCAATCATTTAGTATTTATGCGTTTTGTTCGTTGATATGTGTGTGTGAGTGTGTGTGTGTGTTTGTTCAAGTGTGTGTAGGCTGCCAATCAGGCGTGTTCAGCCATTTCGGTCACTTCAAGAATCAAAGCCTGAATCTTCAACTAGTACTTTTGGGTTTCGTGCCGCAGCCGATTTTGAGTAATGTGTTGTTCTCAACAACCATTTCGCGTGCATTTCGCCAACATCTTTTTGTTTGGCATTTCTTTGTTGTTTGTTGCTCGATTCTCTTGAGACTAGACAAAAGTTTCGTATTGCTATTTGTCTTGCATTTTTGGCCCTTTTCATTCGTGTTGGTTTGTTTTTATTACGCATACGACGCGTTGTCCAAGGCATTGATGAATTGTTGCCGTTGCCCTTCTTCTGTTTTATATATTTTTTTTTTTGTAGTCTTCGTCTTCTTCGTGTTCGCCTATACTGCCTGATGGTTGCTGATGCTATTGCTGTTTTGGTGTTGCTATTTGCTGTTGGGATGTTGCCTACGTGGCGCCACCGTCTTTAGCAACGACGACAACGACAACGACGACGACGGCGACGACGTGTCCAGACGTGCCCAGACACGCGCATTCACATTGGCCCACTCATGTGTTCCACCCACCCCACTATTCGGATCTCCTCAGTTTAGATACATTGTGGGTTGCTGGGAATTGCTGGCGTGTGGCCTTTTGCCTATTTTATGATTTATTGTATGTTTTTCTCCGCAGCTTCCAGCTAACCAACTAACTTAGCTATCACAGACCTTATTACACTGACCTTAGCACACACACAAGCACACACACACACACACATATATATATACACATAGAAGCGTTTAGCTCACGTAAAATAGAAATGCCAAAGCAAAAATGTGTCATGTCGATGCCTTGAGACGCTTAAGCGTTTGGCAAAAGGAATAGCGAAGCATCCTCAAAGGAACGACTGAGCAAGACTGGGGCAAAGGAGTTAGTCAGCTTCAGAAAAGAAAAAAGGCAATAAAAAATCATATGAAAGGAAAAAACTAAAGGTGTTCAACTCATTGAGTTAGGCCAACATAAGCCGATCTAATTTCCTGGGTGCTTATTAAATTTTCATTTTTATTTCAGGAGACATTTTCTCATGTTCATTGCGAACTTTTTGCTGACCAGGACCAAGGAAGTTCAATGTTTATTGAAAGTAGGTAGACAAAGTTATTTAAGCTGTAAGATTAAAGAAATTGTTAGTTTAGGCTTTCTTTCAGCATAATTGAATGCGCAACTTACTTATAACTTAATGTTAGATTTCTTAACTAAGGAATTAAGTCAAAAGACATTTTGCAACACTGGCAACAAACTTTATATGTTTTCGTATATAGTAAATTTAGGCATATAAAACTTTTTCCCTTCTTTTCTGAACACGATTCACCTAAGCTAATCTTTAAGTTTGCTTCGGCTCACTTCCGAATGTGATTACTTAGGCATAAGCCTTCACTTATCCCCGATCATAATCAGTCAATTGCGTTACGTATACGCTTAGTGGACCTTAGTCCTGCCTACTTACCGTTGGGTTGGCTTATGTTCTCTGTATCCGGATTGATTTTTAGTTACATTGCTGCCTATTCAATATTTAACTGACATTTCAAGTTTGCGTAAGAAAAAAAACAAAAACAAAACCAAAACGGACCATTTACCAATCTTTCTTTCTTTTCGTTTGTGGCGGACGAGTGGGTTCGGCGGTGGGTTCGGCGGGGAGGGGATTGACACATCCAACGATTTTTCTAGGCACATTTTTACTTAACTTATTTGTCTGTTTCAGTCAATTTCGTTTTTGGGGGCACTAAAGCATCTGTCTAAGCATCTTGTGCTTGTGCTTGTGCTTGGTTTTATCCTCATCATTATCCACCCGCTCCACAACAACTTGCCACATAATTTAACTCTCTGTCGGTGTGTGTGTGTGTGTGTGTGTGCTTGTATCTATGTTCTATGGAATATCAACTGACAATGCTGGCAGCAGCCGACTGCTACTAAACAACAACATACTGCCACAAGCAAGCTTTCCACATTTTCAGCTTGTTTATTATTTATTTACAATATTTTCTTATTCAAAATGAAGCCGCAAGCCGCTCAGAATTATTGATGGCACAACAACAACATTGCCTTGCCTTTTCCTTTGCCTTAACCAAAATTCTTTTCACAATCTAGTCCAGTATACTTTTGGCCACGCCAGGCCAGGCTCTTTAAAAGAGAACCCTTTTTGTGACCAGTTCTCTGTTCCCTAGCTGCCAGGCATTTGATTTCTCATTCCCCTCTCCTCGCTCTCTCTCTTTCTCTCTCTCTCTCTCTCGGAATTTTGAAGTGCGGTCGCCAAAAAGTTCTTGACTCAATTTACAAAATGTTACGGGCTTTATATATTTGATTTGCCTTTCGCTTTATTATTTTGCTGTTTCTGTGCATTTTGCTTTGGCATTCAAAGATTATTAACTTTTAAATTATATAGACGGATGCGAATACGACATCGGCGTCGACGTTGACAGCGCTGCCACCAAGTGTCAAGTTTATTAGCTAACGACATATATATATATATATAAATAGAGGTTTTTTTACTTTGTTTATTGGTATAGAACTGTTGTTTGGTTTGAGGGTCACACCACAGTTTGACAGTCAGCGGTGGGGAGTTTTTGGTGTTCAGCCTTTCGAAATTATTTTTCAACATTTTTCCAATATTTATTGTAGCGCTGATGATTTATATGCTTTGCCACACACACACACACACACATAATATATAATATATATATGTATATGTGTATGTGTTGCGGATGTTCGCTGTCTGCGAGTCAACAAACAAAAGCCCATAATAAATTCGCATATATATATATATATATATATATATACATACATACGTACAACTAACTATAAAATGTATGAAAATGCTAGCCAATGATTATTTTTTGCTTTCTTTCTTTAATGTAGCAATGAGAAGTTCTATACGTGCTGCGATGAGCCGTATCTGGATATAACATTTAACATCACGATGCGACGAAAGACGCTCTTCTATACGGTTAACCTGATCATACCCTGTATGGGCATCAGTTTTTTGACCATATTGGTATTCTACCTGCCATCGGACAGTGGTGAAAAGGTGAGTAACTAGCGATATCGATATTGATTTCGAATTTAGTTCTTACCATACCCAAATTGACCAAAAACCAACAACAACAATGAACTTTCCCAGCTGATGCCTCAATACATTTATTTAGCTTGACTCTTTTTATTCGTTGTTGTATCGCTTTCAACCAATTGCCATAATTTATTACTCACCACATACACACACACACACACACACACACAGCCACACCGCATACACACCCCCCCTTTCAATGTGCATTTAATTAAAAAAGAAGAAAATAATTTCACACTGAAATCAAAATGAAAATGAAAATGAAAATGCATTTCGACATTTTAACAACTTTTTGCTCTTACTAGTATTTGCCACCATTTAACTTTGAATAAATAAAATTACATGTTGTATTCAATTTAATGTGTACAGATATGCGCACACACTCAAACACACACACACATGCACACATACACACGACATAAAGTGACGCGAAAAAAGCGCGCTCGCGATTTGCGGTTCCTTCAGTTCCTTTTGGGCTCCCAGCTCCCACTGCAGCACAAAGTGGCCGAAAAAAAAGAAAAGCGTTAAAATAAATAAAGTAAATTGTACATAAATATATATAAAACAAAAAAAAAGATACAAATAAAAAAAACAAAAAGCGGCATAATGCATAAATATAAATATTTACATGCTGCTGCTGCTGCTGCTGCTGGTGCTGCTGGGACCAATGAATAAATTACGGCCAATTTTCAAAATAAATAAAACGCAAAAATAATTTGTATCATACATTTGTGTATGTGTATCTCTCTCTCTCTCTCTGTGTGTGTGTGTGTGTGCGTGGTTTTATGAAGCTGATGTTGCTGACGCCAACGCTGGCAGCGTCCCATTATGCATAATTTGTGTAATAAATATTGACAATGCTTGAACACATTCCGTGCCTATTGCTTTGTGACAGCCGGATGATAAAGCCGGATTTGCCGGAGAATCCAACAACACCACCCAAATGATGCGATTTTAATAATTGAACAGTCAAAACAGACAAATCTCCAATGGCATTTCACAACTCACAAGCTACAACTCATTGATCGAGCATGTAAATAACTCTCAAGGCATCAGTCACTCTTTCGCTCTCTCTTTCTCTACCTCTCTCTCGCTCTTTCTCCATCTTTATTTCTTGTGAATGTTGCATGAGAGATTAAACTACACGTTTCTAAGTATTCCTTGCTTTCAAAACAGACTCCAGAATCGAGCGAGTAAGCTTGCGTTCGTTAGTGCAAAACGAACGAGTAAATCAATACATAAGAGAAAGTAGATCGGCACTCGTTAAATCATCAAGAGACAGAGTTCGTTGACAAGCAAAGTATTTTATTCATTGATTTTGCAAAGAAAAGAGAAAACACTCATAAAAGTATCAAAATAAAATTTTTCCATAAGCAAAAATCATTAAAAAAATATTTTTGATGTATATTTATTAAAAAATCTAAAATTATATCTATAAACAAGTAATTGAGGCTATTTTCAGCATTGTATTCTTAGTTAAAGCCATTAAAGGTTCAAGCATTTGTATGACAGCTATATGATATAGTGATTCGATCTGGCTCGATAGCTCAAAAACTGAAGGACAAGTTCCCACAGATATCAACAGTTGCTGATTAAAATATATATATATATATGTATATGTGTGTGTGTGTATACTTTATGGGTTAAGGTATGCTTTCTTCATAACAAAAATTAATCTTCTCACTTTATGGTATTAAAACCAATTATAATAAAATCGACATCAGCATGATTTGAATTTGTTCTCGAATTAGAAGTTGTCAAAGTGCAACAAGATGAGAAGGATTGGAAAAAAGGTAAACAAATATGGCTCGTTTAACAGGTTAAAGAAACATAAAGAGAAAGATGTTTTGGTGAGCGAGTAAAATGAAAAGAACTGAAATCCATGAGCAAAAACCCTCTATTTTCGTTCAATTTGTCAGCATTTCAGTTTTGGTTCGCTCGAATAAACAATTCATTGTGTTAGGTTTCTTTTTTTTGTATATTTAACCAGTCCGTACGGTATGTTCCTCCCTTTATGGAAACACACACACACACACATACACATTCAGATAGACAAACAGATGGTCAAACACACACACACACACACACACACATACACACACGAATGCAAAAGGTCCGTTCAAATATTTACGCCTAAAAGCGGTCAACGGCACAGCATTGTTCCTGGCACTGGGTTGGCTGGTTGGCTGGTTGGAGTAGGCTTCATTGTGTCCATTCCATATCATGTCACCGAATGAAGTTTGATATAACTATCGCAACTTTGGCTGCCGTATATCGTTGAGCAATCGCAATCGCAATCGGAATCGGAATGGGTATGGGTATGGGTAAGGGAATCGGATTTCGAATTGGAATTCGAATTGCAATTGGCAATTTACATGCATATGCGGCACAACGCACACTCCATTCATTTAATTGCCAGACAGAGTGCTTGTGTCCAATACTAAGTAGCGAGTGGAGCGTTGAGAGTTCTACTCGAGCTGTGGCATGCAACACTGTGTACTGTTCTGTGGCACGGGTTACTCGCTCTTTTTTTATTACTGTTGAAACAATTACACTTTATGTCGTGTCATTCGAAACGTTTCTCGGTTGCTTTACACACACACGCACACATATATATATATATATATAAATATATATATACATTTGCATGTATAATACGCGCGTGATTTTGATCTTGAATCTGACTTTGCCGCATGTCGCATGTTCCCTGTCAAAGCGCTTAATTTGTCAGTCTCCACTAATCGCTTTACAGCACTTTCCACAACTAAGGCTAATTATCATAAAATTATAAGGCATCATATTTATGCCACACACAAACACACACGAACACACAAACACGCACATACAATGTGAGAGTCATTTTGTTTGCTTGTGTGTGTGTGTGTGTGTGTGTGTGCTAAAGAAGAACTCAAATTGCCCGTCTCATTTCAACATTTAATTACTTTTTGCACACACTTCATTACAAGCAGCTTACACACATACAAACACACACTTACGCACGGGTAAGGGCGTGAGCAGAAGCTAGGGGTTGGGGGGTTGGCAGCTGAGAGCCACCTTGGCCACCTGGGCCACCTGTCCTGACATTTAGCCATCTTGAGCCAGCTGTGCTTAACAGTTTATCGCTTTACTTGGCAGCGAGCTGACTGTAGCTCACTTACACACACACACACAAACACACAGCTCATATTGGGCTTACTTTATTGAGCTAAGCAATGGTTTTTTGCTTGTGTGTGTGTGTGTGTGTGTGTGTGTGTGTGTGTGGTACTCGGCAGTTAGCTGCTTTGTGGGTTTGGATTAGTCTTTCAGCTTTGCCACGTGTTTATTAATATTGCTTGTTGTGGTTCATGTTGTTATTGTTGCTCAGACCATCCTCATCGTTTTCATCTTGTGTTTGTTTATTTACATAACACACACACACACACACACACACACAAGCACTCTCGCATGCAAATCAATTGATACATTTGTTTCGACTTCGTTAATATAATAATAACTCAAGTAGAAAATTCTTAAAAATACAAACAATATGCCGGCAATTGGCTCAAAGTTAATTCACTCGATACGCAAATAAAGTATTTGCTGGGATTTTCAGTTTAGATGCCACAAAACAAAAACAAATAAACTCAACAAACGCTTTCATTTAATGCTTTAATCTTAACAAGTAAAGCATAGCTTTAATGTACCACAATATTGGAATTTGTATAAATGGTTTATTGTTATTTGCTGTTTGTTAAATTGCCAATAAATAAACATGTTGACTCTGGCATTTCCGAGGGCGCTGGAAGGCTCCTGGAGAGGGCATGGCATTAAAGATGTTTAAATATTTGCAAAGTTTCAAGTCTCTAGCTTTTAAGGTGCCGAAAAAAGTTGAGCTAATACGGATAGACGGATGGACGGACAGCTTGACGAGCATTAAAACAACCTATATACCTTTAAGGCTCGATGTCCGGGTATAAGAACGCAAGGCACATATCATTTTTGTATAATAATACAGTAACAGCTTTTCATATTTGTTGATTCGTAGCAGTAATAAAATTATTGCCTACTTTTAAGGGCACTTATTTTTGTCACAAATGATTCAAGTACAAACTGGGTGGACTTCCCAGCTCAGACCCTAGCATTGATGGGCGGGGCCTGACATTGAATAGAACCCCCTCCCTTCCCACCTTTTGAGTTTTTTTTTTTTTTTTTGCCATCCCAATGGCTTTTCACTCATAAACCATAAACGAACTCTTGTTTACACTCTCTGTCTCGTCGTGTCTCGTCACAGGTCTCATTAAGCATATCCATTCTGCTGTCGCTTACTGTGTTCTTCCTGCTGCTGGCGGAAATCATTCCGCCGACGTCACTGGTGGTGCCGCTCCTGGGCAAGTTTGTGCTCTTTACAATGATACTGGATACGTTCAGGTGAGTGAAGCCCTCCAAATGCGAATGCCAAGGCTGCATTCATTTCGATTTAACATGCCAACTGATAAGTGGGGAAACAGATCCCTGTAGTTATATATATATATATATATCATGGTGTCGTCGCCGGTGTTGAATGTCTTTCTGCTCGTCTACTCGCACAACTGTTCCGTTGCATTTGTGGAAAACGGATGCAAAACACATAAACCGAATAATTGAAAGTATGATGTTTTTTTTTCTAAATTTAACTATAAATATTTTTTATTTAAAAGGATTTTTTTTTTTAATATGTTAGATGAAATTTTCATGATTATTTGTTGACGATAAGAAAAATATAATTTTCATAACGTATGCAATGAAATTAAATCTATATACATTATGTACCCTATTCTTTGTATCTGATATCTGAGGTTCGAATTTGTCCATGTGCCCATATGCCATGTCCCCCACTCGACATGGCGGTAACTTGGAACAACATAAAGAAGAACAAAAAATAAAGGAAATCGAGTAGCTTAGCTTGTTTCGCATCGACAGTTGACTTCGCCGCAAAGTCAAACTTCAAAAATGGCCCGGCAATTTACAGCCATTTGCCACGCCCGTCCGTCTGCCCGTCCGTCCGCCCGTCCGTCCTTCCGTCCGTTCGCCAGTCTGCCAGCCGCACAAATGGTCGCCTAATTGTTGGTAAACAAAAGTCCATTCTGGTTATATCTCCACGCTGTTTCTTTTTCTCGTCGGAGGAGAACAATGGCCTGGTCCGGCCAGAAAGGATGGTTTTGCGCAACAGGAGGACCTGGGACTTGCAACCACAAATGATGTAATTAAGGCAATGGCCGGCCATACCACCAACAACTACGTCGTCGCCTCACCATTCGCTCGCGTCGTTCCTCTGTTGTCTGGCTGGGGCAGGCAGCTAATTAGATGAACAAGGGCGTCACAAGTTAATAACCCAGACTAAGAAAACTTTCACACAACGCGCGCGCTTCTTTCTTTCCAAACATCATTCTCTATCTGCCATCGTTTCTTTGCAGCATCTGTGTAACGGTACTCGTACTAAACATCCATTTCCGGTCACCGCAAACGCACACAATGGCTCCGTGGGTGCGCACGGTGTTCATCAATCAGTTGCCGCGCTTTTTAGTGATGCGACGACCGCTCTATCCGATCAGCGAAATGATGTATGTAATCTCTCTCTTACATTCTATTCGATATCACATATATATATATTATATTCATTCTGTATGTGCAGCAAGTCCTCACGCCGTCTCATGGTGCGCACCTGTAATGGACTTGAGCTGAGGGATCAAATACCACCGCTGCCACCGCCTGTGGCCCTCTCGCGGTAAGAAAACTAAGGCAGCAGAATGGCTGACATTTTCATTCAAATATTCTTTTTATTGTCAAACATTTTTCGAAGAACTATTTTGATATGCTTTTGGTAAAGTTGTAATGGGTTTAATTTTGGTTTTGTGGACATATGTAGCATGCATCACAGTCCCAAGACAACGTCGCGCAGCACATCGCCACATCTACAGCATCGCGTCCAGACCATGAACCTAATGGACGACATGGGCATGGGCATGGGCATGGGTATGGGCATGGGCGTTGGAGTTGGTGGAGCATCAACGATCACAGGACATTTGAGTTCACTGTATCCGCCGACCATCTCGACAGTGAACCAACAAACATCGACAACATCATCGCTCATCGATGCACAGTATCACAATCAATATCAGCAGACGGGTGGCTCCCTGCTTGATCATCCCCTGACGCCGACCAAGTTCCGTCAGATGACCTCCACATCGAGTCAAACGGGCCAAAATGGAGCCGGTCATCATCACTACAATGCGGGATCAGGATTATGTGGTGGTAATGGTAGTGGTGGTGGTGGTGGTGGTGGTGCTGTTGGTGGTGCTGGCAAAAGTAGTTCCACCTCAACGCTGGCACATCAGGCTAGTCAGGCTGGCAGCTATCATCTGTATCGTCAGCAATCGAGCTGCTCGGCTAATTTCTCGCCATTGCCGATGCATGCGCATCAGGTGCATGCCTCGACAACCACCTGCGACCTGGGCCTGGGCGGTAACCACAATCCCAATGTGATAAAGTCCACAACGACGGTCAATTCGGTGGCGACTGCCTCCACTCTGGCCGATTCCTGCTGCAGCGGCATACAGATCCAACATCAGGGCATGGGCGCCGGCGCCGCCTGCCAATCCTCGGAGCTGCTACAACATATGCATCGACCCACCACATCTGCTGCCGCCGCCGCCGCCGCCGCTGCTTCAGGTGCCAGCACCTCAGCAGCAGCTGCTGCAGCGGCGTCTGCGGCAGCATCAGCAGCAGCAGCAGCAGCATCAACATCGGGTGGTTCAACACCACCGCCACCACCACCGCCGGCCTGTGATATATTGCCCGCCTGCCAGCGCGAGGGCGGCCCCCATTGCTGTTCGGGGCGTGGCAATGTCCGTCAGCGCTGGCACACCTGCCCCGAGCTCCACAAAGCCATGGATGGCGTCACATACATTGCGGATCAGACCCGCAAAGAAGAGGAGAGCACACGGGTAAGCAAAAGCAAATGAAACACAAACACATCGAAGCTAATTGCCATACAACAACAAAAAGAAACAAATTTTAACAATTGAAATTTACACTTTAAAAATCTAAATTGAATTTAACGCAGTTCCTTTTTCAATTGAAGTGCAGAATAACTTGCAGATTTTAAATGAAAATGCTTTTGGATTTTTGTTATAATTTTGTGTTTGTTTTCAACTTTTACTCTTTACTTAAATGCTAAAAAATGTATTTTTGAAAAAGTTTAAATATTTTTAAACTAAAAAAAAAAATGTTTAAAGTAGTTTTTTAATTTTATAAATATAAAACATCAAATTTTTAATGGTCATGTTAATTTTATAAATAAAAAAAAGTTAAATTTTGTCTTATTTTAAAACTTGTGCACTTTATTTAACAAATATTAAGCATCAAAGAGAAAATTTAAATGAAGTCTGCTGTACCCAAATGTGTATTCAAATGCTGGAACATTTTTGAAATCGCTTTTCTTATTTTTAAGTATTTCTCAATATTATAAATATTAAATTTGAAATGATGAATGCAGGAATTTATTTTAATTTGGGCTTTCTGCGTATTTTAAGGTAATCATGAATTTTATTTGTACATTGATTTTTCTCTCAGTGCAGCAGAGACGAGACAGCAAATGAGGTCGACAGTCAAAAGCCGAAAGCCGCTTAGCATTTGGTGCAGCTTAGCCTTAGTCTCAAGCTGCCTGTGGCAAGTAGCGTCAGGGCGGGGCAGCCTATATCAGGCATGGATTAGCCGGTGTTATAGCGAGGAGAGGGACGCCAATATGACCCACAAAATTGGGCGTACAATGTTAATAGGCTAACTAACATTGGCAGCGGCGGCAATAAATAAAACAGCGACTGAATGGCTCTCATGCTTGAAAAAGATGTCAATAATCGATGGTTAGACGAAGGCGTTGACACCGACACCTAGAACCTAGAATCTACCAGTGGCGTAGTAAGGGGGGGGGACAAGCCAGGACAAGGCAGCAGGACAACAATGATGATGGGACAAATGAGGCCAAGCAAGCTCTCTCCTACCTACTGTTTGTTCGTTAACACAACAGATAATGATGTTACAGGCTAGCCTCGCCCTTTCGTTGACCTTTTTTCCAACATGCGTTGCATGTGCCATGTGGCATCCTAGTCGCATGTCCTTGTTGTTTAGTATAGTTATAAACGAGAGAGAGAGAGAGAGAGAGAGATATAGAGATAGAGATTCGCAAGCAACGTCAAAAGTTTTAATGACTTTCCATGCGGCCAAGTCCTTGGAGTGATACATGCTACATGCTCCATGCTTCATGCTTCACGACTCTTCTATCTTCTGTCCTTTTGTCGCATAATGAATATCTTGTGGCTTCACAAATGCCAATAAAAGTATTTTATTAAAATTACGCACACATTCAATCATTATTGGAATGTCATGCTGGGCTTAGGCCATGCCACAAACACACACACACACACACGAGCCGGAAGTACATCTCTCAGTATGTGGGGTATCAACAAAAATAGCAACAACAACAACAGCAGCAGCAGATATATGAGAACAGTTGGCAAACGCCAATCTGCTGCCATTTACATTCAATACGAGTCATATGAAGGGAACTCTGCGGGGGGGATTGAAGTGTAGTGTAGTGTAGTGGAGTGCAGTGATGGGTAGAGGGTGAAGGGCGCAACAGAATGCTGCGTTTTGGTTAATTTATGAAGTTAACTCGAATCGAAAGTCTGAGTCTCTAGCAGCCTCCCTGCCTTGTCGTCTCCTTAATCAATATCAACAGCAAAACAAAGAGAGAAAAAAACTTAACTTAACTTTTTAGAACATTTGTTTCCATACTAAAACTGTTAAAAATGTGAATGAAATGTGAACAAAACAAGCATTCATATTTATTTTTTAAGTTATATAAATATTTCGAGTATTTTTTTTTGTCAATTATCTCATTTAAAGTCTTTTTTTCTAAGAATGACATAATATTGACATAATTCGACGGGTAGAGTTTTTTTTTTAATGGCTTAAGAATAATTGATAAAATTTATTAAATTATTGTGCAATTGAGCATATGAAACTTTTTGGAAGATGATAATTAATAATCACAAGCTTTATAAAGTTGAATTTATTTTCACAACCAATTTGTTTTCATTAGTTTTTGATTTGATAAAATATCTTTAACAATGAATGAAGCCAACCAAATGATTTTGTTTCATTTAAATACTTTTCATATATGAGAATAATTTACAACAAGGTAATACACTGGGGATTATTATTATTATTATTATTAAAGATGACTTTTTGATTGGAGTGCCATTAAAACGGGCAAAATATGAATGAAGCCAACCAAATCGAAATCAATATATAATTTTAATAA
Organism: Scaptomyza cyrtandrae; assembly: GCA_035044605.1. NCBI lineage: Eukaryota > Metazoa > Arthropoda > Insecta > Diptera > Drosophilidae > Scaptomyza > Scaptomyza cyrtandrae. The sequence goes on from JAWNNS010000639.1 coordinate 7,764,958, forward strand.
CACTCAGAACACAAAAGAACAAAATTCAGTGTAAAAACGTTTGCATACTTTTGGACACTATGTAAAATAGCTGACATTGTTGGGAAGGAGCTGCGCTTTTGTTTGTTAACGAATGTAAATTTGACAACATTTAATGGTTTCTCTTTTCATTCTCCTTTGTTCTGTTCTTTTTTATTCGTTTGCGTTCGCGTTTGCAGGTCAAAGAGGACTGGAAATATGTTGCCATGGTTCTGGATCGGCTCTTCCTCTGGATATTCACAATAGCTGTCGTTGTGGGCACCGCTGGCATTATACTGCAGGCACCAACGCTCTACGATACTCGCGTACCCATTGACATCAAGCTGTCGGAGATTGCATCCACGACGGCCAAGCCCAATGTGGCAAGGCCCGTGTTGTAAGTCCCCCGAGAGGACAACAACAAAAGTCACACACCCACACACTCACACCCACACACACACCACAGACAGTCTGAAAAGTAACATGAAATATTCGTCGTTTTTTTTTTCTTTTGAGTTGTCTTTTTTTTCATGAATTGCGACAGCAACAAAGAAGAAGAAAGCAGAAGAAGAAGAAGAAGAACCGCAACAAAATGCAAGTAACTATAAATACTATAACAAAAGATATTCGTACATAGAAAAATAACTGTATTTGGTTATATAAACTTACGTGTATACATATAAGTAATGAACGAAGTAATGAACGATGAACCCCTTACTAAGTACTACCCCCTTACCAAGTAACAGTAGCCAAAAATTGTACACAAAAATGTTCTGGGAATACTACAACAATAACAAGAACAAAACAAAGCACAATATTAATTAAGCAAAGCTCAAAACATTAAAAAAGCAAACCCAAAAAAAAGCAAAAACAAACGAAAAAAAATCGAAAATTAAATCGAATTATTATTGGCTAAAAACATTCACAAACACATTCAAACAACTCGTATTTGATGAGCGCTTGAATATTTTATTTGTTTTTGGTTTTTTTAATTTAGTTTTAATTAAATGGGTTTTGTTTCGGTTTCGGTTTCGGTTTCTGTTTCTTTTGTTGTTCTATCAAAGCCAAATAGTTGTTGTGCATTGAAAAATGTTTTTATCAACGGTTTTTTGGATATTTTTGTTGCTTTACTTTTTTCATTTGTTGCAAGTGAAATTGTGTTAGTTCAAGTTTTACTTAGCTAGTCAAAGCAAATGCCAAATTATAATTACTGACACGACACGACACGAATTCAGAAACGGTTGCGAGGGGTGCGGGGGGGGTTGGCAAATGATGCATGCAAATTAGTGCAAATAAACAGCGTACGCGCCTTGCGGGAATAAGTTAGCACAAAGCTTTAGCTATTATTATGCCCAAGTGTGTGCATGTGTGTGTACGTGTGTGTGTGCATGTGTGTGTATGTGTGTGAGTAGTAAATAATCACCATTTTGGAATTGGGTTTCAATTTTCGTAAAATTTTCACCAGCTGCGCGCGCGTGCAACGCGAATTATAATTGGCCGCAACTGCCATAACATGGCCAACAACAAACATTGCCACAGATCAACAATAACAACAACAATAACACCAACAACACCAACAGCAGCAGAGACAGGGTGCACCCTCGCTAAGGTTCAAAATGCTTTGCTTCTATTTTGCTTTCATAAAGTTTTTCTTGTAAATTAATATCAAAAAAATAATAATAAGAATCACGGTTTTAATTATGCAATTTTTTCACTTTCAGTTTACTTGTTTTAAAACAAGATTTTTTAACTTAATTTTTTTATTCTATATTGTTATAATAAAGACAAAAAAAATCATTAAAAAAAATATTTCTTTATTTCTTTCTTTAAAATACTTTTTGAATAAATACCATTCAAATAATAAAGGTTTTTTCTTTGAATTTCTTAATTTATTTTTATATTTTATTCTTTTTTTTTCAATAAATACCTTAAAGTAACAAATGTCGCTTTTTGTCTTCAACAGTGAAATTTTTTTTCTGAAAGATGTTTTTAGCTTTTTAATTTATTATGTTTTTTTCCATAAAATATTTTTAAGAAAAAATAACGGTTTCCGTTCTCGACATTTTTATTTCGTAGCTTTATCTATTTTTATATATTTAATTTATTTTTTTCTAATAAATAATTTCAAAAAAGTCACAAATCTCGCTTTTTGTCTTCAACAGTGAAATTTTTTTTCTGAAAGATGTTTTTAGCTTTTAAATTCATTATGTTTTTTCAAAAAAACCAAAATCACGGTTTTCGTCCTCGACTTTTTCTTTCGCAGCTTAATTTATTTCTAAATCTTAATTAATTTTTCTAATAGGTCAAAATCTTGATTATTGTCATTAACACTGACATTTTGTTTAGACTGTGAAATTGCTTGTTTATATTATTTATATTCAACTAACTTGATTTTCTCAATCACTGATTTTTTCGCATTTACTGATTTTTTGTAATAACTATTAAATTGTTATTATTGTTCCAACATTGGATCTAAAATTTTGTGCCCGTTACACATTTATATATACATATATATATATATATATTTGAAAGCATTTTATAGTACGACACGCAGATAATAACTTTTTGGTTGCTTCGTGTTGGTTCTCTTCTTTTTGTTTTGTGATTTGTTTTGTGTTTGTTTTTTGTGTTTGTTTTTGCTTTTTTAATGCACTCGCGCCTCATAATTTATGCAAATTTCGCAATTGTGTTGCAATTTATGCGCACAATTTACACCGGTTCGGTTTACCTGCACCCGTGTGGGTCACGTGCCAACAACACAACAACAACAACAACAAACAGCAACAGCAACAACAACTAATACTTCTATTGCTGTCCAAGCGCCAAAAAGTTTTCTTGTCTCTCTGGTTGCAATTTGGCCTGGTTTTTTGGCTATTTGTTTCACTTTTTGGGGTTCATTTCTCGCCGTTTCGTTTATCTGCATTTCCGTTGGTTATAAAAATCAAATGATGTTGATTAGGCTACCACCAGCAGCAGCAGCAGCAGCAGCAGCAGTAGCAGTAGCTGTAGAATAAGTAACTAAAAATACAAAAATAAAAAAAGTTCCTCTTGCCTTGAAAAGTGCAAAGTGCTTGAAAAACGTTTACGTAAAAATTGAACCCAAAGAACGCCAACGAAACTGTTAAGCATTAACATTAGCAAAAGGGAAATTTTAACAGCGCTAAACAAAAATTACCCAAATAACAGTTGTTAAGCGTTGGGAAGCGAATGCTGCGTTTATGATTATTACTGTTACAAAGTTCTTGTTTTTGTTTCATGGGAAAGTGTGCTGGGCGGGAGGGGGGAGGGGGGGGTGTTATAAAACGTTTAGAGAGCTCTGCGGTTGATCATCATTTCGTTCTGGCAATGACATTAAGTTATCTTTTGCAACTCTGCCATGAAAAAGAGCACACAAAACAAATAAAAATACAGTTGTCTTTAGATATAGTGAACATATATGTTTGCACATCAAATGATATAGCTTTAAAAAACCAAAAATTTACAATGTTCTTTCAACTTTTTCCTAACTAAACAAATTTTGATAATTTTTTTTTTTTCACTTTTAATTTTTATAATGCAAATTAAGTTGATTAAATTGTGTTGAACTTGAAAATGTTAGATTGCGGATAAACATTTATATAAAAAAATATTTTCAATATTTTTATTTATTGAATATGGCTTTTACAAAATTTGCAGAATTTTTTTTTTAAACTTTTTGAACTTGTTTCAACTTTAAACAGTGCTAAAAAGTAAAAAAAAAGAAGTAGAAAACCTTACAATTTATATCTTTAAAAGCAAAAGACCCAGTTAAAACATATATATATATATATATATATATAGTATATATATATATAATATATAAATATATATATATAATATATAAATATATATATATATATAAATATATAGTATATATATATCAACATACCTTATATGATATTCTTTTTTTTTTGTTATTTTGTTCTTTTTGCAACGTCATTTCACAATAATTATTGGGATCTTCTTACGCTTAACTTTAATTAAACGAAAATGCAACCAAAAAAAAGATATAAAAAAAATGAAAAGCCATTAACCAATAACAAATGATTATCTTATGCTACTTACACATTATACATATACATATATATACTATATATATGATTGAATTTATGATGGTTTGCGTTGCGTCGCATAAATATAAAAAGCGCAAAATGTTGAAAAGTTTTTATTTTTAAAGCACTTTTAATGACGGGGGCGAAAAGTATGCAACTAGCAAGGCGTCGCTTGATTCTTTCTCTCTCTCTCTCTCTTTTGCTTACGCTCTTTCTTTTATGGTAGTTTTTTTTTTTGTGCGTTTTCTTTCGTGCTTGCGCGGTATGGTTGATAGGTGTGGGTGTGGGGGGATTTAAACAAGGCTAGGCGACATTGAAGCCGACCGCAAATCATAATTGTTGCGGCCAACAATAACAACAACAACAACAATAATAATAATAGCAACTGTGGCCAAACAACAACAAGAACACAAAAATAAAAAGGAACATAAGCCTGGCTATCGCCTTGACTGTCTGACTGCTTACCGCCCCCCTTCCCCCTCTTTCACTTCTATTGCTTGCTTGTTGCTATTGTTGTTGTTGTGAATTCTCATTGTTTCATGCATTTTGCTGTTTTGATGCCAGAATGCCTAGAATCCCTGCCAGTGAGCTTTTGCCTGCGTTCCGTTCCGTTGCGTTGCGATTCGTATCGCGGCCAGTTTTGTTATAACTTTTTGGCGCGCAGCTCCTAAAAGTATGTTAGAGCATTTATCTATTGCCCTTAGACGAGCGCGCGCTTCGTCGTCCCGCTACCACCCTGTCTCTTCGACACTCGCTTCTCTTCCCTGCTCGTCTGGGCAATACAAAAGCAATCATAAAGTTACAGCCTACAATCTCCTGGTACCCCCCCCCAGCCTCCACCCGAGGGGCGCGCGAGACTTGTTTAATGGGCGTTTCTACTATATTCCCCACCTAGTAGATGCGGCTTAGACTAGGGGGGGGGGCAGGGTAGCGGGGAGGGCCAACGCTCAATAGAAGCGACAAATTTATTGCTTGCTAATAGGAAAACAGCGCCGAAAAATGGACAAAAGGACCAAGTTTTTCGGTTGGGAAGCAAACAGTTTTTCGACATTTTGTTGTTCCGAGCCAAAAAAAAATATGTTTTCAACATAATTTCATTCATAATATATATGTGAAAATATATATATAAGTATATATAAGCTTTCCTTTTGTTTGGCTCATTTTCAGCAGACTCATTATCATGCCACGCCTCCTTTCCCCACTCCACCGTTTTCAACATTCATCCCGCTTGACCACCTTGGGCAACACATTTTTGGCTAATTTGAATTTAATTTCATTTGAAATGTTTTCGTTGAATTGTTTGTGTGTCGTCTCTGTCTGTGTGCTTGTGTGTGTGTGTGTGTGTGTGTGTGTGCGTGTGTCAGCTTGAATGTTCTCTTCACCGCGCTTCGCTCCATTCCATTCCGTTTCGTTTCGTTGGGTTTCGCATTGATTTGCGACACAAGTGCGAATGATGGTCCCACAGTCTGTTAGTTTTCTCTTTTTTATTCTTTTTTGGTGTTAGGTTTGTTGAATATTTGATTTTGTGCGTTTGTTAATTGATTTTTTTGAACGATAGCTAAGTAAATTTATTCTTGACGCTGCAAGCGAACACACAAAGAAACTCGACTTGAAAATGCCCTTTATGAAACAAAAAAAAAATTGGAAAAAAAAAGAATCAAAAAAACACACCCATAATGCACATATTGAAGAACTGTTACTTTGCACCAGCCTCTAAAATGATTTGCACGCAATGATCGCAATATTGTATGTGTAAATAGCAGGCAGCTTTTGCAAGCTACGCTGTACCATAATATTATTGAGCGCCAGTGTTGCCAGCCCAAAAGCAAACACAACGAACATTTTTATTGTAAAATGTCCCAAAGTAAACCAACAAGCTACTGAAACTCTTAATTGATATTGTTTTATAACGAACATTTATTGCATTTACTACAAAAACCAAAACCAAAAACAAAAACAAAACAAATATAAATACAAATTGTGCAAAAATCGGGCTATAAACAAAAACAAAAACAAACACATTTCTTTAATAACAAGCTAAATAAACACATTCCCGTTAAAAACAAAAACAAAAACAAACAAATGAATATTATATTTTTCATTTTGTCGCTCCAAGAGCGTTACAATTTGCAGAATGAAAAAAATATAATAAAAAAACAAAAAAAAAACCATAATTGAGTGGCGATGATTTCAGCACATATAAATATCACTAGTCATTAATAAATAAAAAGATATATATGTTAATAAAACAAATAAGATGTGAAAACATATTGACAACAACCAAATCGAATCGAATTGAATTGAATGTAAAAATTGTGAAAATATTTTTTACCAAAGCATTCAAAATCGATGCAAAAACCACAGAGTTTAACAAATGTAAAACAAAAGCAAAACAAAAACAAAAACAAAAAAAACACTGAGAAAATTTTTCATAAATATTTAACATGGGTAACCAAATGATGAAGGCAAACTTTTCGATTATTCGAGCCACATTCGCATAAAAATAAACTAGAAAAAAACAAAAAAACAAAAACAAAACCAAAAAAACATTAAATGTATGTATTATCAACAATTTATGTATGTAAATGCATTCAAATATAAAGAAAGCTAAGCAATGGGGGAATATAATAACTAAATATACATGAAAAACACACACACACACATTATATAATAATAATAATGAAAAAAAACCAAAAGGAATAAATTTTTTTTTTAGAACGTACCTTTAAACGAAAACAAAAACAAACAAAAACAAAAAAGAAAAAAAAACCGAACAAACAACTAACATTAATTTTAAACATAAATTTAATAGTAAAATTAAAATTAATAAAAAAAAAAATTACCATTTATTGAAAAATGATGGTAAGCGATATACACAGCAAATTGTTAACAAAACTTAAAAAAAAAAACAAAAATTGTTTAAAGAAAACAAAAACAAAAACCAAAAAAAAAAAACAAAACACAATTTAAACAAAACCAAAAATCAAACACGAATTGAATTTATGTGTAAGCAAAGAAGGCATTAAAAAAAAACAAAAACCAAAATTAAATATTAATTAAATATATGTACTAAAAATAAAACAAACAAAAAACCTAAACATTATACGATTTACAAATACCTAAAAGCTAATTGTAAAAATCACATAATTTTTTTTTGTTTTTTTTTTGTTTTTTGCCCAACGTATAAAAGTTTGATGAGGCATTCCGGGATGGGAAAGAGTCCAATTCCCACCCTCCTCCCCAACTACAACAACAACAACAACAAGTACACATTGTACTTACCCACATCCATTCCCCGAGCAAGCAACCTTGACCATACCCCCCCCCCCTCCCATCCACACATAAACATTTTGTGGCACCCAAAAACGTAAATGAAAAATGCAAAATGCAAAACAAAAACAAAAACAAAAAAAAACCTAAATTTGTTCGTAAAAGCTGTTTGAGAATTTTCTAAAAATGCAAATTGGCATCACAAAAACGTCTAAAATTAAACTTAAATGCAAAATACAAAATACAAATGCCAAAAACCCAAAAACAAAACAACAACAAACAAACAAACAAACAACTTAGCAACTAGTGAGAATTTTTAATGCAAAAACAATGAGGTTAAAGAATAAAATAATAAAAAAAAAACGCAACACGATAGAAGAAAAAAAAGAAACCAAAAACAATAGAACTAAAAAAATGAATAAAGAAAACAAAACAAAAAAACCAAAAACTTCGATAAGATAACAAACAACAACAACTACTTATTTATAACAATTAATGACAAAAGTGAATGAAAAAAACAAAAAAAAAACAACAAAAAAACTAAAATGGCATACAAGAAAAAAAATTCAAATAGAAATTCTTTTCAAAATATCAATAAAGCAAGAATATTTAAAAACCAAAAGCAGTTTTTATTTTTCCTAACCAAAAATTTAAGATATTTTGTGATGGACATTAAGTAAGGCTTGGTTTAAGTTTTTGGTATGCATTTTATTTAGAATACAATTTATAAAATTTCACTAACAATTTGCGTTGAATTAAGGCGTTAAATATTTGAATATCGTACTACTATTACATCTATATATTATTATGTATAAGTATGCATTAATTACATAAATAGATATTGCTTTTAGGTATCATTTCATCTATATATTCGAGTAACTAACTAAGCTGAGAGAGAGCATATGCGAGTGTGTGCGTGTGTGCGTGTGCGTGTGTGTGATGTTGCATTGGTATGTGTGGATGTGGTATGTATGCGTGTTTTCAAGACTTTTGGGAGGTAGAATTGTAGGACACAACAAAAAAACAAAAAACGAAGAAGAAAATGTTAGCGCATAAATTACGCGCCACGCCTGAGGCTTTGTCTTTTATAGGTTCATGGTTAATGGAACGAAAGAACGAGAGCGCAACGATCTAGGAATCGCCGTTAAGCATCTCATTTTCATCCTCCGGTTCGGCGCCGCGACCCTCGCGTATACGTTTCAATTTGCGTTTGAGCATCATAACGCCTGCAATGCAAAACAAACAAACAAATTAAAACATGTGATTAGCATGGAATTTTCTAGTCAAGTTACACTTGATGGCCTGATAGGTTTTGGCTGAGGCTGACTCCGTGGCTGGTATGGGATTGGATGTGCACTTCTCATGCGCCAGCTTCACTTCCAGATAGGCCCGCTTAAGTGCCTTATAATGGCGATATTCGCTTGTATCCTTGATCAAGATGCATCTGCAAAGTTGGAATATAAGAAATTGCCAGAGAGAATGTAAGTTAGAAGCTTACTTGGCTGCCGAACCCTCGCCGGAGCAATCCGATGGTGTTGTATGATAGATCTGATGATAGAAATATTGCAGCACTGGCGAATTCCATATGGACACGCCATACCACAACCAAATGACCACATTAAGCGGCAGCTTGAAGTTCTTCGCAAAGAGCGTTGGTAAAAAGTATTTAAACGGCAACAGATTGATGAAAACATATATCCAGGCCGCAATACGTATGGCCATAAATATTTGATAGATCAAACGATTGCGATTGGAGTTTTGCAGTGCCAGCAGTGTCAGCGTTTCCGCCAGTATCGTGTACAAGCCGCACGTCAGATTCAGGCCAACAAAATAGTTTTCATATCTGCAATTGGTTAAGATTTACAATTTAAACAGTTTGACTCTAACAAAAGAATAGCTGCTGCTTGCCTGTACACTTCGATGGCGATAAGGGCGAGCAGGTAGAGACCCTTGGAGGCAGCCTCCAATATGTCTGTCTCCTTGTAGTCGAGCAGTACGCCATGCAGATAGAATGCTATAATGAATATCGAATAGAACTGAAACTTCTCGTAATGATGCGAGCGATAGAAGATTAGATTATCGGAGCTAAAGAACAGCGAATAACGTCCCTGATTCTTCATCAGCTGTGGCAATATCATGAACTCGTTGTAAAAGTGCAAAAACAAACAAGCTGCCCCAATGAACGCAATGTTCCATATCAAGCGTGCAAATTGTTTGCGCTTAAAATACTTTACGTTCGATGATTTCAAAAAGAACTGTAACGAAACCAGAAAAAACAAAAAACAATTGCAATAAGTACAACATCAATTGGCGACATTCATTGTAGCTATACGTATATACATGTATATATATAGTTATATATGTACATAGGATTGGACGCGGCTTGCAAGCGATAATTTCGTTACTCTTGCAAAGGGTCATATGATTTTTTTGTCAAGCTAAGCTCTTTTCTTAGCGAGCTGACCAGTCTGTGCGGAACTAGTCTGCATTCTAAAGAATCACTTTCTCTGTTCTTGTTGTAATTAATTTTTAGGTGCATGCCGTGTATGCAAGGGTATATAGTTGTTGTTGTGCACTAGTTCGTTCATTCATTCTTGCTGTTGTTTTTTTTGTAATCTTAATGGTCGTCGGTCGTCGTCGTTAGATTGTCGCCTTTTTTGTTGTTTGTTCATCGGCGGCTCGGCAAATTTCATTTCTTATCATAACGTCGCTGTTTCTGTCTCGGTCGCCGTCGTCGCTGCCGCCAGAAAGGCGCTTTACATCTGGCTATCGAACTATTTATAAACGTCAAATAAATTAGGCACCAGCACTAAACAGCATACGATGGTCGTGCTGCTACTTACGGCTTATTGCTGCTGTTGATTGGCTGAAAAAAAAAAATAAGAAAAAACAACAACAACATCAACGCTTACCTGGAAGACGCGCTGGAAAGCACAGAAGCTGCAAGCAAGGGCTACAAATATCCAGAAGACCGCATTTAACAGGTAATGCAAATCAATATTTTGTAGCAGTGCATCGAAGCGATCGTTGGTTATCAAATACTTCAATGGCAAAAAGAAGTTACCAATTTCCGCCCAATAATCCGGCGGGCCGGGCTTCATATCCAGTATGGACATCTTGAGCGCGTGTACGTGTCCGTGCGTGTGTGTCTTTCAGGGAAGCGAAAGCTTGCACAGACACCACAAGCAACAACCACGATGATGCCTAAACGTTTGCCATGCAGCAGTTTCGTTGACAAACTAATAGAAATTAGGGTTCCATGTATATTTATAAACAGTAACAAATTGTGTGTAGTAGTTTTATTTACGTACCAGGCACATGTCTATGGACATATCGATAGTTTACATGCAGATTTGCTTGCGATACTTGCGGGACTGTCCACTCGCGCTTTGCGCGCGCTTTCATTCAAAATTCAATTTAAAAATTCAAATTTTATATTAAGGTTTTTTTTTAGCAAAATGGCAACCTCATCAATGGCACGTATTGTCGACTATCCAAGTGAACCGGTGGCATTTTTCAAGCAATTAATGCAGGCCGTCATCAGCGCAACGCCAAATGCCTTGCAATATATGAATCTGGCAACGATCGATGATGAATTCGGCGTGCTCAATCGTGTGGTGCTCTATCGTGGATTCAGCGATGATGATTGTTTGGTCTATGTTACGCAGCGTTTTACACGCAACTATCAGAACTTAAAGGCCAATGCCAAGTGTGGCGTCACCTTTTTCTTTCCACACGCACAGTTGCCAACGCATAGTGATAATCCAATCACCTGGCAAGTGCGTCTGATTGGTGCCCAAGCTATTGAGTTGCCCGAAGCCGAGCTGGATGCCTGGTGGGCCAAGGAACAGTTGCCCGCACAAATACGCGACTCTATTTTTCCCTGCGGACAGCCGATAGACTACGATGAGCTTAAGTGCAAACATGATCAATTTCTCAAAAAACATCTTGAGAACTCTGATACGCTGCCGCGTCCATCAACATTGTAAGTTAACATTTGATTGTTAACAGTTTCCATATGTTTATGTTATTTTTACAGCACTGCATTCAAGTTCCACGCGTTGCGTTGGGATTTCACCAAAGTGGGCTTGAATGAGATTGCGGATCGAGTGCAATATCGCCGTGGGAACGACTGCAAATGGGACGTGATGCATGTTTCGGCCTAAGAGGACAATCAATCACTCGAGACAGCCTGAATTTTACTCATTTTTTTTTTTATTCAACTATATAAGTATTTGTATAAAACAAAACAATCGTTCTCAACAAGTAAAAACAAAAATTACAATTACAGCAACTATTAACTAAGTGTGCATTCTTTCTTATTCTTTCCATTTCTTTTTTTTGTTTAAATTAGTTAATAAATATTACACAAAGCAGTACGGGGGAAAATAAAAAAAATTTGACAATACATTAAAAATAATATTAGATTAAAACATGCAGTTAGTTATGATTAAAGTTTGCTCTTTTTGCTTTTTGTGTTTCTTTTTTTTTACATAATACACGTTTGTTTGATTTCGGTTCTTTTTTTACACACACAAACATAAATTCCAGGCAAAGCCTTTGTTATACGGCATTTACCGTTTCCCGTATCCAGTCGGCATTGGAAGCAATCTTATCATACATTCTTGGCCGTTCCACTCCCGTTGGTCCGCAGGCAATGCGCCAAGATGAGACTCCAATGAGGGCCCATTGATTGGTGCCGGGTATCAGGCATTGCACGGGCGCTCCAGAATATTCCTCTTGCTGCAAGTGTACACGAATAATCCAAAAAACAAAATAAATATTATATGTATATGATGAAGCAAATTTATTGTGATTTTTCGTATTATGAACAGTTGTTTTCCTACACACGCAACACCCTGTATAGAGCAGTCGTGACGTCACGCAAAAAACGCGACATGCAGCAACGCGTTCGACAACCAGAAACCAAACATGAATGTACTTGGATGAGTAATACCGTTTAGCAACAACAAGCGGCGCTCTCCCATTCTCTCGCTCTGAGCATAGCACGAGCGCACGGACACACACACACACAGACACTAACACGATCAAATGCTAGAAACGTCCCCGTCAACTTTACCTACAATAGTTGAAAAACAGAGACAATGTGCAGGCACAGCTGCATTGCGGCCCAGGTCACTGGCTCTGCCAACCCTCTGACGACAGACCGTTCTATCTCACTCTCTTGTGTTCACATTAAAAAGACAGCGCGCGCCAACTTTCCATTCATTTGAGCGTCAGAATTGCAAGGGAACGCACCACAAACACACACAAAAACAAACCCTTTGGTTTGAAGCAAGCAGAAGAATAAGAAAGAACAGTTAAACGAAGCGATCAAATTTCATCATATTGGAAATGAAGAGCTGCTTGAAGATCAGCTATCATGGCGAAGAAAGTTTCATAATCTGCGAGGCGGGCACCAGCTACGACCAAATCATTGCTCAAGGTAAATACAGAAATATTTTTTTTGCCAAAATTTAACTTTGAAAATTAACGAAAAGCGAAATTTCGATTACAGCCTCGACCCGCTTTCACATAGAAAAAGCACAGCGCGTCGGTCTTGTGCTGACTAATGGAAAGGGCTATGTATTTGATTCACAGTTATTGGAATATTTTCTACAATTATTTCCATGCCCCGAGCTAGTGTTTTATCTGCGCCTTGATTATCAAAAGCTGCGTCGTGCTCTAATCGAGCCAGTAAAGCGTCGACGCTCCGCTGACGATATACACGAAATGAAACAACAATCTGAATCCGATTATGAGGCTGTGCCTGTGCATCGTCAGAATTGTTTTCTAGGCGCATTGCCTGGCACATCGACAGCTCCCAAAGCTTCATCGTCATCGTCATCGTCGTCGTCGCCGTTGGTCTTGCGTCGGCTCAAGAAAGAGAAGAAACAATCAACGCTACAGTCACATTCCAAACGTCTTCCGTTCTATAACAAATCCCGTCGTTCCGTTTCACCTGCCGCCTCGCATGTGAACCTTTTGGCAACAAATTCGCGCTCCATTCGCATCTAAGTGCAGCAAGGATCTAAATCAAACTGTATATAAAGAACTCTATTTTTTTTTTTTTAGGTTTTAAGGTTGAACCACAGTTCCTAGTAATTAAGTAACCAAAACGAGATTATTCAATTTCCTACTACCATTATGTATTATTAACTGAGAAGAAATAAAAATGTTTATTTTATAAACATCTGTAAATATATACTACTTGTACTTGTTTAGCTTTATCATCCGATAAGCTTTATTTTTTCACCATTTTGGTTTCGAACCGTCTTAAAAAACCGTCTTTCCTATTATGTAAACTGATATATCTTGTTTTAAATCCCCAAAAGTAATTGAAAAAGGTTTCATCAACTTATAAAATTGATGAAAGAGGTAGATGAAAACATCTCAGACCCTATGGAGTATATACATACATACATATATTTTCGACAAGCATCAATTGGCCCGTCGATCCTAGTTTAGTTCGTGACGATCTTAAAGACTAGAGACAACCATTGGCAAGTGAAAAAAACGATTACGTTGTCCGTTATCGATATTCATTTAAAAGCGATAACAAATACAACCAAATATTGATCAGCTGTTAAAAGTTGATCAAGGTCAAGGTTATCAAAATATTTGATCGGTCAAGAAACGCGAACGATAACACCGAATCAAATTGACTCCACCTCGATGAATTCAAATGGGTAAAAGCTAAAGTTTTGGGTATCTCTAAGTCGAACTAACCCGACTAGAAACATAACTTACCGTGCAATCATATTTCTGGTATGTGGCCTCCATGCACATGGAGTTAACTGTTGTTATCGAGACATTCTCACAGGGTGCCATGTCGCCAATTTTGAGTTGGACGCGCTGCAGATGATCTCGCTGTCGGGACCAGCCGAGCGTGTTGCAGTTCGTCCAGATTTGTTCCGGTGCACTTGGTGCTTTTGTCGTCGTCTTTGACGACAGTGAGGATAAAGAGGCGGCGGAGACCGACGCTGAGGCGGAGACCGACGCTGAGGCGGAGGAGGAAGACGCCAACGATGATGTGGAGGAGGAGGATGATGATGATGCACCGTAGTAGCTGACCTGCGGAGCACTATCGGGCAGCGGATAGGCATTCAGCTGAGGGTGATCCGAATCAACTGGGGCCTGCTGCAGTGCCTCGGCGCGTGGCATTTGGGATGCAGCCGCCTCAGCCTGCAGGTAGTCAAAGCCGGCGGTATCTTCCTGCTCCTCGGCATTGGCACCCGATCCCTCCGGTTGCTCCTGTTGCTGTGACGGAATAAGGAAGAACTGTTGCGTCTCCTGGGCCAACAGCTGACGCTGGACGTGCATGCCAGATGGCGCTTCCAGGCGCTCGGCAACTGGCACATAGGCACGCCGCTGCATTGGTGGTTGCTGTTGCTGCTGACGCTGCAGTGCATCCGGCAGGCAAATGGGACGTACGTGATCCGAGAAGCTAACGGGCGTCTCCAGACGCACCAATGCCGCCGTTGAACCCTCGACGGGACTCTTAATCATGCCAATGATGCGACGCCGTTGTGTCCACGGCGCCTTTGCCGACAGACGCACTGCACCCACAATGGCCATCCAGGTGGCACGCGGCTGTCCCTGGAAACAGCTCTCCGTAGTCAGCACCCAATCCGGCGAGATCAATGTACCATCGCACACATGTATATCCTCGCGGAAGAGTGCAACCAGCCAGGGCCAATCCCCGGGTGCCGACATCTTGGGCAGCGAAAGATGCTGCTTGGCATTGGGCAGCGCCGATTGGACACCACAACGCAGATCGCCGCAGCCCACATAGAGCACCTGCCTTTTGGGGCAATGGGTGCGTATGAAACTAATCTCTGGCGCATGCGGATCCAACACACGTACATAATCCGACAGATGTTCCGTATCATTTTGCACATCGAAAATTTCCACAGATCTGCGGAGATAAAGATAAAGTTACTCTGCTAATCCTTTCCCCCTTTCCTTAATTGGATACTTACTCATAGCCAAGGGATTTGCATAGAGATTCGGAGACGGTTTGGCGTACGACCAACTTGGCATCGCCCTCTAGACCCTCGGCACACAATTTGCCGACGACACCCTTCTCGGAGAAGACGGCATAGCCAGCGGCATGGAAGCGTGGCAGATATGGTACCCAAGGTTCCGGATGCAACAGATCCGCCGCCAATGGAGCAATCGATACTGTGCAAGGAAAATGTGATTAGCTTAGAAGTGCTTTCGTCATGGATTACTTACGGCAATCCTTCTCATCGGCACCGTCGGGACAATCAGCCTTGCCATCGCAACGCGCCTTGCGCGGCACACAGGCACGTCCACGTCCACAATACAGGGCATTGGGTGGACAAAAGGCGCAGCTACGCTCATCCGACAGATCCGGACAATCGGCAAAGCCATCACATAGCCGTGGTGTCTGCACATTGCTCTGCATATCGCCAACGCAATGGGGCTTCTGCTGGCACGATTGGGTGCCTGTGGATTCCGGGAAGCGTTCGCAATCAAAGTGCTGCCGGAAGCGAGCTGGCAGACGTCCACCGCATCCGGCCATAAACGATTCACAGTACTCGCGACAAATGGCGCCGGGCGTTGGCTCCTGACTGATGCCATGCGTCTCGCAGGGTGGCTGCAACAGGCGGCACACAAAGTCATATGCCTCACGGAAACATTCGCCATCGACGAGCTCACGAAAGACGATAACATCCTCGGCCACCTGTTCGTAATTGGCATGACCCAGCAGATTTGGATAGGTGGTCACATTGTAGCCAACATTGCGACAATAGCTCAGCTCCAGCGGTGCACAGCGACGTGGCAATGGACGTGGCGTTGTGCTTGTCGGTTCCGTCGTCTCATCATGACCGCCAAGTGGCGAACTGGACATGATGGGCTCCTCGATGAGACCGGTTGTCTCCTTGATCGTCACACTCGATACATCCACGGTCATGTTGGCGAAATGCCGACTCTGTACATCGCTCAGCTCCTCGTGAAATAAGGCTAGCAATTCACCACTGCTAACTAAACCCGCATACGGATCGAATATCATGTTAAAATGCACCACAACATTGTTGTTATCCTCGCTGCTGTTGGCGGCGAATCTTTATTATATATCGGAATTGTATATGGTATGATAGCGATATGATAGCTTACCCATCCAGTGCCAGAATCTCACTGCCTTCGTATGCCTCACGCAAGTCGGAGCGACGGAGCGTTAGATTGATGCGTTCCCGATAATCGCGCGCCTTGTGCTGGAAACGCAACGAGTTTTGATTAGCCAAGTCCATGCTCCACTTATCGTTAAGCACCATAAACTTGCCACGGAACACGCGATCCGGCAATGGTTCCGGTCGAAAATACGTATCTGCAAAGGATTCAAACAACTCATCAAATCGGTGGAAATGTTTCTGTGTGTGTAACTTTACTTACAGCCAATGTAGACAAAGGCGCCGGCCACTAGGAGCGCAATTAGGAAGCCAGCTATCACAGCGCATCCGCATTTTTGGCTATCGCCCAGCTTGCGACGTGTGAATCGAATGTCCGAATCTGTTGATAGTACGGATTCGGATTTGCGACGCAAGCCATTGCCATTATGACCATGATTACTGTGACTGTGGCTATGTTGCATGTGTTGCAGGTGATGTTGTTGATGTTGTTGATCTGTTACAGTTGTGTCAACTCCACTGCCTCCGCCTCCTCCTCCTCCTCCGCCTCCGCCATTGTTGTGTGTGTGATGTTGTTTGTGGTGTCGCGTACAGCGTGTATTGTGGAATACCTTGGGTGGTTGGATTGTTGTTGCTGTTGTTGTTGTTGTTTGTATTGGTGTTGTTGTAGCGAGTAAAACGCCATTGCCATTGCCATTGCCATTGGGATTTGGATTGCTTTGGACGAGGCCCTGTAACAGAAAGAAGTTCAGTAATTAATAATGACACAGCCGAAAAAAAAAAGGGGCAGAAAAGTGGTCAATGACCACAAAAGCGCCTTATAACAAAAACTTAGACGCTTTGATTTTTGCGCCAAATCATGCCGTAAAATCAACCATTTGTAACGAAACGTTCCAAACACGCCAAATGCCTTGGTAATGCACTTGAAAAGTGCTTTTGAATGTTTTTCGTTGGTTTGTTATTGTTGTTGTGCATGCAAATTGTAACGCAATGCTTGCATGCAACATGATGACCGACCGCAAAACGTGCAACGTGCAACGTGCAACGTGCAACGTGCAACCAAGGAAATGGCGCTATAAGTTTCGGCCTTATGCTATGCTTTGCGAATTAATTACGGATCCAAATTAGCTGCCAACTATAAGCATTAAAAATATAAAACCAAAAAAAAAAACGGCATTTACGTCGTCAAGCCAATTGGAACCATCTGGCAGCACTTGGCAAAGGCACAGTGGAAGGCAGGATCGTTAAGTTGGCTGCTTTAGTTTCTCTTATTGGGGGGGAAAAAAAAACAATAAGAGCAACAACGAGTGTTAGCAACAACAACATTGTGCACTGGAAGGATCAAAGAGCATTGGAAGTTAATTGAAGTTGGCTGCGGCTCACAATGTTAAAAGCAACGGACAATGAATGTACACACAGGGAAATTTATGCGGTCGAGAGCTTAATGTTGCAATTGCAAAACCCCAAAACACACAACTAAACATACATACATATGTTTGTATGTATGTAAGAGTAACACACATTGTATGAGCATAAACACACTTTAGAAAATTAATTAAAACGTAAGTAAAGCAAAATGAAACAGCGACTACCAAGAAAGAAAAGAATAACAGAAAAATGAGAAGAAAAGGAGGTGGGCGAGGCGGGTCGGGTGGGGTGGGGTCGGGAGTGACGGTAAACAGGTCGCGTTGCGGCCTACTTTTCTCAATGTGATGCTGCTAACGTTACTAACGCCTGACTAAGTGACTAAGCGTCAACGCGTATCAACAAACACATGCACATACATACATACATACATACATACATACATACAAACAAACGTACAAACGTACAAACGTATAACAAAAAAAATGATAATAATAATAATAAATAAGCAGCAAAAAGCACAAAATGTAATTAAACAGTGCGAGTAAAATGAGAGCGCGCGAGCTCGTAAATGGCTTCCTCATTTCATAATCAACAACTGCGTTTTATTGACCATGTCGCAAACACACACACACATACACACATGCACACACACAAGCGTAAGCTTTTTTGGGGTTAACTGATTAGCGCCATTTGCATTATTTGTATGCTGCAATTTGCAATGCTGCATTTTCTCTCTTGCATATCTCTTGTGTCTTGTGTCAGTCAGCTAAAAGTCACTTGGACGCATAACGGAGCAGAGAGCGCGCACGCGCAAACATATATTTAATATATTACCTCACACATACACACACGCACACGCACACGCATACGCATACGCACACGCATATTTCCTTCTTTCAGCTTGTGTGCAGCTTTGTATAGTTTTCTTCTCCAATTATTGCACATGATTGCACAAACAAAACGCACGCACACACACACACACACACCACACACACACACACACAATTATTAACAATGTATTCTATTACATGTTCATAATTACTTACCTTCCAATTGCTTTTGCCTCCGTTCGTTTGCATCTCTTTGTTTTTGTCTCTGCTGCTGTTGCGATTGCTGTTACAATTGTTGTTGTTATTGTGATTGTTGTTGTTGTTATTCCTTTTGTCAACTGCTGCTGTTGTCGCTGCGTTTGCTGTTGTTAGTGATGAATTTGTTAACGTTGTTGCCATTGGCGCATTTTTATCCGCATCGCGAGATTTTTTGATCTGTTCGAAATCGAAAGAACCGAATAAAAAATTATCATGCAAAACTATTTGAACATTTTACAGTTATTATGGTAATGGAAGTAACATGCGCGCCTAACAGGTGCTAATTGCGGCATTGCCAGCAACAAGAAGAAAAAAAAACACACACACACAAAAAAACAAGAGAAGAGGCAACGGGTGCGGAGGCCATGACTTAAGCTCAAGAGTAAAAACTTGCTCCAGTTAACAGTTTTTTTTTTTTTTTGGTTTTTCTGTGTTTGTATTTGTTATTGTAAACTTTTTGGGTTTTTGGTTGGACCGTTGGCCGTTTTGGTATGCCAAAAAGTTACAACAACAAAACAAGTAAAACCGTTGCAATTGGACACAAACGACTGCGAAATACTCTGATACCAGCACAAAAAAAAACTTCTGATATCTAGATATAGCGATTTTCGTTTTTATAGGTTAGGTTGGAAATTTGTGTATTTTATCGATTTGTATCGACTTGTTATCGATTTACAGTCGACAGTCCCCTCCCCCACCCCCACCCCCCCAGTGAGCGTAGCTGTTCACGACGACCTCATTGACCTTGATATTTCAATGCTCCTCAGAATGACGGACATTGCACACAACCAACTTACCCTTTACCTTCGGTATTAGAGTATAAGTTCAAAGAAAGAAAAGAAAAAAAAAATACAACGCCAGCAGCAATGACGACGGCCCATAAACGAAGCCAATGTCAAGCAATCAGCGCCCAAAGGCGACGCGTTGACGTCGACGCCAGCAGCGACGTTGGCAGCGTCAGCGTCCAAGCAACAAAAAAAAAGAAAGAAAGTTGCGACAGCGTTTCCCTTGCTCATCATTTTTTATTCATTTACATACACATGGGCAAAAGCACAAACAAACAAACACACACACACAAACACAAACACACTTATGCACACACACACACTGTATGTATGTATGTATATTTACATATTTTGGCGCTGATATGAACTTTTATTTTCGATTCAGCAAACTTTTACTTTGCCTTGTTTTAGTACGATGTATGTATGTATGCATATGTATATGTATGTATGTATGTATGTTGATATCAACAATGCTTGGGCGACAACAACAACAACAACAAAAGCTGTTGTATAAACAAACAACCTATGCCATGTTGCGTTTTCGCTTTTCTTCTTTCACATGACTAATTAGGAAAATCCACACACACACACACACACACACACACACATGCATGCGAGCATACAAATCTCACAGATGCCAGCATGCAGTCAGCTTATAAACATGTTTAAACATGTTGCCCAACCACAGTGGACACACTCAATGCCTTTAAAAAACCAACAACAACAAAAAACAAAACCAATATAAACTTTTGATATGTTTTGATGGCAAGCAAAGTTAAATAAAATCTAGTATAATAATAATGTATGAACTTTATATTTGAATCGTGAGAAATAAACATATATGTACATATAAAGATACTATGTATTAAATGCCGCCCACTGTGCGTCGTTGCAATGTTTGCCGTAACGTGTTTTTGGCAGGACAACAACAACAAAACACTTTCATTTTGGCTGGCAAAATGCTGTCGCAATTTGTTGTTGTTGTTGTTGTCGTTGCTTTTTTCGCCTTGGCTTTGAAAATTTTGACTGCAATTGGCACAGAAAGAAAAAAATTTCGCTTTCGCTGCTAACAACAGCAACAACAACAACAACAACAAGACCAAACCAACGACAAATATTGCAATGGCAAACAAACAATTTGAAATGCGCTTCTTCTTCTTCTTTCTCTTACTGCTGCTGCTGCTGCTGCTTCTTCTTCTTCTTTGTCGAATGACACTTGTCAATGGCGAAAACGAGTTCGTGGCCTAAGTCTTTTGAACTCTGTCGCATGCTGCACTTTCACACAGGCCAAACCTAACCGACCCGCCCCACCCCCCTCGCTAAGCAAACTGCTGACAATCGTCTAACCTCCACATGCCATGAACGAAAGTTGTTGCAATTGCATTTAGTAAAAAAATGCCATAGAGCAAATATTTTACAAAAACAACAAGAAAAAGAAATTTAGAAATTAAAAAAAAAAAAAATTTGGGATGGTCTTAAAAGTTTGGGAAAATGTTTAAATATTTGGTTGCAGATTAATCGTGAGTAACGAGATATATATATATAAATAAGTTTCTCATGTGTTTAAAAAAAACCAAAAATATATACATATTTAACAAAAGAGTTAAAGAACTAACATTTACAAAAACAACTTTTAAGTATATAAAAAAAAATAATTTCTTCTTAAATTATGCATAAAAACTTTTGGTTCTACATTTCAAATATAAATTGAAATAATACACGAATATATATATGTGTGTGTGTATATATTTCCCAATTTGTTGAACCTTTCTCCAAACAATCTGGCTTTTGTTTATTGCGGAACAAGTTTGAGAGAAGCAAAACTTTTGAGCGATTTCCGGCTTTAAAAAAAGACAAACAAACAAAAGATGGGCAAAATCATAATTATATATATCTATATATATATATATATATATATATATATGTGTGTGTGTGTGTGTGTGTGTGTGTACAGTTAAACATATCAAAAAATTCGAAATATCTACGTGTGAAATCTATGCTATAAAGAAAAAATGTAGGACGGAAGTTTTTGGGAATTTCAAAAACTGCAAAACTTTTGGTTAAGTATTTGGGTTTAATGCGGAAACTGCGCCTCAATGCCTTATTGTTTTAAAGCTGCAAGTAACAATACTCAACTCGTATATAGATGATACGGATTATACGAAAATGGAGAGAAAAATCAGTTAGCTTCAATTTGAAGCCAGCTATCAAAATAAGTTCAATCGACGTCGAAATGAGCAAAATAATTTTAATTTGATAAATTGCCAAAAATATCTTTAAAAAGATTCATATTTTTAAGTTAAAAGTAAGTACAATATTTAAGAAGCTTTTTGAAGTTCGAAATTGATTTTTTTCTTCTCAATAAATAAGATTCATTTAAGACTTGGGCTTAACCCATTATGGATCAGAGTTGGATTCTTAAAAGAACATTTTTAATTATAATATTGATTAACCTAAAACATTGAAATAAATTACCTTTTCTAAAACATATTTTCTCAAAGTAAAAAGGGTTACAAAAATGTATTTCTTCTTGAAAAATATATATATATATATTAATTAAGTATTTTTTTGGCGACTTTTGACCTAAACCAAAAAGTACACATGCATAAGATATATTTCTTATACAAAGCATCTTAAATGTTCAAATTTTGCATATATTGCATTTGATAATCGGTTGAGTTTTGAGGGAGTTACGAAAGTTCAGAAAGTTCTGACCCATCTTCAGGTTGATTTTTTGAGTAGAGTTTTATTTTTGTTATGAATTTCGATTAATAATCGGTTGAGTTTTGAGGGAGTTAGCATTTAAATATTAAGAAATGCATTTCAAAGATTCACAAAACATTTTTTAGAGCCCAAAAAAAACTTTCATTTTATTAAAAATGATTTTTTATGTCGCTTTTTCTGAGTTTTTTGTTGTCTTACTTCATTTGGTGTGTGTGTGTGTGTGTCAAATTGTTGGAAATTTGGAAAGAGTATCGTAATCGGAATTGAAAATCGTTAAGAGGCCACGTGCCACGTGCCACGGACGGTGGCGGCACGCAGTTGATGCCAGCTGTGTCAGTGATAGCTTTTCACAAATTTCCCTTTAGGCAAACAGCTGCCGCAAAGCATCGCAGCTTGCAGCAGCTTTGGGGGCATGCCACTCAGTCGTGACGAATTAATAACGGCCACAAAATGCAGCCAAACATTGCAGCGATCTCTTCCTCCTCTTTCTCCCCCTTGGCGAAAGCAAACAACGAGTGCAACAGTGCAACATTTTGTTGTTTTTGTTTTTTTGGGTGCTGCCACGCCCCTTTCTGGAGACGTGCGTGACGACGCTTGATGACGCTTGATTGGCGCCCTGGCGTCAAGCGACGTGACTCTGTGGCATCAACAATCAAGTCGCAACGCGGCCAATAACTGGGTTGCCTTATTTTGTATGTTTTTTGTTTTTGTTTTTGTTTTTGGGTGTGTTGCAAGCTTCAACTAGTGAGTTGTGGTGACTCATACGAAACAAGCCAACTGGGCATGGCCAAAGCGCCACCTACATTCAAAAATATTCAAAGCATACTATTAATACTATATGCATACACTCAGAAAAATCATCAATCATTTTTAAAGTTGTTTTTCTAATCACAACATACAAAAATTTATTTATAAAATTTTATGGAATAAAACAGGGTTGGAAAATGGCGATAAAATATTTTTTTTTTAACGAGAAAATTGCTTAATATTTTTTAGAATTATTTGTTGAAAACTAAAATTATTATTTTCTTATTCCTTAACAAAAGACATGTTTTTTATTTAAAAAAAATTTTTTTTAATATTTTTCTAAATCTTAAAAATAAAATAAAAAAAATTCAAAATACAACACTAACAAATAAATCATAATATCTGGAAAATGTATTTAAAATTATGTATTTTAGTATTTTAAATTACAACAAAAGAGTTTTTCATATTTCAAATTTTATATTTTTTAAGTCTGGCTTTGATTTTGTTTGCGTCAAATATTTTTTTATGATACTTGTTTCTCTTTTTTTGAGTGTATTTGCGTATGTAAATATATATATATATATATATATTATATTGCAAATCAAAATGCAAGGCAACCACGCTGCTCATCTAGACAAATTGAACAATTGAACAATTGAACAATTCGACAATAATTTAACAATTCCTGCACAACGCTTTTGGCCTCGTCTCGTCTGCGCCTTTTTGAGCTTGGCTTCGCTTTGTTTTGCATTCAAATGAAGTAGAAAGTTCTGCCAACCAACCAACCAACCAACCGAAAGGTGAACATATGTCCAACCAAAGCTGAAAAATGATACGCGTAAACAATTAATTGAAATGCCGCCGGTGACTTTCTTGGCATTTATCTTACGCTCTCAATTCCCCCCCCCCCACCTTTCTCACTCTCTCGCTCTCTCTCATCTCTCTTTTGTGTTCTGTTTTCATTTGGTTGAAGCTAATTTTTGTATTCCGAATGCGAAGTTGGAACCTGGGAGTGGGAATTAAATGGATTTGTGGGTGGTTGGATACACATAAATATGTCATTGGGGTACTCTATGGGAATAATGCTACTGGAATGACAACTGGTCTGTATATACCTTAAAAGCCACAAATAACACAAATTCTACTTACTACATACATTAGCATATTGATGTATGAGAGTGATGTGTATGTATGTATGTATGTAAGTGTTATGCTTAGCATATTTAACAGATCAAACAATGACGTGCGAAATGTGTTCACTTTTTTAAATATACATACATACATGTATATAAATGTACCATTAAATTCCAATTGGAACTGGAGCTGCTTGATTGCGGGACTGGAAACTGAATACATACAAACACACATACACTTATAAGGTGTTCTCACTCACGTGATTTCTTCTCTTTTTTTTTTTGCAAAGCATCGAAGTATCGATGCTAATGCAGTTTTCTGTCCACCTTTCACAGCTTTGATTGCTGCAAATAATTTGAATTTCAATGATTATGGAAAATTTATATCTGGTACCTTTTCGATTAATAACATAAATACAGAATATCGAGTGCACAATCGCATATACATACATACATACATACATATGTATGCTGAAAATGCAACTGCATATTCACATAGAGCTCCCATAACACACATATGTATGTATGTATGTATATGTGTATGTGTATCACGCATGGGAACAGTTCAAGGTTGTGTTTGAAAGCTTTGTCAAGCTTTTAAGTAAGCCCGCAGCATGCATTTTAATTTCCGCTACCAAATTTGCATTATCCAATAATATTTTAATAGTTGATTGTTTTTTTTTTGTATTATTTTTGCAAACTACAAACGTTAAGAGCCAAAATAGCAAAATAAATCAGTTAAAACGCAATCACAACAGTGAATATGGCAATATAAATTGGTCAGCGACGCCAACGCAACGAAGTCGACGCCAACGTCGTCGCCGGCGCATTTCAAGGCTAAGCAAATTGCACGACCTATCGCGGCAGCGCTTAAACGTCTGGGCGTGGACAGCAGCAACAACAGCAAAAAAACACGAAAAAAAAGGAAAGAAACGAACAGAAAGAAGAAAATACGATTTGGCAATAGGCCGGCCCCATCAAATATAATAAAGCACTGAGAATTGGAAAGTAAAGGGCGCAACACACACACACACACATTCACAAACGAAAGGAAATTCAATTAAAAGACATTCTCAATTCACCCACACATACGAACATACATACATACGTGCATAAATACAATAAATCGCTGTTGGCAGCGCTGCAGCATCGCTATCGTATATAAATGCTCATAAAATACTTCAAGCTGACAACCACAACGAAGACGAAGACGATGACGACGACGACGACAGCAGCAGTAGCAATAATGATGTTGATCATCATGATAATGATAATGATGATGATGATGATGAACAAACAAACCAGGCACTGCCAATGAATTGTGCTACTTTCTTTGGCAGCAGCCGCGGCCGCAGCCTCAGCGCTGTCGACGACATTGTTAAGTCTTTTGGAATTGCACATGATTGTTGTTGCTTTTGTCATTATTGTGTGCTATCGTCATTATTATCATTGTTGTCGTTTTTGTCATTTGGCTGTAAAGCCTTTTGCTTTTAATTTATTTCAATGACATTTTCTAAATAAGACAAAAACAAAACAAAAAGAAGTGCAAGCCCACAAAACGTCGACTCAAGTCGAAGTCACGGCTGCTGTGCTGTTCTCTCACCATATTTTCTTCCAGTAGGCAGAGAAAGTTTATGCAACTGTTTGTGTGTAAATATAAATATACATATGTGTGTATGTGTCTCTGTAGCGTTGCCATTAGTGATCGTTTAGCGGGTGGCCAGATCGATATGCTGGTAGCCCCTCTCAATGAAAGGTCACTCAAGCTGCTGTTTCAACTTTTGCACTCAAAACATACATACACACATACACACATGCATACATATACTCTAATGCACAGCCAAGTGTATATGTTATGCAGGTATGCGCTCAATCAGAAAAGCACAATAAGAAAAGAAAAAAAAATAAACTTAAATGAAAAAACAGAAAAAACAACGGAACATGGCTTAGAAAAAATGTATAAGTATACAACACTGACTGTTATTATTATTATTTGTATTTGTATTTTTTTTTTTCTAGTCTCTGCGTCGGCTGCTGCGACTTTTGTAGTTGTTGTTATTGCTGTTTGTCTGTCGAGTGGCATTTGGCAAATGGCAACAACATTTCATTATTATAGTTGTTGTTGTTGTTGCTGTTGCTGTTGAACCTGTTGCAGCACATGGCTGCAAAATGTGAATAGAAAACGCCGCAGCTAACACAAATCAAATGCAAGCAAAAAAAAAAATATGTCTAGTTGTTTTGTGGTGTGAAATCTTGATATAAATTTATGAATATGTAACTCACGCACAAACATCTGAGTTTATGTGTATGTACATATGTATGTATGTATGTGTGCTTGTATGCTCTCAATCTGTTTAAAAAAAAGCGCTCAATGGAAATGGAATGCGAATTGATATGGGTTTGATTGATTGATTGATTGGCGCAAAAAATATGAAGCAAAACAAACAAAAATAAGAAATTTGTGCATACATTTTTAAGTGTTGTGCTTTTTTCTATAACTTTTACATTCTCAAACACAAACAAGAAACGACCAAATGAGTTAAGTTGATTTTCTGTTGCACTTAACGATAAGATTAAGCAGCGGCAGTGGGTGGTTTGGGTGGTATTAGTGGGTTGAAGTGGGTGTTATGTTAAGGCAATGGCGTCAGCTTAGCCGCTGGCCTAACTTCTTTTTTTGTTTTTTTTTTTGGAGATTGTGCAAAGCAAAGACGCAAAAACCAACTACAGCAACAATAATGGCTAAAAAGCTAGATAAGCGCAGACAAACCGACAACTGAAAGTTGTTGCGTTTTATTTTGTTTTTGTGTTTTTTTTAAGCGAAACAAGTTTGTTGTTGTTGTTGTTGTCGCCGCAATCACTTTTGGCCGTACGAGGCTTTGGAGTCTAGACTAGGCTTATTGGAATGTTTGCCACACACACACACACACACACACATAAATGCACACATACATACACACACACACACACACACATAAATGCATACATACATACACACATACACACACATGTATATATATATATATATATATATACATACACACACATACACACTTACATACACACACACACACATACATACATACATACATACACACACATGCATACAGAATACATTGATTCGATAAAAAGCAAAAAATTGCACAACAACAATAATAATATTGCAAGCCCTGCAAAACAACAACAACAGCAACAACAACACAATAACCAGCCAGTAAAGAAAAAGAAAAAACTCCAAAAAAAAAAAACTAAAATAACAACAAATTGGTCAGTGGTGAAAACCTTGATGCATTGTTGTTGTTGTTTGTTTGTTTGTTTGTTTTTTGATGACATATTTTGCTTTTGGAAAAAAAATAAAAATATTCTCACCGCCGGCAGCTAGAAAACAAAAGCCAAAAAGTCTCTCGACAAATTTAAGCTGGCAAAGTCAAAACATAACAAAAACAACAACAGCAACAATAACAATAGCTCAGCATTTTGCATTAAAACAGTTGCAAATTAAAATAACAACAACAACATCAAGAAGAAGACGAAGAAGAAGAAGAAGACAACGTGAACAAAGGCGTCGACAACGCATTCAGCAAAACTTTTGATTTCTTTTGATATAAATGAAGAGAGAGAAAGAAATAAAATTACAGCAGCACAGCTCTAAGCAATAAAATAGGCGGCAAAATGTTAACGGCCATGCGCCCAAAGCAGCAGCAGCAACAATAATAATAATAACAACAACAACAACAATAATAGTGTTGCCAGCAAAATGTAAGTTACTAAGGCAAATTGGCTTATAACGGGACGAACTTTCACTGGCTTGTGGATGCTGCTGCTGCTGCTGGTGCTGCTGACTGATTGCCCAGTTCAGCTTGCTGCAAGGCGTGCCACAGAGTCAGAGCACACCGGCATTATAATTTTCATAATTTTCCAGCATTATGCCGCCACCTTACCATACCTTACCTTACACACACTTACCTTATGCATATGAAAAATTAATCTGCTTGTATTCGTTCGTATCTGCATTGTCTGCGTGCATGTGTTTGCATGTGTGTGTGTGGGCATAACTCTTGTGACTCTGGCAATGCCGTTACACTCTTTTTGTTTTGTTTCATAGCAATACCGATTCATTATCGATAAGTTACAAGACTTGAGCGATTGCATAAGCGCGTTTAACTAAGTAGCTAATATGACAAATGGCAAGTTTTTTTTGTTTTTGTTTTTGTGCACTTTTACTTTTCATTTTTTTTTTTCTTTCTGCTTCATTAACAAGCGTCGCAAAACAAATTTTCCAATTAAGCTAAACGACAAAACGTTTAGCTTGGACACAAAATGCACAAGTTGCCAACATATCTTGTTCATTTTAGTTGGTCAGTCTAAGTTAGTTACGAAAAAGTAATGAAATAAAACACAAATTTTACAATAGCTTTTTTTTACAAAGCCTCCAGCTTCGTTGTTCCATTCTATCAGCTATAAATCAAGATAAGCGTAGACAAAAACCAACCCAAAATCAAAAGAAAGAAAAATCAACTGAGATTATGGCATAAAAGGTTTAGTGGAGAAATTTGTAATAAACAATCGACGAATAGTTAATACAAAAATATACATACATGATTTAATAACTATGCAGCTACAGTTATCTTTCACAATTTTAGAAAATCTCATTAAAAATTATTCAAAAATGTTGCTTCAAAGTTGAAAAACTTGATTATTCATTTTTAAGAACATAAAAAAAGCTTTGAAAAGTATGCAATTATAAAGAAAAACACATTTAAGCTAAGGAAAATCCTTAGAATCAACTATTTTAAGTTTCCTTAGAGTTTTTTTTCATTTGAAAAAAAAGGAAAACTTTGTTAACGATTTTTTGAGAACGTGAAAACAACCTTCAATTAGAAAACTATGGAAAAAAAAACTTAATACAAATTGAAGTTAAGGAAAATATTTAAAATGAATTCGTTTAATTATCTTGTGAGTAGTATATTGACTTAAAGACTTTGCAGATCTATTGGAAAAAACACACATTGCTTATAAGTTAAATGAACTAATTAAGTTAATGGCCACAACTAACCTGGCTATTACTGCAGTAGTAAATGTCCGACATCCTGGAACAGCACAACTCCACAATAATGATTCGACTGGATAATGTTGTGTTGTGTTGGCAGCTTCCACAACTGCATCAAATGAACATGACCGCGTTCTGTTTGGCGGCGTGTGGCGTGTGGCAGTTGGCAGGTGGAAAACAACACGCTGTTGACGGTGCTTTAGGGCAGCGTGTGTTTAACCAGTTTTGCAAATGCTTTGGTCAGTTTGAAAAGTGTCACACGAGTGGATAATTGTAAGCGATACTTAAAGTGATACTGATACTAACGAACGATATCTTTATCTTAAGCGCATTGCGCAATAGCTATTGTTGTTTTAAGATCTGTTTAGATTTTCCGCATGCCAAAAACACACACACACATGATAAAACAAAAACAAAACAATATACAAAAAACAAAAAAACAGCAGCAGCAACAAAAACAAACGGGTTGCACTTCACGCTTCGTCTTGCAGAACACAACTCCACTCGTCCCTCCCCCCCTTTCTTTCAAAAAACAAGAGCGCAAGGCGCACGCGCGCACCTTTCGAAAACAACGATAACAACACGAGAAAACAACAAAAAATACACAAAAACAATGTAAATAAAAGCAAATACAAAACTTAAATAACGTATATCGTATATATAAATAATGTTTTTTTTTTCGTATTTCAGGAAGAAAAAGAGAGATTGCAGCGCGACAAGCGACCGACTCGGGCCAAGTTAAAAAGCTGACTGAATATCTTAAGCGTTGAACAACTTCTTCGGCGACGCAACCGCAACGAAAGTTGTTGTAACCAGTTTTGACGCTGTGCCAAAAACAAAAAAACAAACACAGAGAAAAAACAAACAAAACAGTACACACAAAAGCAGACAAAACGTCATTGACAGGCAACCGATTAGCGCAAAGGACATCCATTTAAAGCCGGTGATTTGTTGGTGAAAATCGAATTATTCAAAAGCAAAAAATAAAAATAAATAAAAACGAGTCACACCTGTTCGCAACATTTGTGCGGGAGGGATAGCTGACAAGGACGCTGAACAGTGGTTATATATTTTCAGTTTTAAGTTATAATTATCATCCAAGGGGACTTTCATTATGCATTATAATTATTTCACTTTAGAACTTCAACTGTTTGCATTTTATGAGCAATGCAAATATTCCACTTAAATCACTTTTCGACCGATTTTTTTTTCCTTTTTCAACAATTTCTATTGCAATTTTTCAAATTTTAAGCTAAACATCAGGATTTCTTCTTTGAGAGCTTGAATTTTTCAGTGCTTAACTATAATTTAAACTTGAAATATACTTAAAATTTTACATTTTTAACTTTTAAGTGACTGCAATACTATTTAAAAGTTATAATTGGAACTAAATGAATCGCTAACGGATTGTAATTTAACAGGTTGAGCGATATTTGAATTCAATTGGCACGCGTTGCCAACTGTGGTGTTGATGTGGTGCTGCCAACTACAAAAAAAACATCTGTTTGGCCTATCAGCTGCTTTGGTATCGATATACAATACATATATCGTTTTTTGAGCACCTGGATGAAATTTGTTGTTGTTGTTGTTTATTTTGTTGGCACCTGATTTGATTTTGGTACATTCAGCGCTATGATATAGCACTCTATGACTTAATAAGTAATATATTGTACTTGTGATGGCGCGCAATGTGCTAGAGAGCAGCCTGTTGGGCGCTGGTTTCAGTATAATCTTTCAGGTAAGGTGCACAAATCCCTCAGCGCGGATTTATTACACAAAATGCATGAGTCAGAATAGTTGACGTGTTGTAATCATTTGTTGTTATCTTGCAGATACTGTGCCGCATCCTAACGTTCGGCATCAATGCCTACATTGTGCGCAATGTAGGTCGCGAAGTGCTGGGCATTATGAATGTGCGCCTGCTGCTGCTCGAGAGCACGTTGCTCTTCTTGTCGCGCGAGGCCATCAATCGGGCAGCGTTGAGCGCCAATTCGCAGCAGCGTGACAAGTGCTCTTGGGCGCAATTGATCAATCAGATGTGGCTTACGTAAGTTACACACCCACACACACCGATTGCAGACTCCTTTTTTATTAACAACTCTCCCTCTCTCTCTCTCTCGCTCTGGCTCTGTTTCTTTTAGAGTTCCCATATGCGCTGCCCTCTGCGTTCCCTGTCTGTACATCTGGCTGCATTGGTTGTCCGCCGTAGGTGAACCGTATAATGCACAATATGAGTTTGCCTGTTATGCGGTGGCGCTGTCATGTGTCCTGGAGCTTATTGCCGAGTCAACGGTATTTGTTGCGCAAGTCTTTTGCTTTGTCAAGCTGAAAATTGTGCTCAACACGTTGCACATCTTTGTGCGTTCGGCCATCTTTCTTTGGATAGTCACTGGGGATCGTAGTGTGGCAATTTATGCCTTTGCCTTTGCCCAACTTGCCAGCGCTCTGACCATTGTTTTGGGTCAATACGGCTTCTTTCTCTACTACATCAAGCACTTCAATCGCTTTAAACAGCAGCAACAGCAGCAGATAGTGCGCAAGAGCAGGGCATTGCCGGAAACAAGTTCCTGGGAGCGTTCAATGTTCGAGCACATGGATGATTTTCCGTTTACAAAGCCATCACAGCTGCTGCCAGGTGTCTTAAGCTGCTCTGCTGGCACCGGTGCATATTTCAACAGGGAATTGCAAACGCTCACATTAAGCTTCGTCAAGCAGGGCGTGCTTAAGCAGATCCTAACCGAGGGCGAGAAGTATGTGATGTCTGTTTCGCCGGTACTTAGCTTTGGCGAACAGGCCACCTACGATGTTGTCAACAATTTGGGCAGCATGGCGGCACGCTTCATATTCCGACCCATCGAGGATAGTGCCTATTTCTATTTCACACAAACGATTGCACGCGATACACGCTTGCCCAAACAGCCGGCGGAGCGAGTGCGTCAGGCGAGCAGCGTGCTTAACAATCTACTGCTGGGCGTTAGCTCGATTGGTTTGCTCGCGTTCACCTTTGGCCAGAGCTATTCCCACACACTGCTGCTGTTGTATGGCGGTGAGGATTTCGTTGCCGGCGGACTGCCGCAACGTCTGCTGCAATGGCACTGTCTGGCCATCTATCTGCTGTCCGTGAATGGCATCAGCGAGGGCTACATGTTTGCAACGAACACCAGCCGCGACATCGACAAGTACAACTATCTGATGGCCATATTTTCGATAAGTTTTCTCGTCTTGTCGTACATTTTGACTGGCATTTTTGGGCCCGTTGGCTTCATTTTTGCCAACTGCATCAATATGTTAGGTCGTATTTTGTATAGCACTTGGTACATTCGCAAACAGTATCAGCCACTGGGTCTGAATCCACTGCAAGGACTTTGGCCCGGCAAGCTATTTGGTGGTACCATACTGTTTGCCGGCCTAATCTGCTATTGGGTAAGTTTTCTTTGCTTGTTTTGATGCATAATTCTAACCTTGCTTTTCTTTCAAGCATCGTGATGCGGTCTTTGGCACTCATTTGGGCGTTGGTTTGGCCACCGGCATTTTGTGCTTGCTTGCATGGGCTTTGGCTCATCGGGATCTGATGCACTTGGCATGGAAGTATGGACGGCGCATCAAGATTGAATGAAGCGTGTTTTGTGTTTTTCCTATCCTTGCGCACATCATAGTTGAATATATTTATATATATATATATATATGTATGTTAGTTAAGTTATGTTTAATTTTTAAAGCTTTTCGCTACAAACTGTTTAAAATATGCGTAAAAAGACAACGAAATACAAAGTACATACATACATATGTATGTACATATGTAAAAAAAATGTGATGTTTTTGTACACAGTAGGCGGAAATGAAACTTGATAAATGCATGTGTGCGTGTTTACAACTGACGCATGCTTAATTTTAATTGTTAATAGTGTATTTATTAATGCTTTAATAATTTAAACCTGGAATTAAGCTGACTAAAGGTGCATAAATGGGTAAATGCATAAGTATGAATATTGGTTTAACATTAAAAATAGCATTCATTTTGCAGAATTGTGCCGTTATGCGCTCGGGCTTTGCCTCAAGAATTTTTACACATGTATGTATGTATAGAAAATGCACACATATATACATACATATGTATATATACATGCACACATATTTCCTATATGTACAAATTCTCGATGCAAAACCCGAGCGCATAACGGCACAATTCTGCAGAACGCAACCGAACACATGCCTGGTCAACAAGTTTCTCATACCGATAGTTATGTATTAGGCTTTTGCGCTTCAAACTGAACGGACGGAAGTTGCTGTGCGCTCCTGCTGATGAATGCAAGCTGGTCGCTGTTTGTGGTTTAATAAAAAATTATTTTAATTATTGTGAGCATACGTTTTTGCAAAAACATATGTAAGTATTGTGTGTTAAAGTGTTTTGTCAGATCCGTGTTGTCGACCAATTAAAGTATACATCTAAAGCAAATTTTAAATTAAATTAAATAATTAAAGTTATGAATTTTAAAGCATAAATGTTTGGTGCAATAAACTATATTAAAATCATTTGCTGTACGCATTTATCTACATGCAAAAAATGTATATACATGCCTATAGTTTTCGCTAAAATGTATTAAGCGGGAATTTTACCTACATACAAAAAAGTAACTGTAACGTATCGATACCCTTTTTTTGCCTTTGTTTTTTTGCACAGCAGCCACACGTGTGTTAATTTTGCTTATAGTTACAAACACGTGTTTTAAATAGATAAAAGGAGTGTGGATATATAAAAAGACAAAAGTGAACACACAATTTTTGTGCTACTGTAGTTAGTGTTATAAATAAAATAAAGATTTCGTAAAATATCTAATATTGTTCGTTTAAGACAACAATGCTGTAGTAGTTGCAAAAGCACAAGCGTGTGTCATATAAACCTATTTACTAAATAAAAGGCTTTTTATTAAATGCATACACATTTAACATACATACATATATTTTCTTAGAAATTGAACCGAAAGCGCGCGCCTAACCGTGAATTTGTTCCGAAGTGCACACATCGATGCCTGTTGGAAGAAAAAACTAGTTGCGGTATCGATAAATTATCGGCATACTATTTCACCAAGTCGCCGAGCGCGCATTGCAGTCGACATATTTTGTTTGATAAAATGTCGGCAAGAACGCATAAACAGCCCCATTTAAAGCGCAGCAATGACCAGGCTAAGGATGATGTTGTGGCCAACAATGCTGATGTTGCAAACAACAATACTAAAACAAAAAACAGCAAAAAGAAGGATGCTAACAATATAAGCGGCACAGCAACTGGCACTGTGCGTACTACAGGTCGCGTCAAGGTAAGTTTGCTCTTAATTGACAAGAATGTAAACAAATTGCGCTAAGAGACGGTTTATTTAAAAGAAACCGAAACAAGTTTATGATCCGTCCGACAATTACATATCTCGCGGACCTCGCAACTCTTTAACGGCGGTACCATTACCTTCACAAGCCCCGAAACCACCATCATCTTCGCCACAAAGTATTATCGCTGTTAACCTAGAATCGTCTCAGCATGCGCACCCAACTGCACCACCGAAACCGCCGCAACAGCAGCAGCAGCAGCCGAAACTGCAAAAGTCACCGAAAAAAGCCACCGAAGTGGAAACAACAGAGCCAATTGCCATTGCTATTAAAACAGAAATAAAAGAGGAACCGATTGATTTTGTTCCAGTACCAAGCGAGGACGAGCGCCGAACTCTTGATACCTGTATGAAATGTGGAAATAGTGAGCGACGTCGTGGCTCCGGCTATCGCAGCAATTTTCTTGCCTGCAAATCATGCGCCATGAAATGTGAGTACCTGTTTGGTTTATTTTCTTGATGTACATTTATACTAAACAGAATGTTGTTGCTTTACAGGGCACTTTGATTGTCTACCAATGAAGTTTGGAATCTTATCTAATGCACGCAAGCGTTATAAGTGCGGTCCATGCCGACGCTGCCGCGTTTGCAATACAAAGAGTGCGGACAAACGTACCGAAGAGCAGCTGGTTATGTGCTGTGCTTGCGTTAATGTCTACCATTTGGATTGTCATTGGCCTCGCGTATTGCACGACAAGTTAGGTGACATGAATTGGAAGTGTAATAGTTGTGATCACAGCTATAATCCAAGAGAGACAGATGAAGCTGCTAGCAAACTTGGCCCGCCGTTGCCGCCGCGTAAATCCAAAGTTGAACGCAAAAAGCGTTTACATGATTTGGATTCTTCAGCTACTTCAACCACATTGGACAAGATAGACTTATCTTTGGTCAAAACAGAAATTTTAGGCACATCTCCTGAACCAGATTCTTTTTCTATGGACAAGCAGGCAGACACATCTGATCCAACTCCTTCTAAGATTAAAGAAGAACCCATTTCAAGTACATCTCCTGCAAATGCTGGGGTGAAGCGCGCTAACTCAGATCCAACTCCAACCACGACCAAGCGCGTTGTTACTAAAGCCAAGAAGGCTTCTTCAAATGCAGCTACTGTGCCCAAAAAGCCATTGCTAAGGACATCTACTACAGTTTCAGTGGACAAAGAGAAGGTTGCTTCTAGCAAAGCTTCTAAAGCAGCTAAAAAGACTAAAAAAAATTCTTCAAGCACAGCTACTGTGGCTAAAAAGGCTTCTTCAACTGCAGCTAAGACAGCTACAGTGACTAAGAAGGCTTATGGAAAAGCAGCTACTACATCGGTCAAGAAAGCGTTGTTCTCTAATACCAAAATTAAGATTAAAACTGAAGACGACGATGACGACAAAGACAAAGATTATAAGCCGCCCACCAAAATTGCCAAATTATCCAAAATCTCAGAGAGCGCAACTACATCCAAAGAGGCCCACGAGTATAATCTTCTTATACAAGGGAGGAGACGCCAAGCATTCAAAGCAAATCTACAAAGTACAGATGAAGCTAGGCCAATAAAGTACGACGTTGGGGAAATTTATCCTCCGCCATCAAAAGAGGTTACTGGTTCTGCTTCCGTGTCCGATTCACCGGAGAGCCAGATAAATGGAGTAACCTTGCGGCCACCCCAAAAGGGAATGCCAGTGTCTCGCATGGGCTTAAGAGTTGGTACTTGGAGTGTTGATAAAGTTTATGAATATGCCAAGCAGCATTGCCCGGCGCAGGCAGAATTCTTAAAGGAGAAGGAAATCGATGGTGTCGCAATTATGGTGCTCACACGCGCCGATATCCTTGAGCGATTCGGTCTAAAGCTTGGCCACGCCCTCCATGTTTACGACATGGTCGTTGGATTGCAAGCTAACGATGACGATGTAACCCTCGGCTGGGCTGAATAATTTGTTTTTTATTTTTTAATATTTTTAGTTTTTATTAAAAAGACAATGAAGTTCGAAACACGAAATGAAAATCGTGAAATGGGATCGTTTGGAAAAGAATCCCTTTTTTATGTTTGTCTCATTATTCATAATTTACACATTAAAACATATCTATGTATGTTTTGACCGTTGTACCGAACATAACATTTGTTGGGTAGGCTCAAAAGGAACCTACAGTTTTATTTATTTATTATTTTTTTGTTTTTTTTTTTCTTATAAAATCACAGAATTAAGTCTTCGAAATTGAATTAATATAGAGAAATGGCAAATTGCATGCATATGCTGACATTTGTATTTTAAAAACAAACTAACTGTAACAGGACGTAAGAAAAACCCCGAGTGAGCTTCAACTATTATAAACAAAAATATATATAAAGATATATATCTTCAATGATATGAAAAGTTGTGAAATGTACCACATTCAACATTAAAAAAAAAAACGCTCCAAGCTATGACTTGGTCACAAAATGTAAGATTTCTTTGATAAAACGTCTAAGTGTATTTCTATAAATAAACAAAATAAACTAACTCGTTAAATGGGATTAGGATCTCATTATTATTATAATACGTTAAACAAATCTGTGTTTCAATCGTTGTATTTAAATTAAGTGCTGATTGGAATGGAAAAATTAAAGAAAAGACTCAAAATACATGTTTGTTAAAGAACTATTGAATAGTAAAGGACAAAAATATATACAAATTAAGATATATATTTACTCACAAGCGGAATATCTTAAAAAGGGATCGATCGAATAGGAACTCATTATTATAATGCGTATAACATATCAATGTTTACAAGAACTATAAGGGTTTTCAACTTTTAGCTAAAATATATACTATATTCTAAATGTTGACATTGTATACTGAAATTATCAAAAATTGCAAAAGATCGAGCTTCAAACATTTTAAATATTGAAAAAAAAAAGTAAAAATAATTAGTTAATTATGCCGCTTGTATAAGAAAGAAAAAGAGCTTCAAACGATTTTAAATATTCAAAAAATAAAAACCAGTTAAAGGAAGAATGAGCTTAAACAAGTTTAAAAATTCAAAAATAAAAATAAAATAAATAGCCAGTTCTTGAAAATAAATAAAACGCTCCAAGAGAACAGCTTGGTCAAAATATAAATTTTGTTTTTTATTCGACATACATTTTAAGTTTTTGTGAGTGAAGTGGCAGGCAATATAATATATGAATTATAATTACATAATGTGGACCCGAAGCCTATATATATATATATATATACGTATATATGTATGTATGCATGTTTTTATTTCAAATTCTTTGAATGAGACTTAATGTAAATAGTATATATATTTATGTTATATACACAATTGTGTAGGAATGCAAAATTCTATTGAATATCAAAAGCAGTACAAATTATAAAGTTTTGAAGTACACGACCAATAATCACATGGACACACACAAACACACACACAAACTATAATGGTGCCCAGAAGAATGAGAAAAAAATTAAATAAAATAAAACACACACACACAAACAACAACAATACAATACTGTTGGCAAAATGATGAAGTTGCCATAGATAAGGATGCTTTAGCAATCGTCTCAGACTCGCGGCAATAGCTTTTCTTCGTCAAAGGAGTTAGGATGTGTAGACGATGGCTTGGGTGCTGATTTAGCTGGATCATAGCCATATAGGAATATTGATGACATGACCAGCATGGCGCCGGCACTGAACTGTAACGTTAGATTAAAGTTGAATATATAAATGGAGGCAATGCAGGAAATGATAATTGCCAGCGATGTGGCAAATCCTTTAAGTATATTGTCCGCATATTTGACCACAACGGCAACAATGAGTCCGCCACCTGCCTGCAACAGGACCAGGTACCAAACGAACAAATCGTAGCCATGAAAGAAACCATGATTATAGATGCGACTGGCATCGTTGATCAAACACGTCAGCAATCCAAATGGTATGCTCAGCAAACTGAGCTGTACATTGCGCATCCACACAGAGATTTCGGCACCCTTCAATATCTTTTCAAAGTATATGCCCGCAAAGCCCGACAGAAAGCAGGCACCCAATGCTGCCCATAAGCCCAGCATACGGTTTTGATGAGGTGTAAATGCTGTCGACGATAATGTTGCTGTTGTTGCTGTAGATCCAACACCACCACTGCTGCCACCGCCATCAGTTTGGGCGAGTTGTACCAGGACAATGCCCAGGACGAGCAGCAATAGGGCGCCCCATTGTGTATTGAAGAGCCGGCGGCGTAGAATGACAAC
The DNA here is from genome assembly GCA_035044605.1 of Scaptomyza cyrtandrae. Classification (NCBI taxonomy): domain Eukaryota; kingdom Metazoa; phylum Arthropoda; class Insecta; order Diptera; family Drosophilidae; genus Scaptomyza; species Scaptomyza cyrtandrae. The sequence goes on from JAWNNS010000639.1 coordinate 7,803,934, forward strand.
AGCGAACATTGCTGTGGTCAATATCTTTAGCTGGTATGTAACCTGATAGGTGGCCGCATCCAAATGTGATGCCGACACGTACAGCAAATTGTTTTGCACAATGTACACCAGCGAGGGCACACATACTTTGAGTGTGTCCAACGGATTGGCAATGATTGTCTTGTGCAAGGAGCGCACGAATCGTTGGGCATCCTTGCCCTCTTCATTGAAGACCAACACCAGGCAGGTTATTAACTTAACAAATTCGGCCATTAGTACCGCTGTTAAACGAAAATTACAAATTGATAACATGATAATATATAATTGAAACAATAAGTCAACATTTGCCTCTGCAAGCAAGCAAACACACACACACACACACACACACTCCCACTTCCAGACAGGAAGTACATACACACATACAGGCAAAGTATTTTATGCTTATCAGTTGGGTCTAGTTGTAGCTGCTGTAGCGACTCCAATTAACTGAACATTTTAGAGCTCCCAGTTATTATTAAGTAATCATTACGTGGATATGTGTATGTGTGTGTGTGTGTGTATATTTATTTGCCAACAGCGCATCTGCTTACGTCGTCGTCTCTCACCTGTAGAGCTGAGAAAGATTTCTCCGGGCCGTGTGCGAGCATATCGCATGCTGAGTCCCAAGATCGCATTCTGTAGGGTCAACGTTAGCAGGCTTATGTACTTAAGCGTATTGGCGTTCACTGTACAAGTTGAGATCAACATTATGTTTGTTAAAAGTTTAACTAAGTAGTAATAATTAAATTTGAACTTACCGTGTATATTCATTTTTGCCTTGCTGTTTTGTTTATGTTGTCAGATAACCGGCAAAAACGTATATTTATCAAAATTTTGTTTAATTCAACAAGGTGTAAACAAAAGCAAAACGACAACAATAAATTAAACAACTGTTTCGGCGATAAACAATTGACACTAACCGCTGCACGCTGTTTGCCGTGCGCGTTTTGTCTACAGCGTTTTTTTGGCTATGAGGAAGACACGGACACGTAAACAAGCTTTCAGCTCATATTGCGTCCAGTTTTATCGTGCATTGGTGTTTTTGTTGTTTTTCGTGTCGCTAGTTTCTGCCCAATGAACTGCTTTCGATATCGATAACGATTACATCGGCAAAAGGCATCGAGTACGAGTAAATAGCTTTTATTTTACAACAATTCAGGCATCGATTGCATTTTGTTTTTGTTGAAGCAACGTTGCCTATGCAATTTGTTTTTTGTATCGACCATATTGTCTTTATTTTAAAACATAAAAAGAAAAAATGCGAGAACAGCCATTAAACGAAGTAACACAACTTATACACGCCATCAAAATGGGGTAAGATTCGGAAAATAGTACATGTGCCAATTATTTTGTTTGTTGACTAACCAGTAAATATTACTGCAGCCTAGTGGAAGGTTCCTACAGCATCACCAACAAAACGCTGGACATCTTCAAATACATCATTATGAGCAAAAGCTGGAAAAACGCAGAGTAAGTCGTGTTTTGATAACCGTTTAAATCATTTAACCTAACATGCCATAATCTTATTTCATAGCGCTCTCATGCAGATTGTGCGCGCTCAGTCTCGCATTCTGCAGGCAGCACTGCCACAGGAGACCGTCACCTCGAACATAGCACGTCGCATACTGAAGCTGACGCGCGAAGAGTTCGATTTGTTGCAGGCAAAGGTTCACCACTTTGCCGACGACTCACAAGCTTCCCTGTCGCTGCACAAACTCGTCACGCAGACCAGCGAGAATAGCGTGAGAGTGGACTACTCATTGCCACAGAAGGGATTGCGAGAAGCACTTCTTGATCACTTACAGGAGGTCGAAACGGAGCTGGAAACCAGCTCTGAAAACATCAGTGTCCAAGCCGAGGAGCATATACATTCCTCAGAAATCATACTGACTCTTGGTCATTCGCGGAGCGTTGAAAACTTTTTGAAACGCGCCATCAAGAAACGACAGTTTCTCACCATTATCGTTGCCGAATGTGCGCCAGCTTGTCGAGTAAGTACACAATACAATGCTGTTCGGTATCACTTGTGTGTGTGGACAATCTTGCTCAGAAGGAAAAACTCTATCGATAACCCAAGTCCACTCTACAGACAACGTTATATACTTATAATCACATTCACATACACCCATTTTTATATCCCATGCTAATAATCACACTTTTTTATACTCTGAGCCCATTGAAAATGCGTTAAAAGAGTATAATAGCAAGCATCTCCGACCTCATAAAGTATTCTTGAACAAGTGAGTCGATATAAGCCTTGTAACTTATTATTCTCTAATGACAGGGTCACAATCTGGCTGCCAGTTTGGCGCATGAAAAGAATGTGGAGATAATTGTAATACCGGATGCATCCATATTTGCGATGATGTCGCGCGTCAACAAGGTCATCATTGGCACACATAGCGTACTGGCCAATGGCGGATTGCGTGCAGCATGTGGCGCCCATACAGTTGCTTTAGCTGCCAAGCACTACTCAGTGCCGGTCATTGTGTTGGCGCCCATGTACAAATTGTCGCCATTACATCTGTGTGAGCAGGATGCGTTTAATATGGTTGGCTGTGCTGAGGATGTGATTGCGTATGACTCGCTGCCGGCACGGGAAGCCAAGGTCTACAGTCCCATGTTCGACTATGTGCCACCCGAACTAGTCACACTCTTTATATCCAATACGTAAGTGTCTCAAATTACTTTAAACTCTGAAAAGCTTAGCTGTAATCTTTGTTTAAATTAAACCTATCATTAGCGGCGGTCATGCTCCTTCCTATGTTTATCGACTACTCTCTGAGCTTTATCATCCCGAGGATCTAGAGATATAAAATGCAAACTGCATACTACGGAGAGTATAATATGTATATATTTTGTTAACATTTAACGGACTGCACGAATTACAACACCAACAACGACAAATAAAAAAAAAAATGTATGCGTCCTATAATTTTGTTGCTTAGTTAGTTAGTTAGCAAACGTAAGTTGTGAAATAACTGAACAAAGTCAGCCAGGCTGTCTGCAAAGTAATCTGGCTGGGCTTCCGGTAAAGCTGCATTCATTTGCTCTCTCGTCTGGCTGCCAGAGAGGACGAGCAGTGTCTGAAAGCCGCACGCATTACCAAATTGTATATCCTGTACCAGCATGTCACCCACAAAGATACAACGCTTGGGCGCCTGTATTTTGAACATATCCTTAAGCATATCGCCCAGTATGGGTGCTGGCTTACCAAGGTAGATTGCTTCACGATTCGTATAGCGCTTAATGTGCTGCAAAAAGTCATAAAAGCCCGGCACATTGATATTCTCGGCCAGCGGCATTATAATATCACTTCCACCGGCAATTAGCTGGCAGTTGTCGTTCAGCTGCAGATGACGTATAGCCTTGGCCAACTCCACATACGACATATCCAGATGTATGTCAAAGAGCACAGCATCCACAGTTCTCTCAACCTTCAGAACATCAACAAGTGTCGCTGATGTCAAATGCTCCTTGATTTGCTGCAGTTGGAGTTGCAAACAGTTAGTTTTAGATTTGGATTAAGTATGAGATTCACTCACCAGCGATTCGTATTCTATATTGTGCTTACGCAATGTTTCATTAGCTTCCAGTGACATGAGCGAGAAAACGCGTAACTGAGTTCGATGCATATAGCCCAAATAGCGGACAATACTTTTAACGGGATGAACGACATCGTCGTGCTGCACATTGATGGCACCAATCTGCTGAAATTTCTCCATATACTGATCATCGGTGCGGAAACTGTTGTTGGAAACGAATTTGACCGATTTGCCTGCAATCTTGAGGGCATTGATTGCCTCGCCAGCACCTGGAATCCAGCCAACGAGTAACCAGACGACACCATCACAATCACTGATAACCATATCAAAGGAGTCCACAAAGGTGCGCTGCTCAGCAACGCTAAGATCGTAAAGTATATGCCGGGGAGCCATCGAGTATATAGAGTATAGAGAACGAAAGACACCCGTTGACACTGAAACTGGAACAGCAACTAACCGGCTACTGTTGTCCGTTTTTATGACTGACTATCGTGCAGGATGTGTTGGATGCGAGTGCGCGCGCACGTCAATTTGCAGCAGTTCCAACTCAATGCCATAGCGGTCGGTCGGTTTAACCTTGAACGTCACATTGAAGCTACAGCTATAGTATTATGTACGAACAGATGTACGTACATACATGTTTGTTACACGATTAAGCTTACGTTACTTTGCATCTTCGAATGTGTAACGGTATTATTTTTTTTTGTTTGCTTCTTTTATTTTTTCAGTGTGTATAAATAGACAAGATTTCATCTGCACACCCCTTATGCATGAATGGCCATGACCATTTGAGCGCATTTCGATCTGTGATGCCCAACGACGAGAACACGCAACAACCCAGCGTGGATCCATGTTTATTGAGTTTCGCATTTCTTGTGTCATTGCATGTAAATAGAGTTAAAGTGCGCTCGTCTTTAAATCAACGCTAGCGTTACCAGACCAAAGAAAAACAAAACCTCAGTGTGTGTGTGCGGCCAAAATGCGGAGAAATGTAAACAAATGTATGTAGCATTTACGTTTGTAAACTCTTTTTTGTTTACATCAGCAGCATTTAAAGCAGTACGCAGAAGTTTTTTTTTGCACTTGTTGCCTGCGCTACGCAATTGCATGTACATAAATACGTGTGTTGCGTTTGCGTGCGCAACAGGCAGAAGGACAATTCTTGCCATCAAGAACAGACTTGTTTTATAAATGACGTACGTTGATCATAATAAAAACGTTGCAGAGAATGGAAGAGGCACGTGTTAAAAGAGCTTAAATGCGTTTTAAATCCCGATTTAGTAGTTATTTTATTCTGTTATACTAGATTTCAATTAGTACTGTCAATCAATTAAGAAATTACAATTGCACTCTATTGTAAGGTCTAAAAACAATGGCTGTCATGTATAAATATTATACAAACCACATATATGTACCACAAATATACACATGAACATATGTACATACATATGTACAATCGGTAGAAAGTAAGCCGACAATGTGTGTTCAAAACAGTTCTTTCTAATTGAGCGCTAGCCTTGCTTGAGTCAAAACAAATGCAGCAATTGAAAAAGAACTGCTTAGCGAATGCAAAACATGAACGTGGCAAAATTGGCAACAGCAATAATTGGAATTCATTTTCATTTTAACATATGTATGTACATACATATGTACATATGCACACTTTTGTGGCGTCGTTGTAGCCGTAAGATAATTGAAAAAAAAAAAACAAGAAAGAAAAATGCCGTTAGACATAGTATGTGCTACTAGCTAAGCAAATGGACGTGCATTTGATATTGGGCATGGTAAATATTAATATATACATGGTACATAGATATATGTAGATGTATATATTCATATTGTGTATATACCAAAAAAAAAAAAATGAAAAAAAATCCAAATCGATTGGCATTCTAGTTAGGCGGTTCTGATAAGATAGAAGACGGCACACACACACATACATACAAGAAAAAGAAACAAGCGATACCTTTTATATATATATGTGTATGTGTGAACGGGGCGCTGTGGGCTTTTGAGAGCTGTGCTGTGTCCCAAGAACTAGCCGCGATTACACAATTATTAGGAAGCGCAAGCAGGAAACATGAGTAGCGCCGACCAAATTATCACAGTTGCCGCTGCCAGCAGCAATAATGGCCCAGCGACCCAGGAGAATGGCAAAAGTAACGGTACAATCAGCAGCTCTTGCGCCAACAACACCACCACCTCATCGTCCACCACAACAACAACAACGACAACAGAAGCAGAGGTGAGCGAGCAGCTACAGATCTTGGATCAACTTAAGACCATTGAGCAAATCAATGAGCAGCGACGCATCTTCTTGAAGAGCACCATCAGTGAGATCCAAGAGGAGACCAGCAATGAAACGGCGGCAGAGGAACCGGAGCCACAGTTGCGAAAGCAACTGCCGCCCAGCAGTCTGGCATTGAATGTTAAATATGCAACGTTGCCAAGTCCATCGATTGCTACATCCAAAATGGTTGTGTCACCAATGTCACCGCCACCCAAACCGCCAATGCTAAGCCGTACGCGCAGCACCGGTTCCGGTGATGGTCGAACACCATTGACGAATGGCGACAATGCGACCTTGGTGCCAGCAACCAAAGCGGCAACGCCAACTGCAACTACACCAACACCCAAAGCAACAATAGCAACAACAGAACCAACAACAACAACAACAGCAGCAGCAGCAGCAGCAGTGGATCAACCAATTGCAGCTGCCACAGTTTCAGCAAAGCATTATGAGAGCCTAATCGAGGAGTTACGTTGTCCTGGTTGTGCTGGACCCATGAAGTCACCGGTGCTACTCTGCAGGAGCGGACACAGCATTTGTGAGCAATGCACCCGCATTCTGCTCATGTGTCCCCTCTGTAAGGTATGTACTACTCTTACTGATATATATTTTTAATTACCTTGTAGATTGTAGTTGTAGTACATACTAGACTAGATCTCTCTCTTTCTCATGGGGTTGACGTCAGTGATAGGTTAGGTAAGCGATATCTACAAAAGATCTTTTTACGGCTAACATCGTCGTTGTCTTATCGCCCAATGGCAATGACGTACTGCCCAAGCAAATACAGTAGAGCTTTTAGTGGAATGGCTAAAATATAAATATACAAAGCAATCGTTAAATTTTGTTCCATGGAAACAATATAAAAACTCTAAATAAAAAGTAGTTTGTTTTTATTTTTTTATTTGTATTTAAATTTTTGAAAGTGATTTTGTGCCCGATTTGTTAAAACTATTATATACAAAAGTATTGATTGCTGTTTTTGGAAACTTTGAAATTTGAATATACTATTGAAGGTTCTTAGGCTGATCAATTGACCAACAAAAAAGCTTTTCGGTTTTGGAAAATGGATTACTTTTGTTAAACCTTGTTGTTAGTTTGTTTTTATATATCAGTATCAAGTACCAAACAAAGCATTTCAATACAACAGACCAAAGTAAGAAGGCTTATGTCAAGTTAGCTCGATGTTTTAGTTATATATAAACATTCTTTATATATTCTTTTTTATAATATAAACACTTTTAGGAAGGATTCACGAATTCACGTTCGCTGACAATTGAAGCGCTGTGTGCAAAGGCGCATTTTGGATGCAGTCATGCCTCTGGCGGATGTGTGGTTAGGATGCCTGTGGCACTGTTGCCATGGCACGAACAGCAGTGCATATATAAGCCGATGAAGTGTTTCATGGGACGTGTCTGGGGTGAGTGCAAATGGCATGGCAGAGAAGTGCAATGGAAGCAACATTTGGAGGAGGAACACAAGGAAAAGCTGTTCCGAACGGACACAGTGAATCTGGAGTGGAATATGGGTGTGCGACGTAAGCCTTTAACCGGGTACTATGTGTTCCAGGCGCATGACGAGATGTTCAACTTCTATGAGATCTATGAAAAGCAACGCGTGCTCTTCACCATGACATGCACCTCCAATCGGCGTGAGAGCAAGTATAATTATGCCTACGAAGTGACATTGCTGCAGCCGGACAATGAGGCGCTATCGTTGACTCAAAAGTTTCCCGTACATAGCGAATACGATCGGGATATATTGATGGAGGGCACCTGCGTCTCGGTTGGCCTAACCGAATTGGCGCGCTTTGTGGACGATGATAAGGTGAAGCGTAATCCTTAGCTTTGCATGTACCATTTAGTTTAAAATAAAATATTTCTTACAGCTATTGCATTATCGGGTGACGGTTATGGTGGTCAAGTCTCCACGTCGTACGAAGGCAACACGACAGAGTTTGCCTCCACTGCCGCTGGATTATCAACAGCTAAGAAATGTGGGCACCAATGGCAAGAGTGTGCCCGCTAGCATGATCATAACGAGAACGTACAAGGAGGGGCTCGGTGAAGTAGCTGTTGCATCATCAACACCAACAACATCATCAACTACGCCAGCGACACCCGAATCGGAGGAGGATAATGGCGGCTTGGAGCTGGAACGCAAATGGGGCACACCACAGCTGCACTTTAATCGCAAGTATTTGCGTACTGCGCTCAGTGATGATGGCAGTAGCAATAAGCCGTTAAAGGATGAGGATGAGCTGAGTCCATTGCAAGAGACACGCTCCGGTGCTGGTGCCAATGAGGACAAGCTCTCACTGTGCAGCAATGGCACTAGCTATACCAAAAAGGTATCCGATTCGTTGCGCCGCAGTTTTCGTTCTTTTCGACCCTTTACCAAGAAGAAGGCAACCGTAAGGACATCGATGACAGCAACAACAACAACAACAATTACACCACAGACAACAACAAATACCACAATGTAGAATACTTTAAAGTGCATCTATCTTGTATCTGTTTTTTTTTCTTCTCTAAAATTTAAAAATTATCCAATCTGTGCTAATGTGCATGTAATAGACTAACAAATACTCTGAAAACATATATGTACATAAATCGATTTTTTTTTGTAATAAATCAAAAGTTTAGACTGATCTCATCAAAGCGATATTCATTTAAGAAACAAAAACTTGGTACATTTTAATGAAAAAAAAAAAGAAAATATATTTCTTGTTCATAATAATTATCTGCGGTACGACAGACTGATGAGTCCTTAACACTAGGATGTTTTGCGACTTCTTTTAACCAGATCAAAAATATTGGTTACTTTTTGCCTTGGTGTTGTGTAATGTTAATGTTAATTATAAAGCTTATGCGAATCTAGACTAGGCAAACTAACTTTATCGTACAGTCAGCTAATTGGGTAATTTCTGTGCTAAAGAAGACCCTCCATTTCGTTCATGAACTGCATATAGGCATCATCTTTAGTGGGTGGTTTGTGTGCCTCGGGCGGCGCATGGACAACACGATCTAATCCATGAGCTTCATGAACGACAGCCAAATGCTTTGCTCTCGCTGTTCGTCGCTGATCCTCGCGCTTCACTCGCAGCGTAGATGGCACAAATCGAGTTACGTCTGCGCTTAGATTCCTACCAAAAAGTAAAAAAAAACAAGCAATCAATAAATCATTTGATAGCAAATATTTAAGTCGAACATACCTGATTTGGGGCTTAGCCGTAATGGTGGTGACACCTTTGCCTGGCTCTTTAAGTGGCGCTGCACTCACATTGCCGTGCTTGCCAAGAATGCCAGCCATGCGTGGCGGCAATCCAGGTGGCGGTCCCGGTGGTATGCGTAATCCCATGCGCGGTATTGGTCCAAGAGCATGTGGGGGTCGTGTGCCTGGCGGGGGACCGGGCGGCATACGCATGCCAAAGCCAGGCACACCCGGACCGGGTGGTCGCATTGGCGGCGGCCTAAACATTATGCCCGGCGGCGGCGCAATGCCTCGTATGTTCGGCAATTGGGGCACCTGTGGCGGCGCTGGCACACTTGGCGGTATTTGTATTGTGGGCATTGTTGGAGCCTTTGGCGGTGCTGGCACGGATGCCGATACTTCGGATGCAACAGCCGTTGACTTATCTGTTGTTGTCTCTTTGGTGGCATTGGTTGTCGGCTGGTTTTCATCGCCATCGGAACCCATGTCATCATCTGCATCTTCATTGTCGTCGTCATCATCGTCATCGTCGTCGCTGCTCATGCTACTGCTACTGTGGCTACTGCCACGACGCCGACTGGGAGGCGATTTGCTATCTGAGGCGCTGTCGTGCCTGTTATCTGAGTCATCGGATTCTTGTTCCTTGTCGTGGTCCGTGTCACTTTGGAGTTTGCGATGTTTGCGCTTGTGCACGTGCTCCATTTCCTTCATAAAATCATCAATGCTTTGCATGCGTTGCTGCAGCTTGGGACTTGTGGCCGTCGAATCTCCGTCTTCGCCTTCGTAATCGGTGTTGTCCTCGGCATCCGAGTCGAGTTCGGCCATGACAAACAAATCGGGCGGCGGACCTGGTGGCACACCTAGCCAATCCTTGTCATCATCATCTTTAGCTTTATCCAACTGCGAGTCACCGTTGCCGCTGAGAGCTTCGCTGTTCTTGACCACACCTGGCGGTGCACCAGGCGCAAAAGGCGGCAATGCCAACGATATGGGTGGCGGCGGTATACGATTGCAGCCTGGTGGAAACACGATGTTGCTGTTTGTGTTAATGCTATTGTTGCTGCTAGTGTTGGTACTGTTGGCTGTACTGGCGCCGGTGGAGCTGGCGTTGGCTGCCGTCACCGGCGCTGGCAATGGTATCTCATCGATCTGTACGCTTTGGGCATGCTTAACGCTCTCATAATACTGCTGCTTTTTCAGTCGCTTCTTTTCGTATTCCACCTCCTTGCGCTTTAGTTCGGCCCAATGCTCCGGCTCATCATTATGCTTGTCAAAAACAAAAAAAAGAGAATTCAGATTAACTGTCACAACATACCTTATTTACACTTACATATAGTCGCATGACGCGATCAAAGGTCTCCTTAAGCTTTTTTCGCTTGTCACGCAGCACTTTTTCATTCAGTGGTGACGGCTGCAGTACGTTGTATTCTATTTGGATGTACAATATCCTAATTATTATTAGTTACGGGAGAGTAACGTGATATAATTTACCCATCTCGTCGATTTTCTCCATCTCTTCAAGTATTTGTGAGGGATCCTTGTTCTTAAGGACAGCAGCCCGCACCATTTGACGCTGCCGTTTGTTCTTTTTAAGCTCCTTTTTGCGTGCCTCCTTGCCTATATTTGCAAGTAAATAGATTAAAATTTGCATATTTATGGTAAAATAAGATTGTTACAACTTACGCGCTTGGTCTGTTGGATTCATGTATTTCCCACTTTTAGTGGTGTTTATGGAGCGACGCCCCATCTTGATGTGTTTTTATTGATTAGATGTTTAATGAACACAATTGGCAAAATTACTCAATCTCCGGCTTTTTGACTACAAAAATACAAGAGCTGCAAAAAACACAACACTTACTGCGACGGCAAATAATCCGATACTATCGATAATAAAATAGATGAGTACAATAAACTACTCACGAGCTGAACACAACGATATGGCATCACTATACTTAAATCGTGCCGGCATTTTCGCGAACCGACGACACTAAAAGCATAAAAAGATGTCTAACGACGTTTCGCTTTCTACAAGCTTATTGTTCGCATTTGGAACCCTACATCTTAGAAACGATCCAAATTTGTCATCTAACAACAATGACACGAGTGATGTAAGTACATATTTCGAAAGCATGATCAAAGCAGTCCGTGTCTGTTGACAAACAACTATTCAAACTTTGTAAATATATATGCAGACCCAAGAGCCGAACGGCACTCACGATCTCACGTGCAGAACAACCAAAACAGAAGGTGACACGGACAATAGTGACGACACGGAAACCAACTCTGACGCGATTCTCGTTGTGGATTCTTCGTGCGCTTCGTCAGATGTTAGCTTTATGTGGATATCAAATTCGAGCGCAACATCACAATCAAAGTCTGAACCAGAAGATCACGTCTCAAATACAGACACCATACCAGAAACTGACAGCGATATAAACGTTGATGACAGCAGTAAGTTGTCTATATTTCACAAAAAAAAAATATAAACAAAAACGCATCAAACTCAATTGTTTACAATAACAGAAATAATTAATTCCTATCTAATAGTTGAATGTGATTTCGTTATGGATAATCGTGAAAGTACTCCAATAAAGCGTAAGCATAACGGCACCCCATCCAACCAGAAGAATCAATGTGAGTGCCCCGAATGTTAATATATTATAAGCAAATTTTTTAAACAACATTTTTTTTTAATAGCTTCGTCACTAGCGGAATGCCCCCAAGCAATAACCACTCGAAGCGGACGATCAGTTCGAAAACGATTTGATATCAAGTTCGATTATACGTCCGAAATGAACGATGATGATTCTGATCTCTCCGATGATCCAAATTTTAAAGATCAGGACGATGATAGTGATAGTGATAATGATGACCATGACTACAACCTGCCTGGCTGCACTGAATTAACGCGCAACATTTCCATGCGAAGCAGCTGCTGTAGCAGCAGCAGCAGTGTCTTTCTCGAAACGGATGCATTCATCTATCTGGATTTAAGAGAACCAACGGCAATTGTTAGCATTGAACCAACGGCTGATGCAGCCGTCGAGCACGATACGGAGCTTAAGACGCGTATGCAAAAGTTTTTGGGTCTTATTGCACCGTTGCGTCGTCTATACAATCCCATGTCGAATTTTGATTTCGATGACAATATGGATGAGGACGAGCCTACGACGGCGCTGCGAAGCAGCTACTTGGCTTCAATCCACAACGCAGATAAGGCATTTAATATGCCAACGCCTCAAAAAAGAGAGCCAGAGCGCCCGTTAACCTTTCGCCCCACAACGCCGCGACCCGATATGGACAACGATATGAAAATGCTTCTCTTTGATCATATGGTGCTGCGTGCCAATGCCAACTACTTCGAAAGTCAAACGCCACAACATATCAGGGAGCCCATCGATCTGAGTGGTCTTCCCAGTGTGGAACGTCGTGAGAAGATTTGTCGCAGACACAAACAAACTGCCAATATGATTGGGCCACATTCAGGCTTATATGGTTTTGTGGATTCATTAAAATGTGCGTATCTATATTTTTTGCACATTCAAATTTGAAAAGTTTACGTAGTTCGAGATATGCGAAAAACACTACGAATATAATTAATTATAAGATGAAACAATGTTCGCGCTAACTGTTTTTTCTTGTAAGCATGAACTTTTAGGTCTTGACATAAGGTCTGGTTGCCTAAGCTTGAGTTCCGATTTAGGTTTACATCACTTACGTAAATAATGTATGTACGAACATAGTGCTAGAGGAAAAGAGAAAGAGTTATTGCATAAATAAGAGTGAGAAAGAGCAAAAGTCTGCGGAACTTAACATAATATAACTATTAAAAAGATATTCCCAGATCATTTTTGTAATAATTTGTGTAATTATTTTCTTTTGCAGCAACAACGCCACTGAATATGTGTCATCCGCTTGCCGTTAGCTATCGCAAGCGTTCGTTTGAAGTATGCAAGGCGCAACTAGCCAAGACCTTGTTCCACATATTCAATCACACGATCTTTGAGTGTGGGCTGCGTCCCAACATTATTTGGAAGTCCTGCATGAATACGCACAGTGAGGTTAGGCGTCGCATTGAAGCCGGTGGACAACGTGCGTCTAACATTGTTCTATGGAAGAACATTAAACGTTCGGAGCAATTGGTCCAAGCTCTGTTGCACGAGATGTGCCATGCGGCTGCATTTGATTATCATGGAGAGACAGGACATGGTAACCATTGCCGCAAATGGTAAATGATCCCTTAATAAACTACAATTGTGCTACATTGTGCTTAAATACCGCTTTCAAATTATATGATAGGGCCTATCGCGCCAAAACTGTGCTGCCCGAGCTTCCGGATATTCGCGATTGCGATGCTAGCTACAAGTACACGTGTTTTTTGTGCCGTGGCCGTTCCTTTGGCAATATTAAATTTGAGGACGAGGCGCCACAACTGCGCTGCCACTATTGCCAGTTTGAGGTGACTGTAGAGCGTTACACCATCGAAGATGTTCATAGCCTATCACTTACCGATCAGCTGGTCACGCCCTATAAGGACTTTGTGCGTGCTAACTACCTTAAATGCGAGCAGACCAGCCACAGCGCCAAGATGCGTGTCCTCAATATTATGTACAAGACTCATTCAACTAATCCTTGAAACAGACAGCGTTACTCTTATTTATATTTTGTAATTAATTATTTTTTTTTGCGTAAAGCTTTAAGTTTTTAACAAAATAAACGTATATTAGTACATCTAAATAAAGTTAAAATAAGTAAATTAAATTTATATTTTTAATGAATATTTTATTTTAAATAGTCGCAGCGAGCATTTACATGTTACATTTACATGTACATAGACATCTAAATATTTTATATTATGTTTTTTTTTTTTTTTCAAACAAACTACATAAAGATGCAAATGTCATGGAACGTTATGATGAAACGCAGAGCAAGTATTTATTTATCATTTAGGACATCATGCCCTTGCTGCGCTTGAAAGCAGCACCAGCCTTGCGATTGTGATTGGCTCGCGACGATTTGTGTGCCTCTTTTTGGCCACGATTGCGTGTCGTTTGTTGTGTTTGACCCTGGCCCTTGGGCGCACCCACCACATCCACCTGGGCCCGTTGACCATACTTGGCCTGTTGGCGTTGTTGATAACGGGCGCGTACTGTCTCAGGATTCTCACAAAAATCGTTGCGCTTTGTGTTTGTGCGCTCATTACCGCCACCCGCCACCTCGTCATCGTCGTTATCATCGTCACCTTCGGATACATCGGGCGCCTCGTAGGCACTGCTGCTGGCAACCGATGTCTGCTGCAACTTGGCACGCAGCAGACTTTGCTGTGGCGGCAGTCCGTAATTCAATGCCTCATAGCTATCATCGTAGTCATCATCGTACTCAGCACTGGGATCGTTAGGCGTTTCCTCCACCAGAGAATACTGCTCATAGCGCTTTTTCATTTGGCCAATATCACGTTTATCGTCTAGCAGCTGTTCGGCATTGCGCGGTGCGCCAGGCAGACCCTTGCCCTGCTTAATGATGCACTGCGGATTATCGTGTGTTAGCACATCATACTTGTCACCATCGTGGACATTGTAATGCCGCACACCAGTTTGCCGTTGCAATTTGTCCTGCGGATCGGGTGGTATGAACACCTCCTGTCGATTCATGTGCACCAGATCGGGTGGCAAATTGTCATCCAGTATGGCTGCAATTGCCTGTTCGCTGTTGTCATAGCGCGTTAGCAAGCGCCGAATGAAACCCATGCCCAAATCAGGCAGCACATCCAGCACAGCCGTTACTTCCAGATCAATATCGCGAGCACTATTGCTATTTGCTAAAGGTGCAGCAGCAGCAGCAGCAGCAGTCGCCGGCATGGGTGTACCACCTACCGCTGCCTTGTCATCCGGTTTCTGACTCCAAAGTATTTGCTCGTCGGCAAGAACGCCGCTGTTGCATGAGTTAAGTGCCTTTTGATAGCCAGCTATTATAAAGTCCACCTTGTAGTTCTTGCTGTTGTTATTAAATAAGTTAGCAAGTAGGTAACGATTATAGTGTTCCATGTAATCGTTTACTCACATGCTTGGACAGCGCTCCAACAGTATTGCAATATCCTGCTCTACCGGATACTGGCGCTGATAGTCGACCACAAAGGCCTGTGCTGAGAGGCATTCCTGAAGCAGCTCTACCAGCTGTTTTCCGTTTCCAGACTGTACTTGTGCATGTGTTATACGTCGCACAACGTTCAGGAACTGTTGACGCGTCTCATTAAGCCAACACAATGAGCTCGCCTGTGCGTTAATTAGATATATGTTTCTATACAACATTGGTATGGTCAGATCATAAAAGTTCGCAATGCTGCATATAAATATAAATACATGTTATAATCGAAAAACGATTGACTAAAAAAATACTTTCTCTTACAGCTGTACAAGTTTAGTCTGCTCACAAGCATACAGAAGTGACGGGCACAGCTGGATTATCATGCGCAGCGTATAGGCGCAGTCTAATGCAAATAGCACAACATCGTCATACGGCGTTTCGGCGTCCGAATCTAGAAGTAAGCTACCGCCGGCACCCTCACAGCCCTCGTTCTCCACCTGGGTCTGCATGCTAAGGAAAGCATCCTCATAGAAAGCCAAACCCTCCTGCAAATCTTTCAAATAGTCGGGCTGCACACATATCACTTTCTCGAAGACCTCTTCAAGTACTTTCAAGTTCTGCGCATCGGCATCTCCGACTGCAATGGCAACATCGCAAAGCACTGGCACAGAGATTAAATAGTTATCATACACAAGAGAACTGTGTTGCTCCGGTGTTATCCACTCTGTGGCTGATTCCTGTGCAGTAAGCACTCGCATAACCACACGCACCGCCCGATTAAGTAGATTGGCATAAAGGGACTTTGCAGCGGCGAAAGCTGCATCGTGTTCTCTCGTAGTACTGCTTTCAATGTCCTTTCTATAGTAGGGATTGGCGCGCTGGAGGAATGTCACAACGGCAGTCATTGCCGACATGTCATAAAGCATATACGACCAAAATCTGCACATCGATACAGAAACAACAGTTAGTTCTTGGCATATAATATGTCCCTTGTGGTGGTAGCACTTACTCATGGTGTCTCAGTTGCAGCAGAAATTCGAAATCTTCCAGACAGCTGGTGGCGTTATGATGCCACTCTTCCAGAGCAGCCCCATCCTTTGTGCGACCAAATGATCTGAGTATGCAATCATATGTGCTGAATGGCTTGCCCCTTTTTAGCCAGTGCAGATCCTGTGTTTATAACATGTATTTCACAATTTGTGATAATTTTATAAAATTGCATGATATGGTTACTCTAAATTATACTTACAAGTGCTGGCACTTGTCGCCGGACGCCATCGCTGTCGGTTAGCGTTATCTTCAAGTCGCCCAAAGGCAACTTGTCCGGGTTAAACACGTCCTTGTCTGCCATCGCAGCTGCGACTCAACACAAATAGGAAAAATAATCGAATGATACAAACAAAAAATGTATTGGATTGAGAAATCGATGCCTTTTCGATAACTATACTTCAATAATTAATTAATTTGTGCGTCTTGTCACAATTCGATACTTTGTAAGTATCGATTGTAACGAATTGTAACGAGCAATCGGACATTTCGATAAGAGCTGACATTGTGCGAACATTTAATTGTTCTTTTTATTGTACGTTAAACATTTAAATTGTTTGTGTGATTTAACTTCCATCCCTGCACAATTTTTGGTGATAACGCATCATAATTGCAGGTAATTTGTTGTCGTGCGCTGCAAATAAGTATTTTTTTTATTAAGAATCGCTGATTCAGCACTATATGTTATGCTACTTTTGCTTTTGCGCAGCATGCCTCATAGGTTTATTCAACGATTTTCGTATCAAATATAAATGATGAAGATGGGTACGATCTTAAAGATTTGCTGGTCAAACATATTCCGTTCCACATAAACAGCGAAGACGAAGCGGAGTAGAATAAAAAAGTGATACTACGAAAATAATCAAAATATAATCTTTCTTATAAAAACATACGAATCTTTTTTTCTACCAAACATTCATTTTTGTTTTGCAATTAAAATAAAAATTTATAGCACTGCCAGGTGAATGATTTTAACAAATTGGTGTAACCATACATAAAAATTTAAATATAAGGGAAACGATCTGGCAACGCTAAGATGATGGTATCATAAATAAACATCTGTTAAGGGTATAGCCCTTTGTTTTAATGAGTCGGCCGTTAAATAAACAAAGTCAAACCTCTTGACTTATCATTGGCAACGGTTGCTTGTAGCTCATTTGAAATTCGCTGTCCGCTGGGAAGTGCCATCATGTTTTTGAATTTGTCATCTCGCAGGCTCAACCTGTTGCGTCACAGCGGCTACTGGAATGGCTTGACACGCGGAAAAGCCATGTCAGCCAGCAGGGATGTCAAAGATCAAGATGGCAACCAAATAACGATTGGCGATGTAACAATGCACTTGGTAGAGCCCAAGGAGCCACATTTGGTGCCCCATAAATATGGTAAGGCTTGATAGTCATTGAGAGGGATCAAAGTTCGTTTGACTATGTAATGTAACAAGTGTACATATCTATTCAATAAGTTGATGATATTCGTAGTAAATTACGCACCGGATGGAACGCTTCAGCTTACCCAGACGGCACTGCATCACCTCCGTTGGATGCTGCAGAAAGATTCACTGAAACAGGATATGTTTCTATTGGGCGCGCCAGGACCAATGCGTCGCAATCTGGTCATGCAGTTCCTAGAAGTGACAGATCGTGAACTTGAATACGTGGCACTCAGTCGTGACACCACCGAGAGCGATCTAAAGCAACGACGTGAGATTCACAATAAGACTGCTTTATATCATGATCAGGCTGCAGTGCGGGCGGCTCTAAACGGACGTGTTCTGGTCCTGGATGGAGTTGAGCATGCTGAACGTAATGTTCTGCCGGTATTGAATAATCTTTTGGAGAATCGTGAAATGCATCTGGAAAGTGGTAAATTTCTTATGGCGCCAGAACGCTACGATAAATTGCTTGAGGTATGTTTTTGTGTGTGTTAGGTCCAGTACTATGGATAACTTAAAGCAACTTTTTTTACTTGCAGACACACAGTCAGAAGCAACTGGAAGACTGGGGATTGTTGCGTGTCTCTGAACACTTTCGCATTGTGGCACTAGGACTTCCTATACAGAAATATAAGGGCACACCGCTGGATCCACCACTGCGTTCGCGTTTCCAATCACGGAATATTCTGCACTCCACATTTCAGGAAATGTTTGAGGAGCTGCAGCAGCTGGCGCCAGCTGTGCCCGTTTCCAAATTAAAAGAATTGCTGACCTTTGCATTGACCCTTCAAACAGCTGATGATGCACTACAGCTGCCCGACTTTCCTTTGCATAATCTTCGCCAAGGCGTACAAATGATGGTAAATATGACGTCGCTACATTGATGAAAATTATTAACTCTCTTTGTCACCCACAACCCAATTAGGAAGGAAATCCAGCGCTTACTTTGCAAGATGTCATATCAATACTGTATCCCTATCAATCCATGCTAACGACGGAACAGCAGAAGCGTGTTAATGAACTTTTTACGAGCCTACAAATTCAGCGTAAGCCCAGCCCGAGGATCGAACGTATTTCTAGCGATCTTAAGGATGATGGCGTCGTTAACGTACATCTAGACAACGTACATTTACGTTTGCCTTGTGGTTTAAGTGTGCCCTCAAAGGGAAACTTTGTCGATTTGCCGCATCAACGCCAGGTTCTTGCTTCGCTCCTGCAATGCTATGCCGTCGGTGATGTTTGTCTGCTGGGCGAGAAAGGGGTTGGCAAAATGACAATTGTAAATCAGCTGCTGCGCCTGCTGCATCAATCTTGCGAACCGATGATGCTCTATGAGGATATGACCTCACGAGATCTGGTTCAGCAACGTATTACAAATGTGGAGGGTGACACCATCTGGCGAGACTCGCCATTGATTCGTGCAGCGAAAACTGGGTCGGTAGCCATACTGAATGGCCTGCACAGACTCCACAAAAGCACAGCGGCCGTATTGCAAAGGTAAGTCCTGTCAGGGAACTTCTCGAATAAAAAATAGTTTATTTTGATTTTCTTTTAACTTTCAAACAGAATAATTCATGATCGCGAGATACAGTTATGCGATGGAACAACCTTGCTGCGTCCTGATCGGTATGAGGCACTTCTCCAGCAAGGTTTAGACAAAGATCAGCTTAGTGAACGTGGTCTTTTTCCTATACCCGAGTCCTTTCGCATCGTTGCTCTGGGTGAGCCACCAAAACGGGGTGCTGGTACGCCCAACTGGCTGACGCCAGAATTGTTAAGCATGTTTCTCTATCAAGAGCTGAGGCCACTGCAGCAAAGTGAAGAGCAAGAGCTGCTCATGCAACTGTGCGGTCAAGTGCAACCGGAGATGGAAAAGCTGCTGGCATTAGCACAGATATTGCGCAGCTCCAATGATCCATTGCTGCAGGGACTTTCTGGAACGCTGTCAACGCGTCAGCTATTGAAAATAGGACGACGCTTGGCTGCATATCCAACAAGCGAATTGAACAACATATGCGAAATTCTTCAGCACACGTTCCTTATAAAGTTTATGCCCTCGCTATCGCGATCAGCCTTGGAACAGGCAATGCTGCAAGCCGGCATAGCACCAAGCTCCAAAAGCGATGGTAAGCGCCGAGAAATCAGCGTTGTGGACAATAAACTGCGCATTGGTGTAACAGAAATGCCATTGGCCGAGATGTCACTGGCACAGCAATCAAAAGTGCCTAGCACACTGTTCTACGAGATGCCACAGCATGTAATGCTGTTGGAACGCCTGCTCCAGGACTTTTTAATCGGTGAACATTTGCTATTGGTGGGCAATCAAGGTGTGGGCAAAAACAAGCTCATCGATCGACTGCTCGAGCTGATGCGCCGGCCCCGTGAATATTTACAATTGCATCGCGATACCACAGTGCACAGCCTGACGGTGCAATCATCGTTGCGCAATGGCAAAGTGGTCTTCGGAGACAGTGCACTGGTCAAGGCGGTCAAGGCGGGGGATGTGCTCGTTATTGACGAGGCGGATAAGGCGCCCGTTAATGTAACCTGCATTCTGCGCTCGCTGGTCGAGAGTGGCGAGATGGTGCTATCGGATGGTCGACGCATTGTGCCACATGGGGCAGCTACAACGACACCCAATTGCATTGAAACGCATCCCGATTTCCGCCTGATTGTGCTGGCCAATCGACCTGGTTTTCCATTTTTGGGCAATGATTTCTTTGCAGCGCTAGGCGACGTCTTTAGTTGCCTTGCTATCGATAATCCTACGCCAGATTCGGAGATCTATCTGCTGCAGCGTTACGGACCTAATGTACCCACTAAGACACTCCGAATGTTGGTCAATGCATTTGGAGAGTTACGCAGCCTGGCGGACGAGGGACTCCTAAACTATCCATACTCAACTCGCGAAGTTGTAAGCATTGTAAAACATTTGGAACGTTATCCCGGTGAGAACATGTCCGAGTTGGTGGGCAATGTGCTGGACTTTGATCGTTATCAGCCGGAGGCATTGCTGCAGGTTACCCAGGTGCTGGTCAAGCATGGTCTGCCCATCGAGGCATATGCCAAGAACGAATTGCAAACGTTGCGCCAGCAAAAGCAGCTCCAGTTGACCGTGAAGCGGCACAGCGGGCTAGGCGTCTCTGGACCCAAATTTGGCAAATTGGATCCCAAAAACGAACCTCACGTTGGCGGCAATACGTGGGCCGGTGGCAGCGGTGGTCGGGACACTGCGGGTCTAGGCGGCAAGGGTGGACCCTTTCGCCTGGACAAGGGGCATAAGGTGCATCAGTTGAGTGACGAGGAGAAAGCTGATATTCCCGAGGAAATCAAACGTGCGGCACGCGAAATGAATCGCAAAGCCTTCGAAGAGAAGCTCCAAGAGATTAAGATGTCCGCCCATGATCATAAGCTATATGCTCAGTTCAGTGAGCCCAATCACAAGCAGGTGCAACAGCTGAAAGCCATTTTGGAGGCAATGCAGACCAAGAGTAAGGAGCGCCAATGGCAAAAGTATCAAACGCATGGTGAACTGGACGATACACGTCTCATTGAGGGCATCACCGGCGAGAAGAACATTTATAGGCGTCGCGCCGAGGCAAATCCCTGGGCAGATCATGTCCAGGAGAAACCCAATAGGCTCAAACTTGTCGTTGATGTTTCTGGATCCATGTATAGGTAATTGTACAATACTCCAAGCATCTATGTACCTTTTTAAACCAACTCCAACTTAGATTTAATGGCTACGATGGACGGCTGGACCGTCAACTGGAAGCTGTAGTCATGGTCATGGAATCATTCGAGGGCTTTGAGAAGAAAATTGTATATGACATTGTTGGTCACAGCGGCGAAGGCTGGGAACTGCCATTTGTCAATGTGGGCAGTGCACCCAAAAATGACAAGGAACGCTTTGAGGTCATACGCATGATGCATGCTCATTCGCAATTCTGTTGGTCCGGCGATAGCACAGTGAAAGCGGCACAAGAGGCATGCTCCACTCTGGGCGCTGAGGCCGACTGCGATAATGGCATCGTTGTTGTCCTAAGCGATGCTAATCTAGCACGCTACGGTATTTCACCCAAGGATTTAGCCTCTGCGCTTAAGCGCGGTGAACCCAAGGTCAAGGGCTATTGTATCTTCATAGGAAGTCTGGCTGAAGAGGCCGATGAGTAAGTACTGTAGCTATTACAATATACTGTTGTAACAAATTTAACTAATATCATTTCTTTTTCAAGAATCAAAACCGAAATGCCAGCTGGACAGAGTTTCGTATGCATGGACTTAAATAAATTGCCACAAATACTAAAACAAATTTTCACCTCGTCTCTAATCTAACTAATTTAATTGTGTAATCGGTTTTTGACGAATTTGCAATTTTATCGAAATGTTATTTGGTATAAAGTATATTTTGTAGCTATGAAAATCAGTTAAATATTTTATGTGAGTAGTTTAGATCAATAGATCAGATAGAAACATGTGACATGGATATTTTTTGTTAGATAAAAATGGTGTTAAGCAAAGCTTAGCAAACGACTCACTCGACAATAAAAAGTCAATAATATAAATACACATAATCGCATAATGATTCGACTATTCATGTTATCTAAATTGTTAGCAGAATCAACAAACAATACAAGTTTGCATAGAAAAAAAAAATGTAACCAAATGAACAACAATCTACCTCGAGTACAGTAAAGCTTACATGTTTTTTGTGTTAATTAGTTGTTCTTTTGTTAGGTAGACAAATATATGTGCATGTATATGCTTTATTAAGGTTATTATAAACACGTCAACTTGGAAACATTCGCAGTGCCTGTTAATATATTTGTTCGTTCTTTATCTTTTACTCCCACAGCTTTTAGCAATGAAATTAAATTTGAGTTTGTTTTAAGTATTCATATTTATGGGTTAAAAATTAAATAAATTTAAAATAAAATAAACGATAATACTTTGCGTACTATTATTGCACAAAAAAAAAAAACAACGTCAAAACAATAATACAAGGCATTTAAAAATAATACAAATGTAGCCTGTGCGCAAATGTTTGCTAAATGACTTGAGCATAAATCTGCCCTGTCAGTATATATGTTTGTATGTAAGTATGTAACATCTTTGACTAATAAGCGTGAAAATATATCATATATATGTATATCTACATATATATATGCATGTAAGAAACTAGTTAAGCATACATTACTAGTACTGTACTACACATAAGCGCCGTGAAACTAGAAGCTTAAATAACGTAACTCTTTCTATTTATCATGCTGTTGAGCTCAGCGCTGCAATTGAAGTGACTAAGCCAGCTCATCTGGTAAGACCTCAGCGTCAAGCGATTTGTTTGACTTAAATCTAAAATTGCTATCATTGCCGCCCTGGCTGGATCCTTGCGACTTGGAGCTTGAGGTCATGTTGTATAGTTCATCAAGATCCTGACTGCGCCGATAGCTGTGCGAAAATAAAATTTCAATTATTGATTTTAGCCGATGGAATATCATACTGTTTTACTTACGTGCTTACAGGCCTGCTGTAGGTGGACATGGCTGGACTCTCTGGATTGTTGCTATTGTTGCTGTTTGTGTCATTGTCCGCCTCGTTTATATTCGAGCTGTTATAGAGATCGCAGTTTTCTAAGTACTCCGATCGTATATAGGTGTCGATATCATTATCGTTTTCGCTATTGTCAACATAATCCTGTTCATTGTCGCGATCCTGCTGTGACTCAACCATGCACAGCCACTGGGAGTTATGATTACGAAACTTTTCCAACTGCAAAAAAAAAAAATTAGTTATATTTTGCAGGATACATTTAAAGTTATAATTGCAGCTCACTTTGATACGCTTAGCCCATTCGCTATCGCTTATGGCAATGATATCTAGACAATAGTCGCAAACCTTTCGAATCTCTTCATTCTTGTCGTGCATTAAATCAATAAGATAAGCTGGCGATTCAGTTTCCTTGATCATATACTCGCGTGTGCTTTCGTGGCGAAGAATCTGTTGGAACACATAAATAATTTGCAGCACAATCTCATCATCCTCCTGCTTGGCCTTAAGCAATTCGATCAGTGATATAACGACCTTGGCGCGACAAAAGAGAAGAGCACAAAGCTCATCGCAGGCACACGTGCCCAAATAGACGATAGTGTCAAGCACTAGATCATCCAGTCGAGCGCAAGGCACCAGTAGTTGTCGTATCCAGGGTATTAGCTGGAAATTCTGCAGTATTTGCGAGTAGTCCAAGTCGGTTAAAGCTAGATTGCCTAATATGCCCAGACACTCGACAATGAAGGACTCATCGTCGCAGATGGACAAAATGCGAGCTAGATCACCCACGTAATCGATGAACTGCAGCTGCAGCGATTCGTGCTGTGAGAGATTGCGCAGTAGCTTCATCAGAAGTGCATCTTGGTATTTGAATGCACGATCCATGAGACTATGCAGCCGCTTACCCTCAACCATAATCTGCGCATTGCGTCGATTCAACGACAAATTGATGCAAAGCGCTATCAGATCCAGATCGACCTTTACATTGAGATTCACTATGATGGCATCCGTGGCCATTTGTACGCACTCCGTGTGCGTAAACATCGACTTGACCTTGTCGTCAAGGCTCAAATGGTAGAGTATTTTGACGGCAATGCCGTGATGTTTCTCGTCGTTGATGAACATAACCAGCATGGGCAGATAACCAGCACCAACCATTTTGCGTCGGAGCGTTGCATCAAATGACAAATTGAAGACTAGCTTGAGAGTAACCTGAACGAGATCTGTGTGTGCGTTTTGAAAGAGTCGCGGTAGCTTGGAGACAATGTTCAAGGCGTACATTTCATCTTTGTTGTCGCCAACAATGGACAACTTTTTTAAAAACGTGCTGACCAACATCAGTAAATCGATATTCTGACGATCCAGCGCATTAACCAACATTTTAACAATGTTTTTTCGTCGCATTTTCTCCTCTAGCTTGACATTCTCCGCCATGTTCAACAACAGATAGAAGGCAACGCGTAGAAGTTGTTCCTGTTTCTTAGCAAATATCTTAAGCTGTTTGTTCAGTCGATCAATTTCTTCTTTCTTTACTTTGGGATCGTTTTGATCGAGAGATTCGTTGCTTTGTGCTTTTATTTCAACTGAACAAATGGGTTCCACTGCATTCGCATTAGCATTTGAATTTGAATTGGTTCCGGCAGAAAGAGCCTCATGATAGCTGCTGTTGAGTATTTGACTTCGAATTAGCGATGAAGACATTGTACCATGAAAGCTGCTCCAATTGCCGGACTTGGGTCGCTGCTTCAGCTCAGGTATACGACGTCGTGGTGGCTCCATCTGTTAAAGTACCAACATTTCTATTACTTAACGATTACAACATTTACATTTGCTTAACACACCTCCTTAGGTTTCTCCTCGTTCATAATGTCCAGAGCGTCGTCGGTACTACGATTTAGCTTCTCTTTGCTGGCTTTCGCTGACATTGGTGCCGAGCCATTGGGCTGCTTGCGAATATCCAACTCATTACGCATAGTTTCGTAACGTCGCAGCTCATATTCAATGACATCCATGCATAGCGATCCTATCTGTTAAGCAGATGACAATAAGTTGTGCGCTTACATTTTTTTTTTCACTGCGTACTTACCTTATACTGGACAATAAGAGGATGGAACTTGGTATAGGTGGAGAAACAAAAGAATATGTAAATGATGTTTGTGGATAGATCCAGGCTCTTGCGCCAATCTTCGCGTAGTACTCGGGACAGCGCACTGAGGCAGGCCTCTATAAATAAAAATGCAATAAGTTGATGAGCTTTCAGGTATTAATTAATGGAAATGATTTACCATTTTTCTCCAACTCCTCGAGATTGTCGGGATTGCGAGCCATTTGCAGTATCATGGCGGAGCCGCGTACTCGCTCTCCTAGCTCCTCATATAGCAGCTCAACATATTCATCAATATTGTTGATGGACACATCCGCCGTTGGTATGGGTGCTGTTGCCGTCCCGTTCGATACCGTTCCCATGGTGTTACTGGGTATAGCCGCCACACTGCTGTGAGATCGTGCAGCCGAACGCGTTTGCGATGTATGTAACGCCGCTGATCTTCGACTGTTCGTATGTGAATTGTCGGCAATGTCTGCAAATTAGGAGATTGATAGATATGGAACTACTTTTTAAACAGTTACTTACCATTGCTGGTATTGTCTTTGCGGTTCTTCAAGTAGAAAATGATTTGTTCCACATCGTTTAACTGCGATTTGTGTATTAGTTCACATTTGTCAACCACTTCCCGAGCCAAAATAGCTGGATCTGTTTTGGCATTCAGCGAACGCAAGCGTATAATTTTCTGACAGTTCTGTGTGGTGCAATAATAAGATATTTTAAAAAGTTTTCATTGTATGTTATTCAGAAATAGAGCAAACCTTTTTCTCCTCAATCATAGGATTGTTGGGCTCGCCAAAAACAGTCGCCTCCAGCTGGTAATTGACTATTAGCGCCTTATCCGTGGGATGCGGCTCAATGCAGCCACCTTTCCAGCGTCTGTAAAAATAATGTGGGTTCAATATTAACAACATTTTATTTACGACTAGTAGCAAGTTAGTCCATGCATCGTTTGTATGTAGGATCAGGCATACCCTATACTAAACAAGTGTTTTTCTTTTTCTTTTTCCCACAAAATTCTGGACTAGTTTTCTTAATCAATACGTGAGTCACCGATTTTTGTAAAACCAATCATTGCTGACCAATGTGTGAAAATTAAAAGCTGTTGATTGAAATTATTTTGTTTGTTTTTTTTCATCTTTAAAGCCCTTATTAAAAAAAAAAATCATTGCCAAAGCGTCGCCAGGTGCAAAGATTGACTTTTGTTTTAATCGATTTTGAATAGTTATTATCATAACTAAAATGTATATAAGATTGTTTATAAATGTTTGGTGACTTGGACGTTCCAGACGTTCTGTATTAATACGCGGACACACAAAGATAGTGCAACAACAACGGTTAGGGCAAGCGAAAAAATCGATAATAACAAAAGTAGTAGCAAGTAGTATTTTTTTTAGTCATTCAACAAGGTGAGTGGGTTTTTATTTTGGTCTGTTTCTACTTTACTTTTAAGACCACACATACAAACAAATGTACATACTTGACAACAAACAAATGTACATTGTCTTTCTACATATGTATGTGTGCACTTAACGTTTAATTTTTGTTCTGAGACTTATAATGGCGCACGCATAACTGAAATAACACTTACTTTTTAATAAACTTTGCATCATCATTTGTTTGCATAGCTTTTTGGGTCGATGAAGCTTGACAATTTTTGCTTAAAGAATCTGCAGCTTTTGTTATCCTGTAATCTTTTGTTGATGAAACTGGGTCTTGGTCGACGAATAGTGCTGCGATGCTTCCTGGTATTTGGGGACTTATTGTTGGTGTTGTGCTCGTTCGTCTTCGCCGTGACTCTGATAAATTTTGAAATTCGCCGGTAATTGCATTTATTATGTAATAAATATAATGAATAAGAATTATGAGCAGCACAAGGCCCGATATCACTTGGAAAAACAATATAAAAACAAATTGCATGCGTCTTGACGACACAAAAACGACCACTATTACGGCCAGAATCAGATATTAGAGCTGACCGATATTTACTCACCGCCGTTACATGTAATAAGTATTTTAAAGTACACAACTAGTAACTATTATTATCGAGGTATTTGCTAATCGATTTGTTTGTGTTTCGATAAAGAGCATGGCTCGCAAAATATAAACAGTTTGAACTAAAATTAGAACATTGAATGAATGTACTTTTAATATATATATTAAAGATAAACAGCAATGCTGATGGGTAGACATACACATACACACAAATGTGAATTTATTTGAAATCTAATTCATTGTGCAACCCAGCTATCCACTCAATAATATGTTTAAAGAATTCGTCATCGACCATTTCAATAATGCGCACATTCTCCGGAAACTTCTCACACTCCTTCAAATGATCGAGCACCATTTGGCCACGCGTGTGTGTGCCCGTAAGATCAACAGTTGCATGCCAAGTGCTAACCTTCTTCACAAATTGCTGCTCAAAAAGCCAAGCAGCAACTAGCAAAGCATCACATGGATTCCAATTATCAAATCCAAACTCCTGCAAAGGCATCCATTGTGCGTATTCAACACGTGTGAGCATATTGATTGCTTTGTGATCAATTGCAGCAGCTGTTTTGCCAAATTCTTCTAATCGCCAATTCTAAAACATAAAATGCAACATGAAAAATCATTAAGACGTTTATGTCGCTTGTTATCGAGTACTAACAACAGATATATTAAAGCGTTCCTTGGTGCACGGTTCCCATGGTAGTATGGTAATGGGACAGCGTGATTTTAACAGAACGGCATAAGCTGCTTCCGGATCTGAGTGAAAATTGAACTCGGCGGAGCGTGATGAATTGCCCACGCCCTGATAGTTACCGCCCATTATGTAGATTTCTTTGATGTGCTGTCCAAACTGTTCACCATACATGGTATAGCCCACTGCCAAATTGGTAAGCGGTCCCACCGCAATAATTGAGATTTGTTTCGGTCGCTGCTCGCACATTTCCTTAATGGCTGTCACCGCATGCTGTGGCTCCACAAAACTAGACACATTCACACAACTATCCGATTCGAGGCAGTCACCAAATCCATCACGTCCATGGAAATATTTCTTGTCAGCATCGTTGTTACCAACCAGAGGATCAACAGCGCCCAAATAAATTGGTATCTAATCGTGAATCAAGCGATTATTGTCATGTTATAAATATGTAATCCAATCCTATCCAAGAATATACATGGATACTTGTTGAAAAAGTTGAATATTTAGTGCAAAAATCTATCAACAACTGTTGAACTTCTCTAAGATGAACTTTTTGCAGTTTCTTAAATATTCAAAGTGAAGAATGTTTTTGCTGATACCGCAACTAAATTTAATGCACTCACATCCTCCCTGGAGCAGGCGGTTAGAACACGTCTCATGTTCCGTGCTGCATGCTCATCGGTTGTATTGCCACAGCCAGTGGTTGTCACAGCCAACAGTTGAAGATGTCCAAACTTCTCGGCATGGAGGAGCATTAGAAGGGCCCAAGCATCATCGCTGCCGCCATCACAATCGAGTATGGCAAATCTTTTTTGAGTCGTGTTCGGTAAAACGGTGCTTGACATGTTTTACGTTGTGGTAGATCCGGAAAAGGAATGCCTCCATGCAATGTGGTACGCGACTGAGTGAGTAATAACTGAAATAGTTGACTAGACGAGTGTTGCCCGCCGCCGGCTGATAATCGTTTTTGATAAAGACATTCAGCGGGTGCCGTAACCTAACGCTTTTGAAATCTCGCTCTTGATACGAGGCAAATTCTCAATGATTGTATTAATTCAAGCATGTATGTATGTACATATATACATTAATACAGTTGCGGTTAAATTGATATAAACTCATAACACAATATATATATACACAATGTGTGTATGCACATTATAATTGCACAATGTAAACTAATTTTAGCCTGTTTGGTATATGCTAACTATATAACAAAGTATACGTATCGCATACATACAAACACATTAAGAAATGAACTCACTCGTTTGTTCATACATACAAACAATCATATGTTTTTTTAAGTTATACACACACTTAACTTGACAGTTATCAAATGGGGTATTGCCTGCACATGTGAATTCTTATTGACAAACATATTACGACAGCGATTTCTGATGCAATGCAAAACAAAGTACTATGCGTAATACAATTTTTTAAACTTATATCAAGCTTGGGTTGTGTACGGTCTTATCCACATATAGCTATAAACATATTGAAAAAATCATATTGAACAGTCATATAACAAAGCTCGAGGAGGTTGAAAAATCTTTGTTAAAGTAAAGTATTGTAAGATACATTTCTTTTTTTGATTACGACATATTGCCATATTTGGGAAATGAATTCGTTATATAGCAAACTGTATTAGTTTACACTGTATCAGAACTTTTCTAACCCACTGTGCATAAAGAAACATATTTATGTCTTTGTACGCAGATGAATATATTTTGCCTATTAAGCGATAAATAAAGAAAACTAAAACGAGGAAGCAAAACATTAAGTGATAAAGAATTGCGATTCTACGTTGAGAACTTAAAGGAGAACAAAAAAAAAAAAAGAAAATAAACAAAACCAAAACAAAACATAAGCATAAATAATGCCTACATACATACATATGTAAATGTGTATATTATTAGACAAAGCATTGCAGTAAATTTTGCAAGAATATAACAAGATACATATGTACATATATATGATAACATATTGCATATTGAAAGTGAATGTGAAATCGATTTAATTAATTATAAACAAGTTGCATATACATATGTAAAGGTATATATGTTGATAAAGTTTATTTAAAAATGTTGAATTAAGCACTTTAGTCACAAAGATCGTAGAATTTCTTAATGTTTGAAAAATATGTAATACTAATAGTTCTACTAATTGCTAATGAATTAAGGGCACTAGTAGGTTTAATTGTTTGCTTGTTTGTGTGGAAGTATTCCAATACTTTCTAAAAAATGTGTAATGAAAATGCACTACGATATGACTAGGACTCTAAGCTCCAATTCCTTATCAATATATAAGCGGCGTTTACAAATATATGTATGTAATATACCACTTATATGGCAAATGTATCTAAAGTTAACAATTGTGTATATCTAATATTAATAAAAAAAAACTTTAACAGTATTGGATTGAACGATAGGGATTTAATAAGACACTAAAAGTGCTGCAACGAGCCAATCTT
Source organism: Scaptomyza cyrtandrae (assembly GCA_035044605.1). NCBI lineage: Eukaryota > Metazoa > Arthropoda > Insecta > Diptera > Drosophilidae > Scaptomyza > Scaptomyza cyrtandrae. Next base: position 7,834,370 of record JAWNNS010000639.1, read on the forward strand.
TAGACTGGTATACCAGTGCGATCCTTAATCTTGCCAAGCACATTCACATGCACCTTGGAGTAACCGCTTGGCTTCTTGCCTAATGCTGGCGGCATCTCAATATGAGGCATTACAGCCGTCGACACACCAACATCGAGCGATGCCGATGACAATGGTGACGAGTGCTTGGAGTCATCCAGATGAGAGGAACGCTGCGTGCTTATATCATGTGAGAGCAAAAGATCATCACTGCTCGGTCGCATCTGTGTCGAACTGGGCGTATAAATGGCCTGCAGCTTGTCAATTTCATCATCGATGGCTTTGAACTGCCAACTCCAGTTGGCGCGATACAGGAACGGACGATGATCGAAGCGATTGTCGTCGGGACTATAGCTTTCGGCGTGCACCGATGGCGTCAGTACGGTCATTTTGTGACGATTGATGGCATAACAGCGAAAGAAATGTTTCACCTTGTCGGCCACTTCTTTGGGTGTGAGATCACCCTTCCAGGTGGCCATTAGGTTGCAGAACATGCTGTAGGGACCGCAAAAGTATTGCTTACGCAATCGTCCATATTGAGACAATTCGGCATAGGTCATGCCCATATCCTGTTCATCGGTTTGCAACAGTTCACCATTCTCCTGCAACGGTTCCAGTTCCGCCGTCGGCGGTGCCTCAATAATTGACTCCAAAACGGGTACGTTGTATCTGTCAAAAGAGTTCAACATAAATAATATTAAAAATCTCTAAATAATTTATTGCATTTTGAGCTCACTTGTCCTTGGCGTAGGCCAGAAAGCGTCGCAGATCCGTCTTGGATATGCCACCAATGGGATTGATATCAGCCGAGGAACAATCATATTTGGTCATATAGCCGCGCAACGATTCATCCACATTGGCAGAGCCCAGCACCAACAGACCACCTGGTCGATTGCGCACCCATAGCATCAACTGGGCAAAGATGTAGGCGAGCACCATTCGAATGCGAGACTGAATATTTTGCAGAGCCAGATTCTGACGGGCACAGCCGCCCTGGGTACGAAAGACTGGCGTTAGACCGGTCACCAAATTGAATATGCCCAGCAAAGCATTCACGGCCAGATCGATGTTAATCTCAATATGATAGCTGCCCAGCTGTCCGGCTAGTTGTGAGGCACGTCGTCGAGTCTCCTTGCTGCTATTCACACTGCCCATGTAACAGGTGACCAGTAGGCGATTGCACAGTGCAGCTGGATTATCTGGCGTATAGTCGGTGTCGGCAAGAATCTTACGTATATCATAAAGCACCTGGGCATCGCCTTGCTGCACCGCATGCACTATTTGACGGCACATTGAGTGCACAATGGTCGCTGAGCTGCTGGAATCGACGCCACCGCTGAGTGGCAAAAAGTAGCCACCTTGGCCGGAGCGACGCAGATAGTCCCACAGCCAACAGGCGGGTCCCAGTGCAATCTCCTCTTCGGGCGTGTTGCTTGGAATATGGTGAAGCGGTGGCGTCGATGTCTTAAATATATCACTGTGCGTGGACATCTCAAAGTCACAACGAATACGCGGATACGCTGCCGCACTTGCCGCTATCGAGCAGCGCGAACGCAGACTCACACGATACGCTCGTATCTCTTCCAGATCGATGGTGGCGAGCGTAACCTCAACATCTTGCAACGCAAATTGCTTGCCACGTGCCAAGATATCACCATTCAGTGCTATGGCCGAGCAGCCATTAAAGTACACACGCTGGCCATCGCAACCGCGCAAGTTGCTGAAGAGGTATGCGCCGCCAGCCTTGAAGCTGGCATTCCGTATGAGATCGTTGGTGATGTGGGCCTTGCGCAACTCCATATAGCTGCCGGAGCCATTGACAATGATCTCAACACCGGCTAGCGACATATCAATATGTTTGCTGCGCACATTCCACAGCTCCTCGCAGATCTCGTAGCCCAAGCAGGTGTCGCGTGTGGCAATGACAGCATCTCCAAATGGCACCGTCTCCTGCCCCGTGTGACGTGTAATGAGACGCGGCAGATAATGGTCCTCCACTTGCAGTGCTTTCGTCCAGGCGGTGAACCAACGTGTCTCCCGATAGTTGCCATCATCGCACATGGCCATCTTGGGCCGGATCAACAGGAGCTGCCGATTAAAGAACGCCACCCGACAATTGTAGGCAACATTCTGGTGCATCACCGGCATGCCCACATCCACCAACATGTTCTCACTGTAAAGCCATCCAACCAGAATATGTTAATAAGAAAGGAATTTGTGTTTTTGTTTCAAACTAACCAAAATGACGACATCATTATTTCCAAAAGTGTTTCCCAAGAATGCAGATACGTGTCCGGTTCCCGAAAATGATCCTCGCAGCTATAGCCACTGTTTTTAGCAAAAGGAAAAATTTTTTTGTGGCTAGATTATATAATTATGTGTATAGTTTGTATTCGTACTTACCACACCTCTAGCTCCGGACCAGTTCGATAGCTGGCACCCATTTCTTTGGCCTCCAATATGGATTGCAATATCCGTGCCATATTACCCTCAAAGTCCAGGGCCCATTGATTTAGTGTTGTTACCGCCACGGTTATTTTGCGGCCCATCTTGTTAACGTTGTTGTTTGTATTGTCAGTTCAAAATTGGCAGTGTTTTTTTCTTTTTCTTTTCTTCTTGTTGTATATATTTTTTTTATATCAACTGAAAGAATAGGTACGAATGTAGATGATAGATATTAATGCGGTATTTCAGAATAATTGAGAGTACAACTTTAATTGATTGCTGTTGGAAGAGTTTGTTTTGAGTAACTGTGTCGTCAGCGATGAGAGCGTAAAGAATTTTTTTTTTTTTCGAACGGACAACGGTTGCTAATCACAGTACTTGTTCTTGTTATTGATCAAACAAACGTTGGGAATCGGTTCAAAAAGTTGGCACGCTGACGTAGCCGACATCTATTAATAGATTTTACGCCTATTTCTGTACCCAATGACAACGACAACCATCAAAATACAACAACAACAAAAATACCTGCAATACCAAACTCGACAATGATATATTTTCTATATATATATATATATATAGTATATATATGTATCATCATTAGATAGAATACGTTAACTCCCAAGAAACTAATCCTTGGTTACTAAGTGGGAAATTTTGTTGAATCCTTTATTCTGGGAAACTTTTTTTGTGACTCATAAGAATATGAAATTCGTTGTATTTCAAAAGGGAAATTTTCAATAGTTAACATAAGTTCGCATTAAAACTTATCTGAATGTTTAAAGTTGATCGCTAATAAGCTTAACACCAATTTCTTTTTGGAAACCTCGATTATATCACTTTTATTATGATATATAAATGAACAAACAATATGCCAAATTGGGCGTTCGTTTCTTAAGTTTGGACGTCAAGTCCTATAATAATAACAAAATAAAGTCAATGACATCAAGTTTCATATTTAAAAAATAAATTTTAAATTGAATGCCATGGTGACTTGAAAACAGTTTTAAACCCATAATCTATTAGAAGTTTGCATATTCGTACATTCACACCATCCACATACACATACATGCACAAACACATACACATACACATACACACATCTACACAAATATGCATAGTTGAATTTTTTAGAGTTGCATTTTTTGACGAGGAGTGACGATGACAGCAGAACTGCAATCCAATAGTTGAAATAGCCTGAAAGTTGCGTTCTGCTTTCGCCTGACTGAAGTGAAGTGCTCTGTGCGTGCGTGTCGTTAGCAATGCATTGAACTTTGAACTTTGTAACTGTATAAATATGCACACATACACACATATATGTATGTGTATATTTCTAGGGATAAAGCGAATATTATGAATTTGCCAAAAAGATAAGCATAGAAAAATCATATCAACAGGTTGTTTGACCACACATTTTTAATAAATTATTTTCAACTTCAAATATATTTTTTTGTTATCAATTTTTAAAAGTTTTGGAAAAAAATACAAAGTATGTCATGCTTAGTTTTTACTTGTTTAGCTTATCTGAAGCAGGCCGAGATGTTAAATTCGTTTGGGTTCAGTAGACACATACATAGCATATAGATTATTTTTTGTTTGATTAAGTGAAAATCCAATTGTTAAAAAAAAAAACACAAACACACATTTTTATAGCTTTGAACTAAATTTGTGCGCAAAGCGTTTTCTAAAATAAAAAAACCAAAAACATTTTGCACTCGTCCAACTAAACCAAAATCGGGGAACTTTATTCAGCATTTAGGGGGTTAGGAAGTTAGCAACATCTTTGATTAAGTAAGTAGGATCGGTGCAGCTAGCTAGCAATCATGCAAAAGTGCGGCAAGGACAATTGGGTGGCAAGTTCAGCACATGCAAACATTGAGACGCAACATCAAAAGCAATGCGATGGTAAGTTGTAATTTTTTGTTGGTTTATATATATTATGTGGAGATTAGTTTCCAAGAAAAGTTAAGAGTGGCAATCATCGCAACCCAATCTTATCTATTTTAATGCACTTGCCACACCTAATCTAAATGCAGTGCAGCCAAGCTTTGATTTGATTTTTTGGTTTGACGTTTCGATGCCCAAAAATAAACTAGAGCTTTAGTTGTTTTATTTTTGGGTCTCGTGAAGTTCTAAATGCATATCAATAACAAATCACATGTTTTGGGTTGTTGCCACCGCCCTCTCCCGATCGAAGGGAGGTTAAGTAAGGGAGCCGCATCTAAAAATATATTCACGGAAACGACAGGCACACAACAAAGTGCAAAACGAGCCACACAAAGAGACGTTGCCAATTTGTAAAGAAAAATATGACAAGCAAACGGAGCAGCGTGCAAATAGTTGTAGTTTTGTAATCCAAGCTATAAGGTTGAACGGAAATCCCGACTAGACGATACCCTCAACCCTATACTTTACGCGTACAGTCAGTGCTTGCAAGTATGTGTGTGTGTTTGTGTACGCGCATGCTGCATACTTGACTTAACTTAAATGTTCTATATCTTCGGTGTTTGTTAACCGATTTCAATACAAATTTTCATTATTTCGCCATTTCTAAGTTTTCCAAAATCAAGATTTTATTGTTATCGATCACATGTGTGTATCGGAAACGGAAAGAGTTATCAAACATTGGAAACAATGATCGGCGCGTTCAAACATACAGACGGACGTGACTTTATTGACTCGACTGTTGATGCTGATCAAGAATATATATATATATACTTTATGGGGTCGGAGATGCTTCCTTCCAAAACCACTATTACCTTTTTTACCCATTTTCAATTGGTTCATGGAATAAAAAGAAACTGACTTTTTCATTTTGTGTTGTACAAGTGACTGAGAAAAGATTGCTAAAAAGTAAATGTTTGCAATAAACTTAGAATAAGAGAGATTATTGCATTGATTGATTGTGCAATAACAAGAACAAGTGATTTCTAATATTTTCGATTTTCTTGCAAAGTGGTTTTAAACAATTTAATTTTAATGACTCTTAGATCTTTTTTCTTAAACATATGTATAACATATTATTTGTATCTATCGTAAGAAACAACAAACATCATTCATTAAAAGAATCTGTTGTGAAAATTTCAATTTAAATTTGCTTTTGCTTTTAACGTTTTTGTGGTTTTTAGGTTTTTATCGCTAGATCAGTCAGAGCGCGTCAGTGAGACGACAAAATAAAACGTTTATATATAGATATAGATCATTTCATAATTGTAAAAAGTCATTTGTTAAATTGTATAAATATTTGTTTTGGCTTAACATATGATTTCTATTCGAAAAATAAGCTGTTTAATTGCTCGAATGAATAATTAAAAGAATCTTTTCGCATTAAAAGCGATTTGAATAATTTGTGTTCGGACAAAGTCAAAAAAATGCAAACTATTTTCGTCTTTTTCGGTTTTGTTCTTTTTTTTTTTTTCGTTTTGCCGAAAATCAAATGCGCGTGGACAGAAAAATGAGAGCATACAAATTACATACACATGGTATTAACTCGAAACACTTTTGTTGTTTTGTTTTTTTTAATGGTTACCTGGAATACAGGGTATAAAAAATGTTTTAACTGCGGCGGAAAAAAGTCTCATGCCTTGATATTTGCACAAATCAAACAAGAAAAGGCCAAAATGAAAGCAAACATTTCTGGAAAAATAAAACTTTTTACACGCTAAAAGAAAACATATGTGGTTTATTATTATCCAATCAAACGTTTATAGAAAAAAATATATTTTCAATCGAAATGGAAAACATGTTTAGATTTTTAATTCCTGAAGAAGAATTTCGGTATCTTGATATTTGAGTAAAGTATTTTTTTTTTTAAGTACTATCGTTGTTAGATCAATCAATAAAGGGTAAAAATGTGGAAAAATCTTCTTAAATCAAGAAAAAAATAAAACTTCTTAAACGAAGATATAAAAATACTAAAACGTTTGCACTTGCAACTAAGCACATCGCCTTTCTCTAAGTGCATCCATTGGCAAACCGTTCAAGATGCAAAGCTTCAATTATTGAACCAGCGACTTAGACCGTTATTTACAGAGCGAGGCAATCAATCTTACGTATATGAGTACAACAACTTTATAAAATGCTCATAAAGTGTTCATAAAGCGAAACAGAGAGAAAGATAGAGCACGAGAGCGAAAGGTTATGAGTAATGCTCTCTTTTGGGCTCTCAGATTACATATACACATACTAATGCGTTGTGTTTTAGTTCATGTCGTGCGCAATTTATGTTAATCACAGTAGCGGCACACGCGTCCTTCAATTCTGTCGCGGCTCCATTCTGGAGGCGGTTGGGGGCGGTCTCCTTCGCATCCATGCGAAAATATATATATGATCTAGTCATATGTTATTGACTTGAGGTTACCCTGTGAACAGGCTTTCAAAAGGGTTTCATAATTTTAGCGAGTTAAAACTAATACATCCCCTTGTTCGTTGATTGTGTGATGAGCTAGATATCGATTATTATCGATATTTATTGATTTTGATAAATTTGTTAAGGGAATCTTATTTTAAGAAGAAATTCAATCAACTAGATGGATAAATCTTTTGTTTCTTGCCGGTCTGTACAATTTTTACATTTGAGATCCAACAAGTTATCAAAATTAAATAGTATTTGCTTTAAAACCAGCTATTTAAAAGTTAACAATTATTTCTTAGACATACTTAATGCACTTATGCATATCAAATTTCAATCAGAAGGACTATTGGTGTTAGGTTATACAAAAATATACATATGCAAATACTTGCAACCTTTATAAATTTGATGTTGTTTGTATGCAAACATATAACTGGTAGCCCAATTACCCATTTATTTTTTGGTTTTTTTGTTGTCTAAATATAAAAATAGAGGGTATAGCAAATAAAGAAAAACAGCAATTTAGTTTTTCTGCGGTACCTTGCACAAAACCGGCGAAAAGTTTGTGAGTAGGCTGGATAGATGGATGGATGGATGGCTGGCAAAAGCAAGCAATAATTTTAATATGGTGGTTTTTACGTTTTTTGTAACTCTAACTAGCAGAAAGCCATCGCCACTAGGCCAAATTGAAGCAGTCTGTCAGTCGCTTCAAACACGAGTCTGTCGCTGGCAGCCAAAAGTGCTCCGTGATTGTCGTTGGTTTTTCAAAAAACAAACTCCAACGCATGTGGAGCTGCTACAAAGTTCTATTTGTTATTGTGTTACAATGGTTTTTTTTTGGGTTTTGTGTTTAAGAAGAAAAAGCTTAATAAGTTTGTAATAAGCAGTTCCAAATAAAAATTTCAGTCAGCTTGTGTGTGTGTGTGTGTGTGTGTATGTTCTTAGCTTGTTGAACATGCAGGTAACATCGGTAACAGTATCGGCAACATCATCGCCAACACCTCACTCCCTGCATCCATCAACAGCAACATCCTTTAATCTAACAACAATGGAAATTGCCTCAATTGAAGCGACAAGGCATCGTCTGCTTTTGCGCAATGTTCACAGTCCCCGCTTGATGGCATTACCATCATCATCATCTCCCATTTCTGCTGCGGACAACATCTCCTTTGGCTCGAGTTCTGTGTTCAGTGATTGCAGTCCCAAGATCATTGTTGCTGCTCCAGATGGCGACACCACCAACGACAACGACAACGACAACACCACAAATTTCCAATGCAACGATTTGGAATGTTCGCTACGTTTATCTGATTATGCGAAGGGTAAGTGATGAGTAATGAAGGATTGTTCTTGAGAAGGTTTTGAATTTTAAGTATTATAGTATTATTGTTCGTTGTTGTTTTGGCAACTTTGTGCATCCAACAATATAATATTTATTCACATCAATTTTGAAATGGTTAAAATTTGACCAAAATTCTCATGGCTAATGCCAACAAGTATACATTTTCAGCCGCATTGCTATATATATATATATATATACATACTATAATATTGTAAACAAATGTTTTAATTGCAATTTGCAATTTATAAGCATTTTGTGTTTATCTTTTAAAAATACAGTTCTATAGCCAAAAAAACAACAACACAAAAGAAGCAAAACGTTGAATCGTCTCGTAGCCGAGAAGATCTCTAATCAGTGTCGCTTGGATTGGATTGGGTTGTGTTCGGTTGGGTTGGGTTGGTTTGGTTTGGGTTAGTGAGTCTGTGAGTCGAGGGAGGATTTGTGTGTGTGTGTGTGGATGGGAATTGTCGTGTTACCTTGAGAGTCACGGCGACTTGCCAAAATAGAAAACACATAAATATTGTGATCAAGATCATTGCCGGACTGCTCTTGGTGACATAATGCTGCGATGCTGGGACGCTTGCCTCACGCTGACAAATTTCATGACACCTGTTTGGTATGTTTCCAACAGCAACAGCAACAACAGCAACAGCAACAACAACGAACAATAGCAATAGCAGAAATAAGTAAGAGTGCTAATTGTGAATTGTGAAACAGACTAAATAGCTGATACCCTGTAATCAAAGCTTAAAGCTATAACATTTATTTTTTCCAATGTTCAAAAATCTTTATAAAGTTATATTTTTGGGTTTTTAATTCAGTGCCCCATGTTGTCTCATTGTAATTATGAAAGCTTTTCCAAAAACTTTGTTTCTAAGCCGATCTTAACACAATTGTTATCCGCTAAAAGCTTGTAGCCGTCTTTATGTATTATACAAATAAATCTATAAATTTTTATTTCCTTTTTTGCGCCTTTTATTTTATATAACTTTTTTTTTTTTAGCAATCTAACACTATTAAAAAGTTAAAAGCTTTAAGCTTTTATTTTGGTTTCCTTTAATTCTGTTTTCCTTCAACTTCTCTGTGATTTAAAAATAAACTTGATACAACATATACCCCTTTTATTCAGTTAAAGGCTTTGAGCTTTTAATTTGATTTCCCACAAATTGATCTTAATACAATTTATAATGTTCAGGTATATTTCAAGTAAGAAAAACAAAAAAACAAAGAAAAATTGTGTATATTCAAAAACTAAATCGGTTTAAGAAAATCATTGAAAGTTATCAATAAACGTATATGCATAAGATATAACGTTCTTGTTGTTGTATCTTTGATCAATCGAGACTTAACATATACTTGAGAGTGTCGAAATTGCATTTCGTGTGAATGAACCCCTTTGTTACAGGGTGTACAGGGTATAGAAAAAAGCGCCGCCGATGTGCATTCCATCATAAAAATAACCAAAAGGCAAACAAATTTGTGACTAATTAATTAGTTGTTGTCTTGTATTAATTGACACGGTTTGTCTGCTATATAGCCCGCCGATCGGGTCAAAATGTTATTATTATCTTCTATTGCTTTTCGATACCTTTTTTGTTTGATTTTTTTATGTCGTCTGTCTATGCGGTATCCAAGGGTGGTTGCATTTTATTTGCCATTGTTTGTTGTACATTGAGCGTGAGTTGAAAATCACGGCAGAACGCACGGAATAACTCGACTCGACTAGATTCGATTCGACTCGATTCGACTCGACTACCTTGCAGCAGAGTTTTGCGGCATTACGAACGGGCCGATAGCGACTAGCGCGACTTAGTTTTGTTTATTTGTTTATAACAGAAACTGTTCTATGTTTTTTTCTTTTGTTTGTTTGTTTTTTTTTTCTTTTTTCGATTTTTTGTTTGTGTGTTGAGCTCGAGTGCGACGTCAACGGCTCAGAGCAGCTCAGTTGATTTTGTACAACGCGACGCAAACGCCGCCAAATAAATGTAATCAAGGAAATGTTTGCTGCTAACTGTCTAGACGCGTTAAGTTAAAAAATGTCTTAGCTACTTTATGCCACTTATTGTGTTGCATAAGACAAAGCCAAAGCCAAAGCCACACTCAATTGTAAATGAACAATAAAGTACGATGGCAGCATTCGACGACGACTGTGGTTATTTTTTTGTTTTGTTTGGTTTTTCCATGCAGTGCAGTGTTTTACAGTTAATACAACTATGATCTGACCAAAAAGTCACAAAACCCAACAAAACAACAACAACAACAACAACAGGCATTTTCAGGCTTTAGCCAATTGTATATGTGTAGTACATATCATGGACTTCAATGGATTTGGCGGCGGTCGCGTGCAGTTTCTACAGGCTCAGCTGTTTCCTGTCTGCACACTCACAACATCCAGTGGAGGTAATAATAAAACAAACTCATCAATATACATATATATATAAAACATACCCATACATGCACACATGTATGTCTGTACATTGTTACATACATAGTTAGTAATACCCTGAGTTGTCTAGACTTGAATGTTTGTTTTATTTTTTCTTTCCCAATATTCATTTCGTTAACTGGACTCAAATTAATTTTTTGTTTTTGAAATATTTACTTTCATGGATCAAAAGTTTTACTTTTATATAGTTTAACAATTTGTAAGCAAAGTTGTCATAAAGCTTCATTTCATTTTAATATATATTTTAAGCTCAACAAGTGCATTTTTAGATAGTTTCCCTGTAATATTAATATACAAATGTGTTTTATTTGACATTTGTTTAATTCTCTGATTTAAATCTCTGAAACCTTTGGGTACATTTGATAAGTAAGACTCGTCATCGATTTGAAAAGTACTACACTGTTCAAAATTATTAAAATTTATCTTATTTTTTTTGTTTATCTTAAACAATCTTGTGTTTATTTACTTATTTTCTGAATACAATTTTATTTGAATGTTTTTAAAATAAGTGTATTTATTCATCATGATATTACAGTTAAATTAAATAAGTTCAAAGCGGGAAAAAAGTTAAATTAATGGGGAGGATCAAGGAGTTTTTCAAATATAATTTCATAAAATTAACGTTTTAATTATGCTTAGATATGTAATATTGTATTTGAATCTTCAAAGATATTATGTGTAGGCCAATGTTTTTGACATTTCAATCATCATACATCATAGCAAATATATTTTTATTATTATAATAAAAGTCATATGATATTATTTTATACTCACATTTAATTATCTAATTGGGTTATATTCGGTTATACGAATTGATTGTCTAAGGGCACCCACGGTATTAATTGCTTCTGTTGATGTTGTTGTTCAAAACTGCACCAAATATATATAAATTAGTATGCGCAATATGCAGTTTTGGCAGTTTACAAAAGTCGGAGGCTAAAAAACAAAATTGATTAGGCACCGTGCTCGTTGCTGTTGTTGTTGTGGTTGTTGCTGATGATACGCATTTAGTTGGTGATTATAATGTCTGCGCTAAAAGTAAAGATCAAGATAAAGATGCGGAAAGAATTAGCGTTCAATCAAAGTTAAGGAATGTCTCTGTTTGTGTTTATGTTTGTGTTTCTGTTGTGTGTTCGAGACATTGCAGCATTGTGTTGAACGAACGGGGTGTTATGACAACGACAAACAATGCTATTAACACAATTACTAAATTGACGTCGATTGTTATTTGCGTTTAATTTAATATCTACTTTGTGCATTGTCGTATATTAAATATTCATTAGCATAAATCAGGATCTCTTTTATATTCTCGATATGCAGAAATGACCAAAATTTGCTTCTTTTTTTTTTTTGTTTGGTTTTTTTGTTATTTTGGAACACAAAACCGTAAACAGAACAATTTCATTTGCATAAGAAAACTGTCTTGTTATTCATTTGTATACATGTATATAGAGACTATATATATTGTGTACAAGAGTATATTCGATGTAAGTGAATGAATACAATAAATTTAATAGCCATTTAAATTCGAAAGGCGTGAAAAGTGAAATGCGACGTATCAAATCGAATCGAACATATACTATATACTATATACTATATACTATATAGTAATTATATGGAATTTAAACATTTCGCAAAGGCATTGACCGAATGTTTCGCCCAGTTGTAAACAAAATACCTTAAGTAGTAGGGATTTGTATAATGTCTGTTTCATGTAGGCACACTGACAAAAAAAAAAAAAATTGATCATCATGTCATTGATTTCTTGGATGTGCCAAGAACTTTGCCATTGCAATTAGTCGCCTGCGCATTAAAACAAAAAATAAAAAATGCAACAATTTAATTCATTAATTTAATTTGTTGCTTTTGGCAATCAATGTTGTAGTTGGCGCAATAAAAGCTTAAACAGATGGAGAGAAAGAAAAGATTGTTCTCTTTTTTCTTTGCTTTTTCTTTTCGATTCTTGCTTTTCTTTGTATAAAACTAATTGATTTAAAAAAAAAAGCCTATTTAAAAAACCTTTACTTATTAATCGAAAGGTGATTTCGATTTTTCACACGATAATAATCTGTTATAGGTTTTAGTCTTTTAGAATCGAATGTTTTTAAGTTTATGTCCTTTATGAACATTGAATTAGAGCACAAGTTTATTAAACTCAATATATGAATATCTATTCTTAGTACAGTCATTTAAAATATGCAAGTTTGTTAAAAGTTTTCAAAATTTCCAAATACTGCGGCGAACGTTCGACCCAGTTTATTTATACCCTATGCCAGTTCTATCGGCCAAAAGGTGCATTCTCGATTTTCTTTATCTGTTAAAGACTAACTTTAATATTATGCCACAAATTCGGACGCAAATACGAAAATGGAAAAGAATATTTCACTAAGTTATTCAATTTTATTGATTCTAAAAATCGATTTATATCGATAATTTTGTTTCTTATGTTTAGAAAATAAGAAGAAAAGTCAGATATGTCAGGGTTATCCCCAAATAGTCAGTTTTTACAGGGTATTACCTTGTCAAACACTTGCGAAAAGATCACACATGATATTACAAGGTGTCTTTGGCTCTTGGCTGAGATCGTTGTGCTTTTAAAGACAGACAGCAAGACAGTCAGACAGACAGACGGACGGACGATCGGTCGGACGGGCATGTCTAGATCGACAAAGTTTATTGTCCATGTGTTAGACATTAATATTTTTTGTATATTCCGTCCGATAAATGCATTTAAATGAGTTTCAAAAAAAATAATCCACTTAAATATATATATATATATTTTATTTTTTCACCGAATCCATACAAAATATACCACAGTATAATAACAAAGGAATATAAATTCATGTCAGTTGGCTGCAGCTGAAATTCATTATAACTTAAGATATGTATTCAAAATAATGAAACACAACATTTTTGTGTTAAGCATTTCATTTGTAGTATTTATGAAAAGAAAAACAAAGGTCTTTTTTTGTGTTCATCTAATCCTGATTTTTATCTTTGCTAAGCACATTATTTTTTATATATTTTTTTTGTATTTAAGACAAAGAGAGTAGTGTATTTGCATCGCATTCTATGTTTCAATGCCTTTCTTTACTTAAGTTCAAGTGCGAGCCAAAAGCTTTGGGCAAAAAGCAACGGTGTTTGCCGCACAAAGCTTGGCAAATAGTTGTGCGAAAATGAAAGCTTTAGGCTGGCTATCCCGCTATATATTTCTATCTCTGTCATCGCCATAAATAATATTCGCTGACACTGTACTCGCCTCTCATTTTCTTGGCCCATGAGCTGCTGGTGTTGGTGGCACGTATTGTGAGGGCGGAGGCAGGATCTGAGACGCCAAGTGGCAAGCGTTGAGCTGCATGTATATTGACGCCGACGTCGACGTCGACGTCAACGTTGTGGCGTGGCGTGAAAAAAAAGATTCAATATATTCATACTACACATTCACATTCATGCACTCGGTCGCCTTTTTTCGGTTTTAGTCAACAACAAAACGCGCAACCAGCAACGTCGTTCGACAACGACAACGACGCCAACAACGACGACGACGACAACGGCAACAACAACAATAATAACAAATCAAATCAGATGAAATCAAATCAAGCAAATATATAGCAACTCGATTTACGAAGTGTTTATGTGTGGCACCCACAACAAAGTGTTTTAAATTTCAATTTTGTTCTTTGGTGTTTTTTTTTTTTTTTGTTTGTTTTCTTATGCTGTTGACTTTTTGATTTTGAAAACTAAAATCGCGTCACAAAAAAAGAAAAGAAAAGAAAATAATATACTAGTTTCGCGAACGTTTTGTTTTGTGTGTGTTTACTGTGCTTCAAGTTATTGGCCAACAAACAGTTGCATGTGTTTATTACATTAATCAACTGACAACGTTTTGTACTAGAATTTTGTGGGTAAGCTCATTTGGGGATAGCAAACAAAATGAGAAAAACTGCCAAAAAGATGAAAAAACCCACGCAAACACAAACATTAGATGAATCAGTAGATTTCGTAGATCACCGTAGATTCTTTGTCGTCATGTTAAGACCATTAAGATTATCTCTCGCACTTGCCGAAAATCTGCGACAATCTGTCTTTGTTTTTTTTTTAAAACAACAAATCTTTCACTTTTTGACCGATCTTTCAGCAACATGCATATTTGTTTATATTTATATTTGTTTCGGCCGGCAATGTGTTGTGTTCGCAATGTGTGATAAATACGATAAATTCCTTAACAAAAGTTTGTACTTGTAGATTTTTGACATAGGCAAACATTTATCGATTTTTTAATTTATTTCAAAATTTAATGCAAATTTCATTCGTGACCATACCAAAAATCAAATTAATATTTTAGTAGCACGACAGTTAAACGGTTTAATTGATTTTAGTTCGTGGTTTCAATTGTCAAATTCATTTGCTCAATCAAGATTTGATTGTTTTATATGAATTCAATCATAAACATTTTTTGGGCATCAGTTTTTGGTTATTTCTCACAAGTATTTATTTGAAAATCACATTTCCGTCGATCAGTTAAAGAATTGAAAACTTGCAAATTTTACAAGCTTTGCTCGATATTCGATTTTAGTGTTATGTCTTAAGAGTTTCTCAGCTCGGACATTAATATATTTGTTGGTTGAAAAGCTAATTAAGTTTCTCATTACAAATACAGATGTTTTTTTTTTCTAAGAAATTATCTTTTCAGACCTGTCCAAAGATTGTTATAAGATAAACATTGTCTTTTTATATACATAAGAAAGCGTTTTATATTTAGGGAAGCTACATAACAAAGCTTTTAAATGAATACCCAATTATATTCATTAAGCTCAAGTCCGAAAATCGTTGTCCTCTTGTGTCCGTTCAATTAAACCCTTCGTATAAATATTTAATTGCATACAGAGTGTTTAAATACCAAATGCAAAAGCATTGAAAACACTCAACTTAAGCGACTTTAATGAAATTTTGTTTTTTATTCGTATTGTTTTTGTTTTTTTAGCAGGCTTTCTTGGCAATTTTCTATCGAAGGGTTTGAAAACCAATCAATTGGTTGTTAATACGGATGAAAAAACATTAAGACCAATTGCACGATTAAAGGAACCACGCGATCTATTCGCACTGCCTAAGGACAAGGATAATGACTGCTCACAGCAGGCCCCCAGATGGCCGGTAGAATGCCAGGTAAGCTTCAACCTTAAGTACACATAAAAGACAAGTAAGTAACAAGAGATTGCTTTTCGGGTTTTTTGGTATTTCGTTGACACTTGTCACAGGGCCTGGCAAATAAAATTGCCCCTAAAACGGGTCGGTTTGTCGTTTTATTAGAAACTTTTATTCCCTCTATCAAACTTACGCTTATGAGTTTTCTTCTTATGTTTTTGTTTGTTGGCTAAATAAATAAATAGTTAGAATACATACATATATATATATACATACAAGCATAAGTGTATATATATGGGTCACATGCAATATTCTATGCCATTATATTATTTCTATAGTGTGCATGAACGTTTTGATGAATTTCCTTTTAACCCACATTAAATCAGTCGTTGACATATTTGTAATCATATTTATATTAGTATATGTGGATATGTTATATACAGATTCCAAGAATATACAATATACAAATATTTATCAGGTCTAACGGTTTTTTCCAGTTATATCTTTTTATGTTTTTTTTTCCTAAAACAGGAATTTAGTCCAATGGGGTTTATTTAAAGTGTATTTGACTTTTCGTCAGAAGTTTTGGATTTTTGATTCACTTGGTCGTCTTGAAGAAGAACCATTTATAGATACAACAATTTGGTAAAGAATATATTTCCGATTTTTAATGGCACATTTGTGAGTACAATAATACCTCGATATTCGTATTGGTTAGTTTTAGATAAAGTATAGAAACTTTAACTATGCCTCTTACATACTTTTGCACAGAACCATTATACCATTTTTACCCATTTTCAATTGGTTCAGGAACTGAAATGATATTCTTTTATGTTTCCTTAGGTGACTGGGGAGCGTATTGTACACATTCCCTATGTGCCGGCACAGCCTGAACCGCTTAATGTGCCAACCGGCAATGAGTTGAAGCCACGTCCAGTTGGCGAGGAGAATGGCATCGTTGTCTTCACCTATTGTCCCATAAGTGCTGTTAACTATGTAAGTACACATTATCTGTCGTCATTGTCATTATTATTATTAGTAGTATACAAATATTTTGTGTGATACTTTAAAAGCATGCACTGCCTGCACAAACAGAGTTTTTTGGGGGTGGGAAGATTTGTGGGATATTGTTTGGGTGGAAAGCTAATAAAATTGACTTTCAACAAACCTAACCTAACAGGAAAACAAGAAAACCAAAGCCAAGACAGAGGATAAGTCCAGTGAAGATTCGGATGACTCTTCGGATTCCCGAAACGATGTCATGCCCCTCAATCGACGATATAATCAACATGCCAACAGCGCAAAAGGTCAAATGAATAGAATCTCGAAGATCATCACTAGCTTAGATGATCGCTCCACAAGCAACTCTCAGGATGATGATGACGATGACGACGACTGCGATACGAGCGGTGAAAGTAGAGAGGCACTTGAGAGACAAGCCATCCAAAGTCTAATTGATGCGAAGAAGAAACTTTTCGCAATACCCACTCAAGATGACTCGGATGCAAGCAAATCGAACAGCAAGGATACGAGTGAAATCGAAGATATTTGGAAGAATAATAGCACAGAATACAAGCCGGCCTCTCCACATTTTGTGCTCAGTCAGTTTGGCAAGAAGGTATCAAAGACGATCATTGAGAAGATCATCGATCATGATGAGAAGCCCAGCTCCACCTCAAGCAAGGTACAGAATACAAAATATGCCGTTACCCCCATCAAATTTCCCAAAATGAACTATAAGCGCTTGGAGGTTGCTCTAGAAAGTGGTTCAAATAAGAAATGCAAAGCGGATAGCGAAGAAAAGCAAACGCGTCAAGTGGAAGATCCAAATGATCGTTTGGCCGGTGGCGCTGATAAGCGTCTAACTTCCGACTCTGGTTCCGTTTCGGATGCGGATACACTTGTGGAAGAAGACAGCATAAGCAAGCATGCCGCATGTAATGAAACAATCATTTTTTTTCTTTTCACAGACAACACATTGATAACTATTGCTTGTGTGTGTGTTGAGTATTGAAAAGCTCTCTTTTGTAATTGCTGGCGAAGTGTGTGAAAGCTCAAAAGCTTTTTTTGTGTGCGTGTGAAAGCTTGAACACATTTTTTTTCAATAGTTTCAGATCGTTTATTTTTGTTTTAAAACAATTTTAGAACCTTTTGAGAGTAACTTTCCTTTGAGATCAATGAAGCTTTCACATTTTATAACTTCTTATCCAATTTTTTGTCGAGATTTTGTAAACTAAACTCGCGCCTGCATCTAATTCCATATAATACAAATTTTATTTAATACGTTAATTAAAATAAAATCATCGCAGCAGCAAATAAAAATGAGAGAAGACCACCGATAAGCATGGCGGCAGCGGTGGCAGCTGTTGCAAGGGGTCGCCGTCGCGGCCCAGAGACAATTCAATTGGGCAGCGATGATTTGGGGTTAACGGAAATGGGTACTACAACAACGACTTCTACTAGCACCAATTCGAGCACCTTTGATATGCCCAATGAACGGCAATGTCCAGAGAATCTAAATAATGTTATTAATGAGAAGCAATCCTTTCAAACTCCATCTCTTTCCAATGAAACGCAGTTCAGTCGCTCAGCGGTGGGCGGTGCCAAATTTGTGACCAACTGCCATCCCATGAACGCCGAGGATTACGATAGTCTGGAGTTTGAGTCACGCTTTGAGTCCGGCAATTTGGCAAAGGCCGTGCAAATAACACCCACCTATTATGAGCTGTACTTGCGACCCGATCTCTACACGAGCCGTTCCAAACAATGGTTCTATTTTCGTGTGCGACGCACTCGTCGCAACATGCTTTATCGCTTCTCCATTGTCAATCTGGTTAAGTCGGATAGTTTGTATAATGATGGCATGCGACCGGTCATGTACTCCACACTGGGTGCCAAAGATAAAAACGAGGGCTGGCGACGCTGTGGCAATAATATTTCCTATTATCGCAATGACGATGAGTAAGTGTTCTCTTTATCCCATTGATTTGGTCTTATTCCATTCATCCAACAGAAGCAATAACACTACCAATGAAGAGGATGAGGACAACTCCAGCTATACACTGACATTTACCGTTGAGTTTGAGCACGATGATGATACAGTTTACTTTGCCCATAGCTATCCCTATACCTATAGCGACTTGCAGGTAAACCAATAAAGTTGAAGGAATTTTTGCGTCATCAATAATCATATTATGATCTTTTGTAGGATTATCTAATGGAGATACAGCGTCATCCCGTTAAATCAAAGTTTTGCAAACTTCGCCTTCTATGCCGTACTTTAGCGGGAAATAATGTGTATTATCTGACCGTTACGGCACCATCCAGTAATGATGACAATATGCGGGTAAGTCAATCCGCTGATCTTAGTGTTCACCTATGATTCATATGTTATCATTGCGCAACGAAATTCCATGGCTATACCTTTCCGTTTCGCCTGTGCGATGATAGCAGTCAGTCAGTCAACAGTCAACAGCTTTGTAATTTTGTACTATTTCGACAGCGTAAGAAATCAATTGTGGTATCGGCACGTGTGCATCCAAGCGAAACGCCATCTTCATGGATGATGAAGGGTCTGATGGACTTTATAACCGGTGATACAACAGTAGCGAAGCGATTGCGTCACAAATTCATATTCAAACTGGTACCGATGTTAAATCCCGATGGAGTTATTGTTGGTAATACGCGTAACTCGCTAACCGGCAAAGACTTAAATCGCCAATATCGAACTGTCATCAGAGAGACATATCCATCAATTTGGTATACAAAAGCCATGATTAGAAGGTAGGACATTCACGTCAATCTGTCGAATCAGTCTAGTCAGTCAGTGATAGTATCTGATTTAATCTAAACTTCTATATGTACGTTTTTTAGACTGATTGAAGAGTGTGGTGTAGCCATGTACTGTGATATGCACGCACATTCACGCAAGCATAACATATTCATATATGGTTGTGAGAACAAGCGAAATCCGGAGAAGAGGCTCACCGAGCAGGTCTTCCCATTGATGCTGCACAAGAACAGTGCCGATCGGGTATGTGTTAAGTCCTACCTAGTCAAATTCAAATGTTAATTAGTGAGATATATCTATAACTATATATATGTTTCATATTTCAAGTTCTCGTTCGAAAGCTGTAAGTTTAAGATACAAAGAAGCAAGGAAGGCACTGGACGCATTGTTGTTTGGATGCTGGGCATCACGAATAGCTATACGATTGAGGCATCCTTTGGCGGCTCTTCGCTTGGCTCCCGCAAAGGTACACACTTTAATACACAGGTAAGCCTCACGCGTTACTTATCTTAATTAAGCCGGAGCTTAAATTCGTTTCGGTTTCTATTTTGTGGCAGGATTATGAGCATATGGGACGCGCATTTTGTGAGACGTTATTGGACTATTGTGATGAAAATCCGAACAAAGTAAAGCGACATGCTAAATTATTTAAGCAAATTAAAAAGATAAGAAAACGCGAGAAACGCGAACAGAAAGCATTAAAATTACAAAAAATGGCCGATCAGGGATGTATTCTAAGCGATAAATTGAAAGTGAAACGTTCTGTGGAGAAAAGTGTCTCCTAGGAATGATTTCATCTAACACATACATACATATACACACATACATACACCGCCAGCTAATCGCTTTTTTTATTCAATGTTTGAATATACATATATACTATCTTATATATATATTTGTGAATTTGTTTGTGAATTTGTTGCCTTGTTTGTGTTGCTGTTGTGCTAATTACTCTCTCCCCGATGTAACATCATAAATACTATACGACAAGATCGAGAAGAAATCAAAAGTGGATAAAGTTTTAAAATACATATCTATATATATACTATATATGTGTATTGTTGCCAAAGTTCTGAATTTAAATGCTCTCTATCGCTAATCGCTGGTTTTCTAATTTTTTTAAAGAAAAAAAAAACAAAAATCAATCTAATTTTAATGGTCATCAGCACTAAATGTATTCAAACAATCGTATCGAAATTTTGTTTAAACATATAAATACTATAAATATATATTAATTAAGTGTATGTTTAGCAGTAAGCACAGACAGCACAGCATCGAAAGGCACTTAAGTAATTATATTGTTAATTTAAAATATTTTTATTATTATTTTATTTGGTTAAGTAGTTATTCTTTTGTAGCTTTCGCCAATGACAACATGCAAGTACACTGTAAAATATTTGACTGAATAAAAAAACCAAAAAAACCTTAAACATTTGCTGTAGTTAATAGTGGCTTTAAATGTTTCTTTGATGTTTTTTTCAGCCAGCTTTAAAAAACACTTTTTTACTTGCAACTTTTTAAACATACATTCATATTCAATTCAATATATATTTATATTTATATTTTGTTTGGCCTATTTATTTGAGTTCACTAATCCTAATGCGTTAACATTAAAAATAGATTTTAAATTTACTCAAACAACAGGAAAGACTACGCTCCAAAATAATCGAAAGACTGATGCGCGAAGGATCTAGCGCTGATGAACCATTAAACATTCCGCTATCGGATTATTCCAGGTACGATAACATTCACCAAAAACTTACAGAACAGAAACTATTTGACATAGATTTATGTAGGCTATATATAAGTATGTTTGTGTGCATTTTATAAATATCTATTCTATATCTTAAATATTTGTGCATATATACGTTTAGTTTTTTTTCGACCTGACTCTTATTACAGTGTAGCTATAAATGTGTATTTAATGTACACAAATTTATTTATGGCAAGCAACGTTTTAATTTAGGAGACATTTGCAATGCGCATTCATTCATTTAGGCTTTTTGAAATGCTTGTTGTTGTTGATTTGTTGAATAATAACTTGAAAGTGTTCTCAATTACGTTCGATCGGTCGAAAAGTAACTTTTTACTCAAATTTCTCAAAACTTTTGTTACTTTTTCACCCATAATTCTACTTTTATTATGGTTTATATATAAACTTATCATTCGCCTATGCTTTATAACTTTTATAATTTAGCGACGAGGGCAACTGCAGTTCCAGCTCCGACAATGAGGGGAAACATTCAATAACTGCCTCCGATCTAGAAGGTCCCTGCTGTGCACCCATACGTGCACCGCCCAGTTCACCCGAGGTCATGCACGAGATACGAAAGGTAAGTAAGCGTTATCATATCATAAATAACCAAAGTGCACCATTTCACAATCACAATCAAAACAATCATAAACCATGATGAATGAATGCAGTTTCGGGTACGACGCATGCACAAGGTGATGCATGTCTTGGACCAAATCTACTTTTCACCGGTACTTCAGCGAAAGTTTAAGGCACTCGCGAAACTTAAGCGTCGCAAGCATGAGTTGGAAGGTTACAGGGCAATTAGCGGCTCAAAGCATCAGCATCAGCAGCGTGCCTCTGGTGGTTGCGTTGGACCCCGTTCACCCAGCGGTAATCTCAATGTGAAGCTAACCAGCAGCGATATGCGACAACGACCTCAAATCACAACCAAATTGCCAACGCCCGAAAGTTCGGGTAGCAATGGATCCCAGGATTCGGATCTTTTGCGAGAGTCCAGTTCAACGGATGTCAATCCGGCAAATAGCAATAGCAAACACAAAATCCAAAAGCAAAAGCACTCAAATCAGGCTCGTAGGCGTAGCAAGCCAAAAAAGAAGCATATGCCAACCGAAAAGGGCAAGGCCAAAGTCAAAGCCTTAAATCGAAAGACACGCATCGATCGCAATTTGCGACTTTGGTTGGCCAATCGACGCATTTTCATTTTTCGCCGCAAGAAGGTAGCTACGAAACGAAACATGTTGCACCCCACACATATACAATCTGTATATATACATTTGTATATCGAAGAGTGCTCTACGTCTTATTTCATCTCATTTCTAATCCACGCTCGATCAATCTTTCAATTGTTTAGAAAACCATTGCTCTGTATAAACACATGGAACGTGTATTTAGGGACATATTTCAATCCAAGTCCTCTCTTTATATCGCCTGGACTAACTTGTTTTCTATAGTTTGAAAACATTTATTCCTTGACGACTTTTCCTGTACTTCAATTAATCTGCATTTCCTGTTAATACTGCAATCAAGTCCTCTCCCGTTTGGATTAACCTGTTTTCTATAATTTGAAAACATTTATTCCTTGACGACTTTTCCTGTACTTCAATTAATCTTCATTTCCGGTATTTTCTTCGTTTTTAAATTTGAAATTTCATAATTCACAACTTGTTTCAAACAATGTCTGTTGATGAAAGAATGAGAGGTTATTAAAAGTAGTCTTTACTATATAGTATATATATATATATGGCTTTAGCTTGCATTTCTAATCGACATTGTTGCAGAGTCGCCGTCAACGTGTTCGCAGCAAGCCATTGAAGAAACGTGGCGAAGTGGTGCGCACGGCACTTGATTTGCCCACCACAGATCCGGGCTCGGATTTGCATTTCTCCACGGACGATGAGGAGCTGTTGCCCACAGGGAATGTTGCATTTGGAGCCGTTGCTCCACTACGTCACACTTTGCTTCAGAGTGATCTGCAGCGTCGCTATATCGAGGAAATCGGTGATATGGTCGTGCAGAAACCCAAGGCGGCACATATGCCACCCGAGTTGATCGTGACGACACCGTCGAAGAGTAGCTGTCAGGGTGGTGCCAAGAAGTTGGAAGTATATAAGCTGACGCCACGTACGGCACCCGAGCAGCAACAGGGTGTACAACTGTTGCATAGTCAGAGTAATGCAACTGCCGCACGACGCACTTACTCCTGGCATAATCTCAATCAGGATAGCGCTCATCCTCGACCCAATTTCTTTATGAATGAAACCAAGCCGGCGGTGAAGATTCACAAGCCGCCACCGCGACGGTAAGTTAAACAGACGATTGGCGATTATTTGAGACTGTTGCTAATCCTAATCCTTTGCCCAGCAGCAGTGTGCCCAGCAATTTTATACCATTGGGCCAGCAGCGACACTCCAATGCAGATGATCTACATCTCAAATTGTCGCTGAAGAAAAAGATATGGACGGGCGCTCATGGTGACAACGATGGACGACCCCTGGCCTGGTACAAGGGCCATCAATCGCAGGCACATGCCCATGTTGCCAATGTGATGGCAACAGCAGCTGCAGCAGCAGCACTCCGCAGCTCTGGCGGTGTTGCCCAAACGCGCAACATGTTTGCGGGCAACAGCAACAGCAAGGAACCCTTGCAAACAGCAGCAACGGGAGGAGCGGGTGCAAGTGCAACCACAACCACAACCGCAGCTGCAATGCCACCTGCCTATATGGGTGCACCGCGCAGGGCACGCAAACTGGAGCAAGTGGATCTGTTCAAGTTGGTTTTACTGAACATTAACGTACAACTTTTAGGTTAATATTTCTATTTTAATGCAGTGCCTGCTCGCAAAAGTTGTTGATGTGGCAGCAGGAGCACAAAAAGATGCACGTATCGAGTACACGACTCGTGGGCGGCAACAGTGCCAAGCTGGATGGACACGAAGTACCGCCACCGATCCTTCTACGTGGCTCCAAACCAAAAAAGAATATGAAATCCATGAGCGGCGGCAGCAATAACGATGTGCTCCATGTCAATATACCCGGTGTGAGCGGCAAGGGTAAACGCAAATCGAGCATGATCAAGATTGCGGAGACAACACAATTGGTCACACGATTCTCCCGGACACATGCCAGTGCTGGTGCTGTTGTTGGTGGTGGTGGTGGTGGTCATGCCAATCAGCAGATGACTCAAATGCAACGCTTAATGTATAAGAGTAATGAACAGAATCATGCTGCCGCCGCCAGTGGCATGCAACGCACATCTAGCAACAAGTTTAAGACTGGTGGCATCGTCGTCACAGCTGTTCAGCAATCATCGAGCAATCATGCCGCAACCGGAGCTGGTGTCTCCCGACGAATGCGCCACACCCATGCCCACGCTCACACCCATTCGCATGGTGGGCACGGCCACGCCCACTCGAGCGGATTGCATATTAAGGGCGGCTTCAACGGGGTCAACAACGATAACAATATACTCCAATATCGCAATTCCAGCTCCCTGCAGGCGAACAAATCCGCAGCGGGTGGCTTCTCCATGGACACGGTGAACTTGGTGCGCAAGGTGAAGACCAAGTTGAAAAAGCGTAAAACTCGCACACTGCCAAATGCCACAGCTGCGGCATCCAAGTAAAATCGATCTGAATCTCGCTCTCACTCTCACACGCTGTCTCTCCCACTCTCTTTCTCGCTCGCTCTATCTCTGTCGGCATTTAGCAATGAAGTAGTCAGAAAAAAGAATACTTATGATTAAGCAATTACCGGAAATTTGTCGACTCCCATTGAGTGACCGCTAGCGCCCCAATTAACCCAAAAAAAAAAAAACTCTTTGTATTTCTATGTGCATTTTTTTTGTCGTTTCGTTTGCTTTTAAACAAAATTTTAGTCAAATGTAAATTTGTTATACAGTCGAGAACGCTGTCCCGATATATAATGAAATTGTTCCAATTGCGCTTGGCATTGAATTAGCAAGTGATTATCTGGACACAATAGGGTGGCTCCACTGTACTATATCCAAATAATGCGCCAACCAACCGCGATGAAATGAGCGCAATTAGCTTAGCAAAATTCTTAGCATGTGTAGGCATTGCGTGTAATGTACATAATAACTAATAATTATTTGTTTGAACGTATTGAATATTTAATAATTTAGCATAACTCAATTCGGCCCACAACTTTTCTATACAAATTTGCAATAAAAAATTTATTTGTTTTGAACTAGTTGTGCCTTGATTATGGAGACCGGGTAATTTTAATATGCATCCCGACAACATTTATGGATTAATTAATTAATCATGCATTGCCAATCGGAAAAAAATCAATGGCACAGTTATAAGTGGCACAACCACAAGCATTGCTACAACAATACTGTTTATGACTATTTCCGCTCGAACTTTACCCACCCACGGGACACAAAAAAAAAGCACACACACGGAAACGCGAACGGCAACGGGTTTAAAGTTGAGCTTAAGGAGCAATTGCTTAAGGTGTGCTACTTACCTTTTTTCGTTGCCGTTGTGCGTTCCACTCGATCCAGATCCAAAAATCACTTAAACATATATGTTTTAATCTAGGTGAATATTATTATTGCAAAAGTAAACAAAATGTTGTCTAAATATGACCTCTAAGGATGGCAGTGTGCTGAAATTATATCGGCTGCAAGGCTTCGAAACATATCGATACTACATTTGCATTTAAAGAATACATTAATTGGTTTTTTTTTTAAATTTACTTGCTATCTATTTAAAGATATACAATAAAATCTTTGTAAATGACTGATTTTGAGCATGGAGATGCAGTTGAATTGGAATTTGCTAGTACTCGATATATTCACTGTACGCTGCCGATTGTTTAGCAGGGTAACTCAAAGAGGTGGCCAGACTTTTCAATATAGTTCTGGTGCGCCAAGTTTAAGAGTAAAATGAAAAAGCTAAGAAAAATAAAAAGATATAGATATCATTATCGAAAGTATATTAATTAATACGTATAGAATGCTGACGCAACAGTAAATAAATTGAAATTTAAAGAACTCTGTTAGTTAAATGATGATTGCTTGGATATGTCGTTTGTTTGTTTTTTGTTGGATTGCTGTAAGTTTACTTTATTTTACCAGGTTTTTTTTTATAATATTATATAAGTATATATATGCGCGGCAATATCGTGGCCAATATAGTTCTACTGAGGTGCATTTATTGCTATTTGAATACTTATTAAAGTTTAAAAGCCCTCGGCAATCTCATTGTTTCAAATTTGTTTGTTTAGTTTGTTATATAGTATATATATTTATTTGTATAGGTGTATAATAGTTGAAGTCATGGGTAAGCCGCATGCATTTTGGAATGTTGTACATGTTCGTTAACGATTGTACTCTAATTTTGCTTATGCTTAACGAAAATAAAATGCGTATTTATTTTAGAATATTTAAGATTGTATACTTGAAATTGGGTAAATATGTGTATTTGCTCTCCTGATTTATAGCACAATAGGAGGCAGCATTGATTCAACTAAGATTGGGCGCTCCAATTACATAGATAGCCCATTATATTAAATATAATATAAATACGTACGTACATATTCGTTTAAATGTACATACATATATTTGTAAATACATATGTATACCGCTAAGAGTATTCACGGATTTGATTTAAACATTAACTGCATTCTGTAGTGCAGTCTTGTCATCGACAATAATGTTGGCAGCAGTTGCGGTTGTATTGGAGCTAAGCAACTGTTTAGTCGATGAACTGGAGGAGTAGCTGTCACTGGAGCTGCGTGTGGAAGCCGAATTTCCGCTAACCGGACTATCAAGCATATCTGTGAAAATGAATAACAAGATTACCCATATGTTTGTCAATGTATGATATGTATTTAGCTTACCGGGAAGTGAGCAAACATTATTGCCCTTTGATTCGACAACAGTCGCTGCTGTTGTTTGTCCAACAATGTTACCCACGGATGTGGATTTCTTTTGCAGATTCTGATTCTTTTTGACGCTTGTACTAAAATTCACACTAGCAGCACTGAGCATGTTGAGCTCGCTGTTGGCATGACTAGCGACACCGCAGGTGCCGCACAAGGGATCACCACTCTTTGCCCTCTCGGCGGGACATAATGGACTAAGTATGGTATTTTGCGTGTCTTCTGGTGTATAATAATCCGAGTCCTCGGCACTTAAGTTAGCTGCCAGCAATCCAGCCTCACCAGCTGGCGAACCAGCTTCTGAGAGCTCAGGCCTAAGCGAAGATCGCTTCAATGAGCTTCCACTCTTTCGGGAGCTTGTCTCCTGCTGTGTAGCATCGCCGCTTCCAATGCTACCGGTAACTGCTGCATCTATATCATCTCTGTCGGATGCCATTTGCTCTTCGTCACCGCTGCCGCTAAGACTGTCCACAATCTGTTTAAGTGATTTGGTTGAGGTGTTCTTGCTGCGGCTATCCTGCGACAACAGCGGTGACAATTTCTCGTTCTCGCTATCCTCATCTTCATCGTGATTGCCACCGCTGCCACCAGAACTGCGCTTTTGATATTTAAGTCCATTGTGACGCTCGTTCACGATATGCACCTCCTGCTTCTCTGGCGAACAGCTAACCGCGGCCGTAGGCGTTGATGGTGTTTTGGGTGGGGTGCTGGTGCTAGTGCTTGATGCCTTTTTGGCATCACTTTCAACCTCAACCACCGATTGCGTGGAACTCGCCCCAGTTTGATTGGTCGATGTGCCCACCTCATTGGTGGTGGTGCATGTCGAGGCATTCTTCTTGATCTTGGGCTTGCGTTGGCTGCTCGATTTGATTGGTGATGTCGTCTTAATGTCTTCAGTTGTCATCGTCGATGCGGCCGCCGTTGCGATCTCTGTAACTTCACCCTCGCTGGTTCTAGAGGAATAAATATTGAATGATTATTCAAGAAATATGCAATTGTCACAATATTTAATGGTCAATTAATGACCGATTAGCAGCAACAAGGCCATATCCTTCGAAGTAACCAATTTAAATGCATGATTGCACAATCAAAATCCAGAACGCATTTGCATATATGATATTGATTGATAGAAGCCACTTTAGCAAAGCAACAGAAGCTATTGAATAATTCTTAAGGAGTAGAAAAGGGAAATTAAACTGATTGTTCATGCTTGACTATTGATTAGTACTTACTAAGTTAACTTTAATGGAAAAGGGATTAACAGGATTTTTATGAGTTCTATCTACAAGTTTTGTGTGCAGCATTTTAATACAGATACAAATTTTTTTTTGGTCAAGGTCAAAGTTACATATCTACTATTTAGCTGATTTAGCTGATACATAATGACTTTTCATTCAACTGAAATAGATATTTATTGATTATCCCCATAAAATGTGAAACGCTATCTTGATGAATCATGGAACAGGTATATGCGATTGGAACGATTTAAAATTAAGTTGTTGTGCATGAAAGCAAGTTGCATAATCTTATTAATCTTCTGATGACTACATGACAAAAAGATTAATATGAATCTTTAGGGAGTTCAAATACCTGTTACGAGCCACAAATTGTGGCGGTCCATTTAGTGCTTCGATGAGTGAGACGGGTATATAGCCGGGAGGGACATCGAGTGGTGTATGCTCGCCAGCAGCTGAAGTTGGCGTATTCTGATGCTGCACATGGGTGCTGATGCCCTTCTGAACGGCACGTATTTGCAAGAGAGCACGGAATGGAGCACGACAGATGGGACAATTGTTTGCCTGATAGCGCAGAGAATCGGCACACGAATTGCAAAGACAGAGATGACGGCAGGGCAGAATGAGTGTGTCCCTTGTCTCGCTCATGCAGATGACACACTCGCTGCCATGATCATCGATATCCTCGTCCAGCGAGGTCTTGTTTACTGCCTTATTTTCAATGCCATAGATCTCCTGCAGCAGGTAGCATAGTCCATCGACGAAAATCTTCTGCTTGAGTGCACGCAGCACATAACTATTTGTCTCCGGATGGTGATCAATTACACAAATGGTTGTATGCGACTGGCGGCATTCATCGTTGCCCTCGTCGACGACACAGTGTATGGCGACGGGGAATCGTTCGCGGCCAGAACTGTAAAGCAGATCATCTTCGGGTATCAGCATCGGATTGAATACGTGACTGGGCTGTGAGAAGAATTGATTGATGCCTTTTTCGTAATGGTATGTGTCCGATGTGATCGAGTAGCCGTCGCGTGGAGTCATTGTGACGCCGCTGGGACTCACATCCTCGGCGCAAAAATAGTATATGGTAATTGAACACTTGGCGTCCGAATCGAAGATAAACTCAACATTGTAACAATAGTTTGGAAGCGCAGACTCCGTGTCGTCATCGAGGCTGACCATATTGCAAAGTACATTGCCGTCTACCTGCTCGATGGTTGCACTGATTTCTTTAACCTTCTTCTTCTTCTTCGCTTTCAAGAGTTCAACATCAGCATAAGCTGCCATTTTCTCAAATGGAATGCGCACAAAGCGTACGGATTCTTTGCGTATGTTGACCAAACTTTTGAGCGTTTTTGTTGGCTCATTGTTCTGCGGTGGTGGGTATGGAAAGGCCGTAGGTCGCGTGCCAAGGAAATTGAGGTCCACATTTTCGCCAAACAAATAGGATTCGGGGAGGGGCGTGTCAAAACGCTCACCGCCCATTATGAAGTGGGTGCCAAAGAAACTGCCCATACGAGGTGGATATTTGTAGGCATTGTTGATGATGTGGTCGGCTTCCTCGACGTCTGCGTTTTGTCTACTTACAAAGTTGCCCATTTATGCACCGTTCGTTGCTGCTGGTTTGGTTTGCTTTCACCTTGCACTGGCTCTTGTTTTGTTCTTTTCTTTCTCTTACTATTACAACATTCACATATATGTATTTACATTTACATAGGCAGCGACATCGATATAAATAGCAATAGCGATACCGATAGCACTTACGAGTCTGCTGGCAAATGCAACCATCGTAGTGTGACCGAGTTTTTTTGTAGTTGGTATTTTTTGTAATTTTTTCTTTGCAATATTTAATAACGACTCGGCTACGGTTTAAGTTTGCAACCCAATATTAATAAGTTAACTGGCTCCTTGCTAGTTAAGTTTTGTCCATATTATTTATTAAGAGTTTCTTTTCTTACAATTACATGCTGACGCATACTGCGCACATTTAACCTTACAACGGGCGTGTTAATTTTGAAATGCAATTTATGAGTTCATAAGAAAAATTAGAAATGATTATTGAACAACCTTATCTTTTCATTCCATCCACTTTTTCATACCATCATAAGCCTTGATGTTTAGAATTTCTGCAGATTAAACTGCTTTCAAATGTCAGTTTTGCAAATTCCTTTTGGTAAGCTTAAGTAGACTCGTCGACTTGTCAAACCAATAATGCAACCTAAGCGTTTTTCGCAACACAGTTGCCGAGCGCTTCAATTGATTGACACTGCAAATAGTTCGCGACTGTGTGGCGTCTTATGTATTTGTTTTTTATTTTTACATACATATGTACAAACAAACATTTCAAACCGTGTACACATGAAAATCTAACGATGCTTCCCCCAAATACTAACATTTAGTATCTTTGCGTCTGACAAAAAAGAGTTAGTTCTCAGCATATTCGAAAAATTTATTAGAGCATTGGCAAGAAAAGTCAATCATACTTAACGCATCAAGCTTAAAACGCATCACGCGTTACATATATTTAATACGCACTTAGTACATGGACCACAAAACAGCACTCATACTTTAATGCCTTTCAGGGCTCTGTTGTTGTTGTGGCTTGTCGATCAGTTAACAAAAGCTAAGCCCAACATCATGCGCAGAACTCAAATGCCAACCCATGCTCCATTACTTTACAAAAAATAATAGCAACCCCCTGCTAACTACGACTCGCATTCTCACTCTCTCTCCGCTGCTTTCCTTATGCACATATTTCTCTCGTACAGTTGCTCTTTCACTTTGAAGGGCAGGCAAAAAGCTCGCTGTGCAAAAGTACCATAAGTAACTGGAAAATGCTGCTCAGCGGCAAGTGAAAACACTATGCAGCAAAATCAATAAAATATTAAATGTTGCGTGCAAGAGTAACAAAAATTTAGCATACTTACAAGCATAAAATGCTGTCAGCATTAAAATAAATTAAAAATCCAAATATAATACTTGATGGCTTCACAAGTTAAGATATCAATCTATTAAGA
This sequence comes from Scaptomyza cyrtandrae, assembly GCA_035044605.1. Lineage (NCBI taxonomy): Eukaryota > Metazoa > Arthropoda > Insecta > Diptera > Drosophilidae > Scaptomyza > Scaptomyza cyrtandrae. Next base: position 7,865,821 of record JAWNNS010000639.1, read on the forward strand.
CTTTAGAGCTTAGTAATAAGATTTTACTTATCTAACGATGACTGTTTTGATGAGTACTAGATATACGCTAAGTAGTTGAGGCCTAAATAAATACAAACTGATTGTTTAAATAAATCAAATGACAAAATATAAAGAAAATTCTACGAATTAACAAAAGTAACGCAAAAATTGTAAACGTAACGTGCACTTTTACACGTTTTTATTGTAGACGTTGAATTTTGTCGTCGAGTGTAAACACACGTGTATATGTATGTGTGTGTGTGTAGCAGTATTGAAAGCAGCAGTAGAGGCAGCGACGCAACAATTCGCAGCGCCTTGTATAAATACGGAGAGCCAGACGCGGCCGCTTTCATTCTCTTGTAGTGTTCAAAGTGACATGAAAGTGACGACATTGGTGCACTGCAACAAGTCATGTATCAGCATGTCCAACCAAGCAACACAAATCATATTTATGCCGACGGTGAGTGTGGCTCGAGCTCTTATACAAAAACAACAACAACAACAACCACTTCTATTCATCACTTAAAGACGTCGTCAAACGTGTGCAATCAAGTTCGGCTTTTGGCTCTCAAATTTTCAATGCGTTCTTCTTGGTTTTTTTTTCTCGTTGTTTTTGCAAATAAGTGTGCAATTATATATATTTTTTTGTTGTTGTTGAACTATGCATATGCATTTGTGTCTAATTACATGTGGTGCCAAATTTTGTGGGCCTAAAAAACATAAACTAACAACAGTGCGTATGCGTGATGTTTGTTAAGCGTTGATCCATTGCCAAGCTGTTGTCTGGGCAAAGAAAAACCCTGGACTAAACTGAGATAATCACACAGAACAAAAAAAAAACTAAATAAAAAAACTAAAAAAAAGTGCTAATCAAGCGCATGCGCAACAAAAAATACCGGGTAAATATTTGGCGGGGTAAATACATACATACATCTATGCGTGTATGTGTATACACATACTATATAAGTGAATGAATATTTGTGCAGTGTATATTTGTATAAAAAATAATGCACATCTATTATGTATGTGTGTGTGTGTGCGTGTGAAACAGCTGTTTGGCCTAAGTCTGATGAAATTGCAGCCGCCACACACACACACGAGGCATGCGTGCAACAGTGGCAACAACAATAACAACAACTAGCACCCGCTCAATGGGGTCACCACCTCACCCCAGCCATGCCAGAAATGCATATGTGTATATGTATATATATATACTGTTAATTACAATTCATTGTTTAAACACATATAAGCCTTAATGCCGGAAAAGTACATATGTATACGTTTTAGCCATGATTTTAGAGTCAACCACTTGCTGTGCAAGCTGTTACGCAACAGTTTCACTCAACCCACACACACACACACACACACGCACGCAGTTGGCAGTATCATAGTCTGGCTTCAACAACTGTACCCCAAAATGGCGCCAAAGGACTTTTTTGCAGACTTTCTCTCAGCATCAAACCTCTACGCTGTCTGCGCTTTCTGATTAATTTAAAGATAGGCAGGGAAATATTTGACAATTGTTAGAATTGGGAACGAATGACCCTTAAAACCGCAATGTGTTCTCTGCAAATATTTTACTAACCATTTAACCATTTAATTGGATTTAAATAGATTTTTCATTATCTGATTGGTCCAAAAACTCTATTCATCTACTTGTTGTAGGTTTTTATTTAAATATTTTAGACATTTGTTGTACAGAAAAAAAGATTTTAAAATAATTTGAACTAAAATACAAGTATAGTTACTGATTATAGACAAATGTTTATGTACTGTACACAAGTTAAAGTCTTAACATAGGAATTACACAAATCGATAAATATCGATATGTTAGCTAGTTTGAAACAAACATGAACTTAGCCTTTTTTGCGTTAACACGACCTTTGATATTATATTATATAAAATAAACATAAAACACAAATACGAATTTCGCGAGTAAACACGAAAATTACAAGTTTTAAGGTGTGGACTGATTTGTTGTCAGCTTGTTTACATTTTGTGTTCTATTTTTTTTTCAAGCCCATATTAAAAGTAAAAAGTTTTGTAATTAGTTGCTTTGCGGTTCTGCGGCCTATTTACTGTCGCCTGGTAAACTCATTATGGCATCGCATTACCTATTGCGAAAAGTAAAGCAATGTGGACAACGTACATATCTCTATACTATATATGGAGATATATTGACCACAATTATAGTCGGTAGCCAACTAACAGAATAGCAATATGCATTAATGTTGATAATGCGGAAGTGAAAATGTTTAAAGCTGAAGAAATGTTAAGAAACCAGAAAAGAATGGTAAAAGGTATAGGGAAAAGAACTGGCCAAAACGAGATTCGCATTTAATAACAACCCTTAAGAGAATTTATTATTACTATTTATGGATTGTAAGAGGTTTAGGTATTATAGAAATATGTTATTTGAAGCTAACTCAATTTTAACACAAATCGATAAATATCGATATTCAAAAGCTTTTCAAATACAACACGTAGAACAAGTTGTAAAGCTGCAAAGAGTTCTTTGATATCATCGAACAACTTCTAAATGCTTTTTCGGAGCGATCAGAACATAGAGAAATTGTAAGAAAAAAAACTTTTCCTGTTGCCCAATTCGATACAAATCGATATAATGTGTATTTTTGCATCGAGACATTTAACAAGCACACTACTATATAATTTGCATTCTAAGATAATAGTAATACGTAGTTAAAGTTTTATGTGGTTGCTGACACGTGTTTTTTTTTTGTGGTTTATCTATAGTCTTGCCTAAAATGTCGTAATGTAAGTCAATTTGATTTACGAGCAAATAACAAACAAGTAAAGCTTGCACCCAATAATTATAGACAGCTTCGTTGCCATTCACTTGCCATTGAATGGTTTGGTTTTTTTTAATGAAATTAATTATTTACGGGAAAGAATCGTTCGCATTAATATATATATGTATCAAGTGTTTGTTCGAGAAGGACCCGTATCATTCGGGCATAATGTCTTGAAGTAGTTTTTGCTGCTTTGAAGTACTCTGAAGGACCTTGAACCGACCCTTTCTTAATACATATTTAATTCTACCATCTTTTTGGTATGTGTGTTTGAAGTTGTCTGCGATAAAAATGGTTGAAAAAGTTTTGCGGGCGCAAAGCGGCGCACAGCAATCAAAGCAGAGACAACAGCAGCCGGCTAAACAAAGTTGGGTTATGTTCGGAAATAATGGAAAGCATCTCCTTTTTTGGCTTGCAACATGTTTGGGGTGGGTCCTGGTCGTGGGATTTGGCATGCGGAATGCGGCATGTGACAAGTGTGACAGTATGGCAGTGTTATAGTGTGACAGTGAAAGTGCGAAGCATCAAAGCAGCTTGCGACGTGTTATTAGCCGACTCAGACACGATGTCATGGCAAGGACATCCAATAAGGCGCATGCGTCAAACGAAAGCTTTCAAACACACACACACACACACACACATACATTGACAAAATCTCTGCGTATGCTGTGTGTATGTTACATATATCTATATCTATATGTGTTTATTTTTACATATATTTGGATGTTAGCCGGTTTTAATGCTCTTTTGTGTGCAGAGACTATCATAAAAACAGGTGGCCAGGTCTTACCCTGATTGAAAGTGCTTCAAGACCTATATGTATATGTATATACGTATATATATATATGTTTATGTGTGTGTGTGTGTGCGTGCATGTGTATGTGTATGTGTTTTTCTGTGCGCCACGTGGAGCTATTTAATGAAAATTGTATTGTCTCAACGGCAATTGGGTTAGGCACAACCACAAATTTCGTTCGACATGTTTATTTTTAATGAAAGCATTTTGCGCAGAATTTCATCAGCCCTTTTAGAAATGAAAATCGTGGTATTTGAATAAAGAACGTTATTTGAATAGTTAATTTAAGTTCATTTGAAATTAAAGTTTAGCTTTTCGTTAAATGTTTAATAATCCTATTTGCTTTCTCTATATATATCGTATTCTCAATAATGTAAGAATAATACAACAACATATAGCAATTATAGCCTATGTGTTATTCAGATATATAAGCTATATTATTGTATAGTTCCGTTCAAATACATTCAGAAGCTTTTACGTGACAGAGTAACAAACATCCATTCAAATTTTCAAAATCAAAATATTAATAGTATAACAAGTAAGAAGGCTCTAGTCGAGAAATCCCGACTAGACGATACCCTGATCCCTATACCTTACGCGTACAGTCAGTGCTTGCAAGTATGTGTGCGTGTGTGTACGACCATACTGCATACTGCATACTCAACTTCAAGGTTCCATATCTCCGATGTTTCTTAACCGATTTTAATAAAAATTTCACAGATTGTTATTATTTTGATTAATAATTCAAATGCCATCTAAAATTTTTTCAATTTCAAGATTTTGTTGTTATCGATCCCATGTGTATATCGGAAACGGGATGAGTTATCGAAAATCGAAAACAAACTTGTACTGCCTAGGGATAAGGCGAGCTTAAGTTCGAAATCTGGAGTCTCTAGCTCTTATAGCCTCTGAGATCGACGCGTTCATACATACAGACGGACAGACGGACAGACGGACATGGCTATATCGACTCGACTGTTGATGCTGATAAAGAATATATATACTTTATGGGGTCGGAGATGCTTCCTTCTGCCTGTTACATACTTTTGCACAACTTCATGATACCCTTTTTTCCCATTTTTAATGGGATCAGGGTATAAAAACATACAGTTTAGTTAAGCTTCAAAGAACTTTTACCTATGTATATATAATCACATAAAGTGTTGAATACGAACAACAAAAAGCTTATAAATAATATATATTTATTCTTTATCTAAGCTTCGAACAAGCTTTAATGCTACTTTCTGTAAAGGTTATATTTTAAAATGATGTGTAAATAATTATTTATATTTTATTTTTATTTCTTATTATTATTTTCCATAACTAAAATCTGTTTTAATAAAAAGCTTTCATTAAGAGTGTTAATAAACTTGTGTGCAAAGCTCTCATAAGTTTAATGGGACCACAAACATAGAGTATTCTTGCATTGTCTATACTGAAACCGGTGAATGCAAGCTGTGACAAAATGTCCCTGGGGCAAGGGCACAAAAGTCGAGGCTATTTTGGTCCGAGGCGAGCCCCTTAAAACACACATACACATACACACACACACACACACATATATATATATATATATATAGACAGGTTAAATATCCTGCTCACTGACTGATAGCTCAACTCTATTAGTGCTTCTTTCCCCCACACCCACACCCACACCCGCAACCCACACTCGCCACCATCAGACGAGGCATCTTTCACACGCTCTTTCTCGATTCGTGCTAGACTAGTACAAAATTCTATTTATAGCTGGTAACACCGAACACCAACGAATCAATTTTTAACTGCACATATATATATATATGTATACTCGTTCGCGTGAGCCCAAAAAAACTTCTGTTCTGTTTTTCGAGTAGGCGGACGAAAAAAAAAAAGTTTCGTTCTTGCGTGGGAGCATTGAACACTGAAATCATTGGATAAAGGATAATAGGGATAAGGATAATACAAACAGGCTATGTGTGTGAGTGGCCAAAAAAAAAATATATATACACCACTTGTGTTTACGTTTTGTGCAAATGGCAAAGTTCCATTAACAATTAAACGACAAATTGGAATTTTCTATTTATTTTTCATTTTGCATTCGCTGCGACAAATTTTCAATTTGTGGCTTTTGGATGCGCTGTGTAAATTGTGCGATGCCAAGCAAATGAATTTATCGCTTTGTAATTATTGTGGCTGATCGTTAGCGTCATCATCGTCATCGTCATCATCATCATCATCATCATCATCATTATCATTGCTAGCAATTAGATGGGAGACGGGGGCTAGGAACGTTTTTGTTGCTTTGAAGTTGGTGCGTCACAAGCCAAATAAAAATCAATTGAGTTAAATTGAAACGCGCGCTGACAACGGGTGTCGGGCAAATATATACTATATAGTATACTAGATACCCATAAGAGAAATAAAACAAATATGTGCAATATAAGCAATATGACAACGACGAGCAACAACCGAAAGCGATAACGATAACAAATGTCAAGTTTGAGATGCAACTCAAGATTTGAAAACAAAACGAAAATTCTAAAGACAAGATAGCCACTATATATTTACATATATATATATATATGGTTTTATATGTAAAAGTAAGCAAAATGAATAACGTTAAAATATTTATACGACATATCGAATGTATCCCGAATGAAACGAAGTTATTACGAGTCGAATTTAACTATAACATGATAATGTTTTAATATTTATGCTGGCAACGCTGCCCTATAAATAACTCTTTGCACCTGCACCTGTTGTCGTGATTTTTATTTTTTTTTTCTTAGAGCATTTTTATACCCTGATCCCATTAAAAATGGGAAAAAAGGGTATCATGAAGTTGTGCAAAAGTATGTAACAGGCAGAAGGAAGCATCTCCGACCCCATAAAGTATATATATTCTTTATCAGCATCAACAGTCGAGTCGATATAGCCATGTCCGTCTGTCCGTCTGTCCGTCTGTATGTATGAACGCGTCGATCTCAGAGACTATAAGAGCTAGAGGCTCCAGATTTGGAACTTAAGCTCGCCTAATCCCTAGGCAGTACAAGTTTGTTTTCGATTTTCGATAACTCATCCCGTTTCCGATATACACATGGGATCGATAACAATAAAATCTTGAATTTAAAAAAATTGTAAATGGCATTTGAATTATTGATCAAAATAATAACAATCTGTGAAATTTTTATTAAAATCGGTTTAGAAACACCGGAGATATGGAACCCTGAAGTTGAGTATGCAGTATGCAGTATGCAGTATGGTCGTACACACACGCACAAATACTTGCAAGCACTGACTGTACGCGTAAAGTATAGGGATCAGGGTATCGTCTAGTCGGGATTTCTCGACTAGAGCCTTCTTACTTGTTAAATATGTGAGACTAATATTCAGGTAACATCTTGCATATAAATATTTAATATGCTTCGATTGTTATCGATTTCTTTAGCGCAATTAATGTTTTGCACAATTTAAGAATGGCTAATAAAATATTGTCATACTCAGAGGTATCTAATAAATCAGCTTTATTATGCATAAACTTGACATTGACTTTCAAGTTGCTTGACTCTAAGTACGTATATATATATATATATATATTGTATATTTGTGTATATATGTATATGATGTCTGGCCTGCATGCGGCTATTAAAGATGTTCCGCTCGTTAATTGTGGGTCAGGCGCAAATGCAAAACAACAACCGAAAACGATACATTTCAATTAAAGCAAAAAGCTATCGAATTATTTCAACAGCATCCAATTTGAAAAGGGCCAAGCCAAGGGCTTTACTTACAACTGGACTCAAATTTATAGCTACATAGAATAGTAATTCACATTTAAATATCCACTTTGTTGAGTTATTTACATATTTAGTGATTTTATTATCATAAATATTTATAAACTAGAGAAGATGTAAAAAGAAATTTATTTATTTATTTAAGCTTACATTAAGTACAATTTTAAGGTAATTGGGTAAAGGGCTTTTCTTTCTGTTCGAAGTGACTTTTTGCTTTCATAAAATCTGTTATAAATGTTAATATTTTCTTAAAAGCTTTAAGCAAGAATTTCGATTTCTTTCAAACATGTTAAGTCTTTTAGTTTAAGTTGTATTATAGGCTTTTTTCTGCAACATAAATGCAAAATAATAATCAATATTATTTTAATCGGATTGCAGATAAAGAATTTACCGAGCAAAGAAAATTTTCAAGTAAATTAATAAAAATGTACATTTAAATAGTTTTTGGTTTTTGTAGTGTTTGACAAAAGCGTTAAGAAACTATTTCAAATCAACTATTTTTGAAATATTTTTTTTTAAGTATCTGAAGTATTTGTTATATTTAACTTTCGTTTGTTTTGCAATAAATTTCATTTAGCACATTTAGCATTTTTGTTGTTCCTAAACTTATCGTGTGTACTAAAATATTTGTCAACAAGCATAGACATGTTTGACATACTATTTGCCAATTTATCAAGTTGATAAACCCACATGTATATATGTTCGTATGTTAATGTTTCTAGTTCATACGAACTTAGTTTAGTTAGTTAAATGCCTACTTTATTTGTTCTTGGCCTTTTTAATGGGACACTCACACATAGTTAATCTCAAATATTTAGAATCAATTAAAGAAGGCAACAAAAGCATTGTATTTAAATTTGGCTACAGTCCAATTATAATGCAGCAAAACCCCTCACCCCCACCCCCCCTCACTACGCCCCAAGCTATGCTACCCGAATTCACAATGCCTTCCATATTTGAAATTTTCATTTGCATTGGCAAAAAGAAAGCAAGACAAAATAAAAAAAAAAGAAGAAAAATAAATATATTTGCATATATAACATCGCTGAGCGCGTGATTATTAGTCATTTAGTCATTTGATGAAGACGACGCTTGCCTCTGTCACTGTCACTGTCTCTGTCACAGTTTTTAACTCTTTTGCGTCACAGCATTCATGTAGGCGGACGAGGCGAAGGGTACGAAAAGCTTTAGTGAAGCGGTCTCCAATGTCCAGTTGAAAACTTTTGTTTATCTACATATCTACATACCTACCCACATACATACATACATACATGCATACTTCGTATTCGTTTTACTTTCACTAGTCCCACGAAGCGAAGCGAACCGAACGAAGATCGTATGATTTGTTTGTTTATTTGTCGAATGATATTAAAAATTGCTTAAAATATACAAAACGTTATTTTTAATGATCAAGGAGTTTATATATTTTTTTCGCTCCTTGCTATTTGACTTATTTATTTGCTTAAATAGTTAACGAACGAAAAGAAAAGATAAGAAATGAAATGAAAAAAACGAACGACTAATCAGACGTCATACATACATATCTCATACATAATACAATCTGTTTGTCTTTATGTCTACGTGCGAATCGGTTCGTCTACCAGTTTGGCGCTTGTTTATGAAGTTAGTTGTCCGTTCAGATATCAGATAGAATGGGTTATCTGAGAATGTTATTTGCAACAAAAGCATAAGAAGTGTAAAAGTGTGGGAAAATGAATTGTTTATAAGCCATCAGATAAACAAATTCTTATTCTTACATTCATTTAGTTTATTATGTAAACATTTATGTCGTAATCTTAGCTTTTCCCATCGCTGAGTGATTTTATCAATTTTTGTAATTGTTTATCATTGCATTGAGTTACTTTCCGTCTAGACAAACGATTGTCTCCCGCTAATTCAGCAGCTTTAGATAAATAATTATTTATTTCTTTTTTGTTTTGTGGATTCCACTCAAGCTGAAGCGTTTCCTGGACAGTTTAAGTATCCAATATCTTTGGAAAAATAAGATACGGTTCAGATACGTCAAAAAATTGCTAAACAAATTGTTCACAAGCCTCGTGACTTTTATGACAGAAACATCAACAATTAAAATTGACAAATAAGAGCTAAGCGATTTGGACTACGAGCTACCCTGTAAATAGCAACTTAAGGTTGTCAAAATGATGATTCTTGTGCGGCAGTTTGTATATTTGATAAGATTATATATTTAATTGACAAATCTAGGAATTTTTTCATATGGTTTTTACAAATATTTAACAATGATAAAATTATTGGTTATAAATTTTTTTCCTGGTTTTTTTAATTCATATATAGAAAAAAATTCTTAGTTAAATTTTGATTTCGAAACCCATCTCGTTGATTAAAAAGACAAAAAATGTGTATTTATATATTAAAAGATGTCTAAAAAGATGATCATAAGTATTAAGCAATTAATAAATACTTCTTATGGTCTAATATGTACAGGGTGTTTTATAGTAATCATAATCAGAAAAATTAGATTATATTTTAGTTATTTACTGCGCATATACATACATATGTAAATAGTTATGTACAAACATATATATGTTTATACACGTTTATTATTTATTTATACATACATAAGTGTATGTATGAACGTTGTATGGCTTGAATATGTGCGAACTACTTTGTATTTCTGAGGAGTAAAGAAATATTCAGTTGTTTTGTGCTCTAGTTTGCAAAATAGAAAGGAAAACAAAATACATACTTACATACTGTACTGTAAAGGGGCTATATGAGTGGGCGGCCATCGATAATTACGCTGTTGTAGAACATTGATCTCTATAACATCGCTCATTAATAGAACATGCCAAAACACACACAAAAGAGTTCATGATTTCTCAATGACAAATCATGTAATGAACACTAATAGAACCACATGACTAAATACAAAAGAGAGAGAGAGAGAGAGAGAGTGTGTGTGTGTCTGTGGTGAGGGAATAACTCTCTCTGAGTAAGATGAGGCAGCAAATATGTGGGATTTGTGTGTAGTAGTAGTTGTAGTAGTACTTGCTGTCATTCATTAGACAGCAAGGCCGAGAGAGAGAGAGAGAGAGTAAAAAGTCCCTGCACAATGAATGAACAAGTAAAAGTAACGAAAGTAACGGGAAAAGAACCGTTTCAGCTTGGAGCACATGTTTTGCACAGCAAAAGATTGGCAATGATTGCAGTTTTGATCAGCAAGACGATTACTGAAACCATACCGTTAGACACAACACAAACATAAATAAGCCAAAAAAAAGGCCAACTAAATAATTTAATTCCGACACACACACACACACACAGAAACGTATAATCCCAACAAAAAAAATAAAAAGTTCCGTTATAAATAGCGGCGGCATGCAGCGACAGCATGAAGAATATTTTGTGTGAAAAAATATGTTCACCTTCGCCTCGCTGAATTTGTCTGTCTGCAAAATTAGTATTTCTTAACGTTAACGGCGGCAAGTAGAGCGCTATAAAAATCTATACGATACGACGTTGCAAAGGCGGACGGCAAAGTCAAGAAAAGCCGAAAATCTCAAAAACATTTTCTGATTTTAGATGAAAAACCACACACACAAACACACACAGATAATGATATAAATTAACAAACGAGGACTCGGACTTCACGACTCGTAAATATATAGCGTGACGAAAACGACACACGAACATAATCGCAAATACAGCAACAAATTTGTAGCCGGCATTCGTATCACGTAGACAGGCCGACACGAGAGCGCACAGCGAAAGCTCAATGAGCCCAAGGAGCGAGAGAGAAAGTGCACCCAGATCTGTTTTGGCAGCATTTCGTGCGATTTGGCATTCGGCATTCGGCTTTCGGCTTTCGGAGTTTGTGTCTTCGGCAAATCGTCGCGTTCGCTTATCAACGGTATTTGACGGGGCGCCAGCAAATTGTTCGAACAGTTGCCATCGATTAATCGTCCATTCAGCACGCGCTTTCGCCGCCTCCGCAGCAGCATTCAAATTCTAATTCAGATTCGTTTTCGTTTTCGTTCGTTATATTCTTCGCTGGGAGCTGAAATTCGCGGCGAAATAAATTTGGCTTTTTTTTATCCGTCCATGCCATGCGCGATAAAATATCACAACTATTTTGCTTGCAAAAAAACGCATGCAAATCTAATACAGCAGATAATAGAGGTGGGTGTGCATGTTTGTGTGTGTGCGAGTTTTTGAGTGTGTGTGTATGTGTGTGTGTGCGTTAGTGGGCGCCGCCAATGCGTAAGGCATTCGTTAGCCAAGGCTACACATACATACGTTGAGAACATGTAAATATGTATATGGCATATCGAAAATAGCCAACTTGTGCCGAAATTTTGTTTATCTCTCGAACTGTTAAGAAAAAAAAAACTACATTCATTTCACTAGTCGCCGCTATCCATATCTCGTTAATAGTGTTGTTGATTTTTTTTGCTGATTTTTTTTTATTGTTTAAAACTAATTGGTGATTATCAATATATATATATGTGTGTGTGTGTGTTTTTATGTTTTATATTGCTACCGTATAGGACATAATGTGCCAACAAAAGCAACGAGCAATGGGACAATGTGTGCCAATGGGTCTATTGGGACAGAAGGGCCCGAAGCGACAGAGACCGACTCATCAGGGACCGGGAGGATGCGGAAGTCGCTGGAGAGGAATGGCTCAACGCCGAACGACACTATTCACCTCGAGAGAAGGTAAGAATCGAATGTTAATCGAATGATTGATATCTACTGTATCTATGTCTATAAAATTCTTATCGTTATCGTTATCAAATTTCCTTTCTATTATCTAATTTTCAAATCTTTCTTTCTCCTTTTTAGGCTGGGCCTCTTCAGTGGGGTGGCTTTAATTGTCGGAACTATGATTGGTACGTAAAAATGAGTATACCCGTTGCTCGCTACCCATCATTTTACAGGGTATTTTTGTATATACGTTAATGCAAGCGGCTAGAGGCAAAAACTGTGACACAAATCTCGCATTTTTACCCGACAAGAATTGCGTCAAGAAAATTTTGTTGTTTTTCTTGTTTTTTTTTCCCCCATTTTTCTTTTTGTTATTCCCGGCTGCGATGCTGTGTGAAAATTAATGGGGCACATATTTTTTGGTTAAGCTTTATGGAGGCACGACTACCCAAAAATACGAAACTAATAAATTTCGAAACATATGTACGTACTAATGTATATGTATGTGTTGTATGTATGATGATGACAATGATCCACATATCAAAAAAAGCCTCACAACCAAAGAGAAATTCTGAAAAATTTGTCGTTAACTTTTATAATCTCAAAAATATTATCCTACAAATATAAATGGGAAATGTTGATCAGGTGATCTCTTATTTTGAACACAATTGCTCGGATTAATGCTTGACATTAAAGGTTTATAAGTTATTACAGTTGGTTGATAGTCTTTAGGACTAAACAATACCCTGTAATTAGTAAGAAAAGATTTTTGTTATCCAAATTTATTTGATTTATCGCTTAGCCAAACTGTTGGAAAAAGCAACATTATTTGAAATCAAAGAAACTTAGAAAAAAATGAGAAAATGTAGATGAAATAAAACCATTTAAAACAAATAACATTAATATTATAAAAATATTAGAAATATTCTTGTTTAACGGATTTTCTAAATCAATTTGAGGTCAATTTTCATATCGCGTTTTCAGATTATCGTAGTAAATATACAAATAAAAAGTATCACTTAACTATTGCAATTATTTAAGTAGGCAAAACGGAATGCTAGATAATTGCGTATACGAGGAGTTAACAAATGGCCATTGACGGCAAAGCTGATTTATTTTGAACAATGCAAAAGGTGCAAACATTTCTTTTATTCAAAACTTAAGCAATGTGTGTACAAAGTTGTTGTTTAAAGGTGTATGTTTAAATGTATAGGTAGTATGTGTGGTGAGTGTTTTGGTGGGTTTTGTTGTTGCTGTTAGTGTTAAGCCGCCGCCGGCGGGACAACATTTCTGCAGCTACCACCATTTGCGTGTGCTTACATGTATGTAAACGAATGTGTGTGTGTGTGTGTGAGAGAGTCTGTGCGTTTTGTTGTTCGCCTACTCCTCTGTCTTAGGACGGCGAAATAGCAAAATGTGCGGCTCCGGTTTGTGAATCATATAATGTATCCAGCCGCGCGATTGCTGTACACCAATTGATCTCCATTCGGTTTCTGTCATCAGATGCGCTTTGGGCACGAGATGGACGAGCTTTTTTGGCAAGACCACATGTCTGTACTCAAATTGCTCATCGTAGTATTTATAGGAGTAATAAATTTCGTCGCTCATTATTGTGTGGTCAACAGTTACAGGGCGTCCGTATGCGAAGGATGAAGTGCTGGATCTTCTGCTCTGTAGATTTTCCTCTTTAGATCTTGTGTGCTCACAGCTTAAGCGTTTCCGTATTATTTTGATGGGAGCTTAGTAAGAAAGCAATTGTTTAGATTTAATAACAATTAACGATTTGTTCGTTTAGTCTACAGAAATTTCATCGAACTTCTATGCAATAAATATCTTACGTAAATACACTTAACTATTTTCTAAAACGTTAAATTTATATTATTATAAGAGAAAACTTACCAGCTTTGGGTTTACTTGCTAAATTAACACGTTTCTTTAAAAAGACAGAGATAAATGTAGCTTTTTTCTGCACTTTGCTGTGCTGAATAAATAAATATTTGTCAAAATCAGTTTTGTTGTCACATCCAATTGACAACAAAAAAACGATTGTCAAAATCAGTTTTGTTGTCACATCCAATTGACAACAAAAAAAAAAGATAACTAGATTGTTATATATTTCTATTGAAATAAACTAAGGTAGCGTATTTTAAATTCGAATACCTCTGTTCAGTAAACGCTTTATCGTTTTTGATATATAAATAAACATAGTAGTTCTGCTGATGAACACTTAACCGCAATCTTAAGTTGTTTGAATAGCAATCAAAAGCTATATAAGATATACTGCAATTTACTGAGTGAGTTCATTTACACATTGTACATTTGACCTTTAACATTGTGGGCGATGCATTTGTGCCGCATGCAATGTTTAAGTGAATGGATTTGTGCAAAAAAAAAAACCCAAAGCATACGCAATTTGCTAACCGTATGAGCCCAACTTTCCATGTACATATGTACTACACTAGTACTATGTACTTATCTACTTGTACTATCCAGCTTTTAAAGTGAAAGCGTTTGTAAAGCTTTTAATGGACAAGCACACAAGCACACAAACACACACACATACACATTGAACACTTGTGCTGTGTCCAAGCTTTCAGCTGATGACGTTTTAACGCTGATGCGTGGGTACAAAGCTTCCGGGCAGCCGGAAGTCTGACATGAATCAATATCTATTGCTGACGCAAAAAGACAGCCAAAGCAAAGGCAAAAGCAGCTGCTGTCTATTAAATGTTTATCCCATTCACATAATAGATTTTGTATTTGATTTTGATTGCATTTTCTCTATGTTTTTCTTTACAGGGTCTGGAATATTTGTGTCACCCTCTGGTTTACTGGTTCGCACTGGTTCCGTTGGAGTGAGCTTCGTTATTTGGCTTGCCTGTGGCGTCCTCTCATTGTTGGGTAAGTACACACTCACTCACACACACACACACACACACACACACACACACACACACACACACACACACACACACACACACACACACACACACACACACACACACACACACACACACGCACACAATCATTAATCATCTATCAAACGTTAACCAACACTTGTTGCAGTTGTTTTTTTTTTTTGCCGGTTGCCAACAAGGGTTTGCTTGCGGTGTTAAATTTCCTTTGAGAAACGAGCACAGGATAAATGACATAACGACCTTCCGCTAGAACCGGTTTTACGATTCATTTGCCGATGGGTGTTAGAAAGGAGGGTTTAATTCACTTATCAAGTACTAAATGCACTCAAATAAGGTCAATAAACTGCTAATGTTGATTAAGTGAATGGGCTTTGCTTATCTTGTGGATACCCTGTTTTAGCATATGGTGTTGACTCTAGGATGGATGTTTGTATCTCTATCATGCTTAATCTACTAAATGGATTCCAATGAAATTTCACAATTAAGTGGCTTAAACAGCATAATAACACATTGACTATAACTTTTAATGACATTGTGTGATAAGTGGGAGGAGACGAGTAACAACACAGACAAACAGCCAGCGGAGAAGTTGTCATACAAGGCAAAGACTGAAGTTAGAAGAAGAAAAATAAAGAAATTAAAACCTAAAAGTGTGTTCGTGTACGCCAACTCCAAAATCACAAACGTTAAACCAACCATGACTTAAACTTATTACAATGTATTTAAAATTGTAAGATATTTTTGTTTTGTAGGCGCTCTGGCATACGCTGAACTTGGCACAATGAACACCTCGTCTGGTGCGGAATGGGCGTACTTTATGGACGCTTATGGACCGGCGCCGGCGTTTTTATTCTCATGGGTATCGACATTGGTGTTGAAGCCATCTCAAATGGCTATAATATGCTTATCATTTGCACAGTATGCGGTTGAGGCCTTTGTGACTGAATGCGATCCACCCAGGGGTGTTGTCAAAATGGTTGCCCTAGTCGCAATTGGTAAGTGATGAATCACCAATCACCAATCACCAATGACAATTGCAATTACTTTTTGAGTAACGCATCTTTTATTTCACATTTCGTTAGTGATGATATTGTGTGTGAATTGCTATAGTGTCAATTTGGGCATGGCCGTGCAGAATGTTTTTACGGCTGCCAAATTGGTTGCCGTCGTCATTGTTATATGCGGCGGGGCATGGAAACTGTTCCAGGGTAATACGCAGCATCTGTCGAATGCATTTAATGGGCCGATGCCGAACATTGGCGCAATCGCGACAGCATTTTACACTGGCCTTTGGGCATACGATGGCTGGAACAATCTCAACTATGTCACCGAGGAGATTAAGAATCCCAGCAAGAATTTGCCACGCTCAATCATGATTGGTATACCGTTGGTAACGCTATGTTATGCTTTAATCAATATATCTTACCTGGCGGCAATGTCTGCACAGGAGATGATCGAATCGGAGGCGGTCGCTGTCACCTTTGGCAATCGGATTTTGGGCGCCCTCGCTTGGCTAATGCCATTGAGTGTCACTATCAGCACATTTGGAAGTGCTAACGGTACGCTCTTTGCCGCTGGACGGTACGTTATCACCTTTCCCTTTTCCTATTTCCTATTTCCCCTTTTCTATCTATCTTTCTCCCACTCTCTCTCTCTCTCTCTTTTTCTCTCCCAGCTCTCTTTCCCCCATACAGAGACTGAGAGAGAGAGAGAGAGAGAGAGAGATCTCTACCTCTTTTTCTTTTATGCCATTTGTACTTTGTGTGTATTATTTCTAAACCTTTTTGTCTACTGTAGTCTCTGCTTTGCAGCTAGCCGAGAGGGACATCTATTGGATATTTTGTCCTATGTCCATGTGAGACGCCTGACACCGGCTCCGGGCCTCATATTCCACGTAAGTCTACCAACATCGATTAAGTACGATTGTCTGCAAACTATTTGTTTTATATGGGTAAAAGTATCTGAGTTTCACAAAACAATCATAGTATTGGGTTTTTTTTTGTTGGAGAGCATTACTCAAAGAATTTTTCAATAAAAAATCTATTTAAATCTAGACTAGTACTATGAGAAAGAAGTTAGCTGATAAAAAAAAAGAGTTTCCTACGGTACGTAAATAAAAACTAACAATGAGCTGAAAGTGAGAAAAAAAAAAATATTCGATCTAAATTGAGTATTTTGGTTGGTGAAATCGATACAACGGTTTTTGGAAAGTTTAACCAATCGACTTAAAAATGCTTAAAGAAAATCGCAACCAACTTTATTGAGTTATAAGGTATTGCAATTGATAATCGGTTGAGTTTTGATAAAGTTCTGACCTATCTTCAGTTGATTTTTTTTTGGGTAGAGTTTTATTTTTATAATGAGTCTCAAGTGAAAACTATTTTATAAACTAGAAATGCAGCATTAAGATCGAAGTGACTTTAAATTTACTTTTAATGTTTTATATATCGGTTTGTCGATCCTCCTTTACTTTGATACTTCAACAGGGGTCTTTGGGGTAATACCTAGTTCTTCCTTGTCTTGATAAATGTTTCTTAGTAACTCAATTATGTATCTAACATTTATTTCCATCTGCTTTGTCTCTCGTCGACAGTCGCTGATTGCGTCAGCAATGGTGCTGCATGGCACAATTGATTCGCTGATTGATTTCTTCAGCTTCACCGCATGGATATTCTATGGTGGGGCAATGCTGGCACTTATCGTTATGCGATACACCAAACCCAACCATCCACGGCCCTATAAAGTGCCAATTATCATTCCCGTTGTGGTCTTGGTCATATCTGTGTATCTTGTTGCAGCGCCCATTTTTGAGACGCCACGTATTGAATATTTGTATGCGTTGCTCTTCATCTTTGCGGGTCTCATATTTTATGTGCCATTCGTTAAACTGGGCATGACACCACGTTTTATGAGTAAGTACACTGCAAGAAATTATCCATCATCAGATACTTTATCTTTACACTTACTTTCCTTGGCACCTTGCAGATAAGGTGACATTGTTCTTTCAGCTACTGCTGGAGGTTGTTCCAACTTCATCGATGGCCATGTTTGAGTAAAATAACCCTTCTGTATGCTCAAAGAATTGAACGAAAGAACCTAATCCAATATATTTTTGGATGGCGATAGTTAGATAGACAGAGAAAGAGAGAGATAGAGAGAAAAAGAAAGAGAAAGAGAGAGAATATGTACTTAGTTCTGCAGAATTAAAGCAGCTAGAAAATCAGAATACTGAAAACAAAAAAGCAAAGCAAACATTCACAGATATTTAAAGTTACAAAAAAACAAACATTAAAAACGAAAAAAAAAAACAAATAAAAAAAGTATATATGTATGTCGTTGATTGGCAAACTATTCCAAATAGTTGGCGCCCACAATTATACAGATGGAGTTATTTTATTTTTTTTTTATTGGGTTACATTTAAAATATAACCTTAACACACACACACACAACAAATACACACACACATACACTATCTATAATATGTTTAATTATGTACGTATGTTTAACTTTATATACAACAAGGCAATGACAAAGAATTGTTAACTAGATACTAGTGCAGTCAGTTCCCAGTAACAATGCAATAACAGCAAAAAACAAAAAATTGATCAGAAAATACTAAACTCAAGCAAAGATACTACAAATACTTAGTTCAACAACTGTTTAACTGTTTAAAAGTTCGTGAGAAATCATAACATAATTGTTTCGAAATTATTAACAATTTTTTCAACTATGATTGAACTTAAAAAGGACAAAGCTACTTTCCCATCCGATAGTTCCGATTACGTATGCACTTGAACGCAGAACGACCCCACCAACATATAAAAGACCAACAACAACAACGTCTGCCACTACAAAAATTCAAAAAAAATAATAGAAAAGAAAGAAAAAAAAACTTTGCATTGTTGCTTGTGCTGCTGCTGTTTGCCATCTTGTTAATAGTTTATTTAATTATTCTACTTATTATATTTAATTGAAATCATTTTTAAAAAAAAGTAAAAAACAATCTATTAGGATCAGCTTGAATAGCAATACAAAATGTTGACATTAAACGATAGAGTGATTAATTTAGGTATTTAGCATAACTAAATGTTTCGAACTTTGGCGCCTCGGCTCAAATGTCGTTTGGGCTGCGAATTGTGAAAATTGTAGGACTGCAAATAGGCATAAATGCTTGTTAATTTGATACCATAATGGTTAAAAAAAAAAAAAATAAATTTCAAAAAAAAAACTCCAGATTAGTTATATATATATACATATTTGTATGTATATATGAATACTTACATTTGGTAGTGCTTAACGAAATAATGTTACTATATATAGCGTTAGATTTACAATCATTCTAATTGAATATGTACTATATTAATTAGTTGCTCTCTGTCACCTTGTAATCGTGTAGGATTGAAAAAAAGACAGCGTTAATGATGCCGTTTCGCTCGAGCTGTGCTCCATCACATTCTAACTAACTAAGACCCATGCGCCTGGCGTCCATGGGCGCGCCAAGATTTTTCTTTAAAACTTTTTTGACGAATTTATATAGTCAACAGAAAAGGAAGTACATACATATTGGTGTTGTTTGACGCTTAATATTATATACATATATATATTCTTACTACAGTTATGCCTTGAAGGGACGTACATACATACACATACATACATCAATACGATACACATATATATAATTTGTTAAGTTTATATATTTTATAATTTTTATTACAATCTACATATATATTTACAAAAGAACTAAAGAAATACATAAGAAGAAACCGATACAAATCTCTTTCTCTATTTACATACATTTGCATATGCATATACCAATGTATTTATGTATTTACATAGTCTACACGTATTTGCAAAACGGAGTGTAAGTTGTATTATATAACAAACAATTATGAAATAAAGTTTTTAAAACAAATGCATACACATTTTATTATAACAATTAGCTAATTTAAGTAGTAGGATAAATATTGAATGTGTGTTGAGCATTATATGGCACATTCTTATTGTAAAAGCTGGCTTAGCCGGCACTTCTCTACATTCTAAACGTTATGAACTACATCTAACAAATAAGTGCAAATGATTTCGTCCCTGAGATCATGCATTTTTATAGTTATTCGAATGAGTGCGCACGCGGTTAAAATCGAAGTCTGGAAAGAGTATGGCAATCTCTCGCATTGCCGATGCTTCACTGTCTGATCCATGGCAGGCATTCCGTGTGTCGGAGAGTCCGTAGAGAGCGCGTATACAATCAGGTTCGCTGTACACCGCCCTAAACGTTTTGGTGGGCCCCATGAGTTGGCGCCATTTTTGAATGCATGAATCGGATTGCAGAACAAAAGCGTAACAGGGGCCACTGCAAGAAACTTCCTCGAATAAATATAAATGTTTTGGTAATTATTTGCTTAAATACATACCTCATCATTAAGCTAGTAAGACGTGAATAAAAGAATTTGCCTTTGTGCTCTGCGTAAAAGGTTTCGGAAAGTTCCTTTGTTATGTGCACCTCCTTGGCTTCCAATATATCAAAGTTGTTACATATAATTTGCTTTAACTGCTGCACCGCATAGGTGTTACGCAGCACGTGCGGTTTTAATAATGCTAGCGTAATTTCCATACTTATTACGATGTTTATTAAATTCTTTAGAGTAGTTTGGGGTAGCTGGTTTTTAGCTACCACCACTTCTTGCAAGTATCACTATTTTTTATTTTATTAATAACTAAAATTCCATAACACCGGAATAAATGAAGGTCGCCCCATCGATAAGCATTACACAAAGTATCGATACCAATCAGCTGTTTTTGTTTCGTGCCATCGATGTCTGCCAGCCTGTCTGCATTACACAAGTGGCAAACCGCATTAGAATTATTTGTTTTACCATTAGCTGTATTAATAACTCTTCGATATGCCGTTCATGAAAGGAAGAGAGCCCATACGGCGAACGCTTAAATATCTGAATGCTGGCAAACTGGTGTTAAAGGACAAGGTGCGCATATTTAGCGTCAACTACAACACATACGGCGATCATCATGCAGGCGCCAGGTGAGTTATTATTTATGTATATTAAAATTATTCCTTAAGCTATTTACAAATATAAATTGTGTATTGCCTTGCAGAGACTTTGTCTTTTGGAACATACCACAGATACAATTCAGGAACCCTGATGTTCAGGTCATCACACTTAAGAACACGACGCCTTCACCCTTTGTGCGCTGCTACTTCGACGATGGCCGGGATATACTAATTGACATTGATACCCGAAATAAGGACGAGATTATTGAGCACCTTGTCAAAGTGGTCGGCAAGACACGGTAAGCGCAGGCGAACATAGATGAACACATATCGTCAAGCAATTAAAATTCCATCTATTCCAGTGAGCAATTAGATGCAGAGGCCCGCTTGGCAGAGAGTAAAGACAATCCGGCCAATTTTGGTTACGGCTGTGAACGCCACTGCATCTGCGAAATTCCTGGACAAGTGCCCTGCCCGGGCACAGTGCCACTGCCGGAAAACATGCGTGGAAAATTCATATTTGCGCCAAAATAAAATAAGAATTGTTGCCTTTTTTTCTATGTTTTTTTTTTTTAAGAACGCGTCAGTTTTATGTTAATAAATTAAATGGATAGAGATTTTATGTAAGTTGATGAGTTTTGGGATTTATGCAGCTTAGCGTCGCTTTGGCTGCTGTTGTCGATGATATGGTGCCGATGATTTATTCTTCATATATTTGCCATGTGGCCCAGTCCGTTGCATGGTATCACGATCTTTGTTAAATTGGTAGCGCTGGATAAATGGCACATTTTGTTCACGTCCTATTGGATTTAATTCCAAATTGTCATCAGTCTGTCGCTCCAGGGTTTTAAGTTTGGCCTCAATGGCACGGATAGCCTCCGCTTTGCTAATCTTCTCCTCACGCTTGCCACTGCCCAAAGCGGGAATCTCAATGCGAGGTTTGGGTCGTTGGAGATCATCCTAAATGCGATGTGGATTGGATTAACATGTTGTTTTCATTTCATAGATGAAGGTTAACTTACGTATTTAATGTTTTTCGCTAAACGCACAGCTATTGAACGACTGCCCACATGAGTGCCGTCCAGTTTCATCAGCGCATTTGTGGCGCCCTCATTCTGTGCGAATGTGACGAAGGCATAACCACGCGATTGGCCGACCATGGGGCCGCCCTTGTGGAATAGCATGTCGAACTTTTCAATGGCACCGCATTTTTGCATTAGTTTGAGAAGTTGAAACCGATAGTTGTCAAAAGCAAAGTATAAATATTAGCACAATTCAAAAAGTATCTCAATTTTTTAATGGTATTTGTGTTCACAGTTCTCAACTTACTCAGTGATGCGCGAGTCCAGATTTCCCACCCAGATGCGTCTTTGGTCCTCGGATATGTCATTGGCCTGAGCTGACGCATTCATGCTGCTGCTATTGTTACTGCTGGACGCGGCTGTTGTTGTATTGTCCTACGATATAGAATGACAATTAGATCTAATGTAAACAATTTTTTTTTTGTTTTCTACACACCGCATTTGCCATTTTTGCAGGAGACTACTCAGTGATGTATCGATTTACACATTCAGCGACTTTAGCTCGATGTTTCTCTGTACGATAGTTCGTGTTTCATTTTTCAATTATCGATGTTTTGTGATGCGGTCACATTTCGCGGCTATTTGTTCAAAACAACAATTGAAAAATATTATAATCAAAAAGTTAAGCAAATAGCTGCCTTAGACAGTTTTGAGGGCGTATATATGTGTAAAGGGTTGTTCTAATTATCATTTTATATTGAATGTGAAAATCGGAAAATGTGCAGTTCGTCAGTGGCTTGACTCTGCAACTTTAGTAAATGTTTTTAAATATTCTTATCTGATAGTGCGATTTTTTCTTTGTAGCCAAATGTACCACTTCAACATTCTCACCATGTGTACTATAGTTTGTGTAAATATTCTAAATTCCTAAAGCATGACCAGTATACGCTTTGGTGTTTACTTAATCCGCGACCTGAAGCACATTCAGGGGTTGTGAACATTCCCAATGGCTTAACAATATGAAAACATAAACAATCTTCGATGGCACAAAACAACTGACGGCTGCCAGCCGCTCGTGTCCCTGTGTGGGCGGTGGCCACAACCCACAAGTCCCTTTGATGTTGCCTTCGCTGCTGTGCTGTGCTGTGCTGTTGTTGTAGCCTGGTGCTAAAATTTAATACTTTCCACATTTTCTAAACTGTCGTCGTTGGCTATGCGTCCACTGGCATATGCCAATGCTGCCTTTACCCTCGCCGCAGTCCCAGGACGAGCAGCATGCAGAATATGTGCAACCGCAGCAGCCTCAGTGCATTTTTCTATTCCCGCTTTCATTTATGCAACAGCAGCAGTGGTACGTGAAGAAAATGACTGTGCTATTAAAATTAAAATAGAAAAAAAATAAAACAAAACTAGAAACGGAAATTTTCGACCGCATACCAAAGATTAAATACCCTTGCTGATAAATTATATATTTATATTTTTACCTAGTGCTTTATTAATTCAAAATATCTTAACCAAACTATCTTGAAACTAAAAAGTTTAAGAAACCATTTTTATGTTGCTTTATTTTGTTCCTGAATAATTTAAATTCTTAAAATTAATTTACTTTACCGTTTTTTAATTACTAATAATAGTTTTTTCCAAACTTTTACAAATCAGAAACTATTGAATATAGGATTGATTAAAATTAAATAAATTCGAATCTTTTAATATTTTTTTAATATTTATTCATAAACAGTTTTTTTTAAGAACTTGGCCAACTTAAATGGATGACCTCAATGGACTCCATGTACACTTCATGCAGTTGGTAATGCCTTCTTGAAGGCGTTACAAATTCCATGAAAGTATGAATATACCCTATACTGGTTTTTGAATACTCTTTGCTCAGCGCAGACGACGCGTCGAGTGTTGCGCTGTAGCGTTGTTGTTGTTGTTGTTGTAAGTTGTAGTTGTAGTTTTAGTTGCAACATTGACGTTGCCATCAGCGACGGTACGTTTCGTGCCGCGTTGCAATTTTTATGACATTTCATTTGCATGCGGTGCAAGGCGGCAAAAATAAATTAAACGGAACAACGACGAGTGGCGAGTGGCGACAAGCAGCAGCAACATCATGCACCATCCTGCATGTTGCATGCAGCGGCAGCGGCAGCGATGTCAACTTGCCTTGCAGTTAAGGGCGTGAAATGCCCATCTGGCTTACAAAATGTTAACAATATGTACCGTCCACAGCTGACATTGCTACTGTTGTTGCTACTGTTGTTGCTGCTGTTGTTGCTGCTGTTGTTGCCGCTGTTGCTGTTGTTGGTGTTGGTGTTGCCTTGAAAGCTGCTCGTCTGAGTTTGGGGTAAAGGATGCCTCTGCTGCGGCATTTGATTTGATTAATTCAGCCAACGCTATTAGTTGTGATGTTTTGCATTTAAATAAGTTACATTTGCGTTAATTGGCCGCCAAAAATCTGTGTGCCAAAAATAATAAAACTACAAATACATAAAAAAAAACCCAACCAATTTTAAGGACATATGTCTCGTACTATACCCTTATACCCTATCAAAATTTTAAACATTTTCTAAAAGTTTTCCTGAGTTAATTAAGAGTTTAATGCAGATTGTAGAGAAGAACAATATCTTAAGTTAAAATTAAAACAGGATTAAAAAAAAATATGAGAAAATAATTAAGGGTACGTCGAATATTGTACACACTTGCATGGCTCACGTGTTTTGTCTTGCATTTGTATGGCAGCTATATGATATGGTGATCCGATCTAATCGATTATGACAAATGATCTCAAACTGCAACAAAAATAAAAAGTTTCAGCTCGAAAGCTCAAAAAGCTCAAAGAAACAGACGAACAGATTGACTATATCGAATGAGCTGACGATGTATACTATATAGGGTCGAATATGCTTCGAATATGCTTTCTTCTGTGCGTTACAAATATCATAAACAAAATTAAATCAACTTTTCAAGTGTATCAAAGACACTTAATTTTATGACCAAGTTATTTAAGTTGGAAGTTTAAAACATTTTCAAAAGTTTAGCCTTAGCAAAACAATTTAAGCAAATGCAATTTTTGTGTTATTTTTATTATTTTCTATTCTATTTTGTACAATTTTTGTTAACAACGAACATTCAATAGCAAACACAATGTTTAAGAAACTATTTTCAATGCGTTTCAGAGAGAGAGAGAGAGAGAGAGAGATAGATAGAGAGAAAAGCAATAAAAATAACAATTTCCCAAACGTACTTATGTCTGTGTGTTCTGTGTTTCAACGTTTTTGTTGCTGTTTTCAGTGCATGACAGGCAAAAAGCTTTTCAGTTTATTGCTAAAATCCGGATTAGAACAAGTGCATTCTCATTGAGTTGAACTTAATATTTTGCCCTGATTCGAAATTCATACGAAAAATTCAGCTTATTGACGTTTCATGTATTCACAAAATTCACAAAGTATGAACTGAATGAACTGAATGGTGTGGGGATGAGGGGGGGAGGCTGGAGTCGGGTTTAAGGTTGTAAATAAAAGCCAGTTTCATGTCGGTTAGTTGCTTAAATTTTTTCGGGTGCGTTGGTATTTTTCCAAGTCACTTATTTGCGTTAGGCATTTGTTTGGGCCTTTTGCAGCTGCGTTGTCATGGACTTGATTGATAGGTGCCCTCTGGGTGGCGCCACCAATTGTGCGCTGCATTTGTTTTGTTGCCACACGACACACCTCAGGCCGTCAGGCGGATTATTCATTTCATTATACTGCCAGCCAGCCAAGCACTTGGAACCTAATCATCAGTATGAAATCATTAAGCTGGTTTACTTTTTGGCATTTAAATGCTTAAGTGTGGATTTGTTTGAGTGTCTCTCCCACTCGCACTATCGCTCTCTTTGTTTTTGGCTTTTCATTGAATTGAATTAAATCAGTACACACACACACACACACACACACGCACACACACACACACACGCACACGCAGATCTGAAGTGGCTAAGTGAGTTGTGAACTAACGAGTTAATTAATAAAGTTTGAATAAAATTCTCAGGAAATTTCCTTTTGAACTGCGGCTGATTTAAATGCCAAAAGGCATTCAGGCAATCTGCGGATTTGGCTTAGTTACTAGGGGCAGCAGCAGCAGCAACCATAAAGTGCCACGCCCACAAAGTGCAAACGCATTTCGTTATACAAAATAAACAAATCAAATTAGAATTAATGTGAATAATTAGTCGTAGCATAACACATTGAGGGCATTTTGTGTATGACAGAGAGAGAGAGAGAGAGAGAGAGGGAGCGCATTTAATATATACACCCAACACAAACACACTTATACACACACACACACACTTATGTGTGCGTGTGTGTGCGTGTTGGCATGCAAATGGTTTGTTTGTTAAACATGTAATTTGATTTTGCATGACCGCTGGGTTGGCTTAAAGGCGGCCAAATTGGTGCTGCATTTATGCATGTATGCATGTTGTTTGTATGTATGTGTAAGCCTGTTGCATGAACTGTTTTTTTGTTTTGTCACTTTTATAGAGATTCGAATGCGAAAAGTCAATGATTTAACTAAATAAATGTAAACATGCTTGTTATTTATTTTTAAATTAAGTGAGTAAATACGTTTTTTAATTGTTAATTCGTTTGTTTTATTATTTATTCACTTGAATTGTTTGTTTTTTTTTTCTTCTTGACAAATGGAATAATTAAAATCGATAATATCAATAAATTTAAATTGATTTAATAATTCAATGTTTTTCGGGGCAAACAAAAGCACATAATCATAATGCATATAAAATTATATTGAGAAAAAATCTTTTTATATATTTTTTAATATTTCGATATATTTTTTAATATTTCCTTAACCCACACACACGTAACTAGTTCGTAAGTGCTTCCGGCTTGTTAAAAATTGTTGAGGAAAAAAGCTATATAAATTAGGACTCCATTAAGATTATGGATATAATGGCTTGGGCAGCAGCATTATGTAATATATTTATATATATATATATATATATATATATATACGTATGTCCGATCCGAGTAATTTTCAGCTGTATTTGTTGGCTTGACAAGCTTGGAGCACCAAGAGATTTAATGCCAATCATAAAAGCATAGCTCCTATTGATTTACGGCAATGCATTTTTTAATGTAACCCAAGGCAGGTTAGCACTCAAAGACTCAGAGACAAGCATACATACTACATAAAAAGAGGCAGCACACGACACGAGAGCAACGACGGATGGATAAAGAAGAAACGGGGAAGAAACTGCTGTTCGAGAGAAGCAAACCCTAACAAGGTATGCATAAGAGTTATGAGCTGTTAAGCACACGCAAACATGAAGACACGCAGATAGAGAAACACAAAGAGAGAGAGAGAGAGAGAGATAGAGATAGAGATAGAGTAGGTGAAAGAGGGATGCTAAAACTTGGAAGACAAGCCTCCCAACAGCTAGACAGGATACTTTAAGCCACCTAAGTGCGTATAAATCAGGAAATTGCCACACCAGACGATGTTCATGGCTTAGGGGGAAAGGGGAGGCAGCAATTGGCAGCAGTTGGTTGGGTTGGCGAGCGAAAACACATTATAAGCTAAAATTATTATAATCGTTGCATACTTGCAGGCGCGCACAGTTCATAAATTACAGACATCCGCATACACTCTCTCTCTCTCCCCCCACCATCTCTCTTCCTTGGTCATGTTTCCTTTTGCCACTAGAAATGAAATCAAATAAAAATGCACTAAGCCTTATATAAAAACATTAAAATATAGATATATATATTAGTTCCTTCATATGGAGGAAAAAGGTCAATTGACAAACCGAAAGTGAATTTGTTTTTGGCTGATTTGATTTTTGATTCCGTTAACATATAAGATGAATATTTAATATGTATACAGAGTCATGTGTAAATTGTGACCGACTTCTTAATGCTCTGTTAGCAGTTTGTTTGGGCTAAGAAAAATGGCAAGAAGAACGGATAAAATGTTTAAAGAGTTTTAGCTTTTAGAATTTTTAAGAATTGTTTAAGAAAACTTTTGCAAATATCTAAAACATTTTACTTATTTTGCTAACTTAAATTGAAGTCAAGAAATGCGACAAAAATATATGAAAAAAGAATTATTCCCACAATTGAATGTTGATTACTTGAAACTCTTACATAAAACTACATTAAAGGTTTTACACAAAAGCAACATCAACATCAACAAAAGCAACAACAACAACAACAACAGTTGATGTGAAAGCGTGAATTGATATAAACTAAAAGAGCAACAAAGCTGTTGGTAAAACGAAAATGGTTTGAGTAAATAATAATTAAAATGACCAAAAAAAGAAGCATTTTAGCGTTTCGTGTTTTGTATTTTTTCTGTTCTGTTCTATTCAGTTCTGTTGTTGTTGTTCCCCTCCCACACCCCCTGCCCGACCGCTAAAAACTAGTTGCTTTTATGTGTCTTGTATGTTGGATCGAACGTCAGAAGCAGTCAGTAAGTAGTAAATGGACTAGGATTAGATTCGTTCGACCACAAAATTGTAGAGAAAAAGCGCGAAAAAGTTTATTTTTTTTTAAATGGTGCATAACGCCAAATCCAAAACAAAAATAAAGTCTATATAAAGTGCTACAAAAAATGGGAATAACAACAACAAACATGAAAACATCGAAAAATCAATCCCTTTTTGGCATCAATGCATTTGGCTTTATCTAAATATTTTCGTGTTTTTCGGATCAAATTTACTTTGAGCAAACATTTCGAAAGTTCTGCTTTTCTATACAATATTAAAATTGAAGAATTAAAGGTTTTTTAGCAACTGTTTGTGAAAAGAAGCACAAAAAAATTAAATTTATATTGAACAGATTAAATTAATTTTCGAATAATTTGTATTTAAATAATAAAATGGGTTATAACCAACACTTTGAGGAAGAGATATACATTTTATTTATTATAAAATAATTTGTAATGATTCTGAAGAACATTTTGAACTAAGAAAGTTAGTTTTACTTAAGTTTTAAGAAACTTTAAGAGCAACAATTGAGATCAAATCAATTGTTATAACTGATTTATATTAATTGTATATATTTGGTTTCTCCTTCAGTAAACACATTAACAACTTTATGATACCCTCTTGTCAAAACTAACAAATTACAGAGTATATACACTGAATGTAGCTCACTTCAATGATGCTCCAATCAGTGGTATAATACTCTTTTGGGCAAGCCAAATCATTTCCTTGCTCTAATGTGCTAGTTCTGTCCTCTTCACGCCGCCCACGCTTTGACCCTTCAACACTTCCACTACCCACCAACCCTTCAATCCTTCAACCCACCCACAACCTTCAACATCTGATGATGCCCCTTTTTCGCAAAACAACCACACAGACAGCAAATGGACAGGCCAGCAGTATCTTTCGCAACGCAACGCATCGCATCGCATCTACCTGTCAGTCAGCACTCTTTACCCCTTTGCCCTTTTCCCTTTTCCCCATTCATCTCCCCCCCCCCCTTTTTTTTTCTCACTGTCTTTGTGTTGTGTAACCGCTGTTGGAGCATTATACCGCCAACCATTTGGTTCTTCTCACACGTACGCATACCTCAACACGTACGCATTGCGATATTTACAATTTGTCCATGGTTTTTATTGTGTTTTGCTTTCAACTCGCTCTCGCATTCTCTCTCTCTCTCTGTCTCTCTCTCTCTCTCTGTCTCTCTCTCTCTCTCGCTGTCTCTCTTTTTGTAGCCATTTTGTACTGTTACACATATACAACAACTACTACAACTGCTTTGGTGTGTATGTGTGAACGGACCACATGCGAAGGACTACGTGCAAAAAGTGTTGCATATGGTTTCGCGGGGCGAGGAAGCAATTTTAATTAAATTGCTTTGGCTTTGCATTAGTCCTAGCCAGAGTCGCTAACGATTTTTACGAGAGAGACCGAGCGAAAGAGAGAGAGAGAGAAAGAGAGACGGTTATCAGATATAATGGCTATGAAGACAAAACTCAAGTTTAACCCACTTACCATCTATCTATCTATGTATCTAGTATCTTCTTCTAATTCGATGCTTGAAGCTCAAAATCCAAATCCCAAGCTTCTGCTGGTCATTCATGCGTGACTTTCGATGTCGAGGGACTCGCTGTCTCTGTCTGTATTTAAAAGTACATAAATATTTCATGACACCCGCGTTCACACACATGCACACACACACACACACACGTGCAACAAATCCAAGCTTCACTGTGAAACTAGATGCTTTCGGCGTTCCTTCCGTTTAACTGGGCAAGCCGAAAACTATTTCGTGCCACGCCGATGCGACGCAACATGACGTTACGCACTTTATGCAACGAACCCACCTCAAAACATTTCTTGCTGACCAACAGTTAGTAAGCAAGCCAAATACCAAAAATGCTTTTGCTTTCTTTTATGGTGGGGATTTTCTTGACTATTGAATTGAAAAGTTTATTTACTTTTGTTTTTTTGTTGTTTTTTTTGCCTAGCTCACCTTTTATCCAGCTTACCCTATTCATGGCCAACAGACAGCCAAAGCAACAATAACAGCGCACGCACACACGCACATGCATACACACACGCACACACGCACATGCAAGTTTTCACCTTTTATCCTCGAAAAGTTTGACTCCGTGAAGCGACATTGTAAAATTTGTTGGCATAAAGTTAATAGCATTTTTGATTACTATCTAAATAGGTTTTTGTGCCATTGAGCACAAAAATGTTTTTGCTCCTGATCTCTCTCTCTCTCTCTGCCTATTGTTGTCGTTCCTGTCGTAGTTACTACAGCCAATGCATGTCCCCATTTACCAATGTGTTTCCCATATCCCATGTCCCATGTCCCATGTCCCTTGCCCTGTGTTCAATTCATTCAATTCCTGCCTACTCCTATTCACATTCCTGTTCCTATTCAGTGAGCTGTCTCGAATTGCCATTCATCTTGTTACACAACAAAAAGTGAAAAAGCTAACAAATCAAATATTTATATTATGATTTCAACCTCAACACTTTGCACACACATACACAAACACACACTTTACTAATTAATCAAGAGTATATCCACAAAAGAGAAACTTAATTCTAGTTTTCAACAGCCTAAAAACACACACTAACAGGTTGGACTTGGTTGCGGCAGGGTATTCAATATGAAAAAGTTAAAGCAAACTACCATATACTAAAATCACAGACTAAGCCCAATTTGGACTCTGTTTTGCGCAACGCTTGACAGAATCTTTGAGTGGGCGGTCGGTCATTCCGGCTGTTGCTCCCAGGTTGCTCAATTCAACTGGGAAGAAACCCAAAAAAAAAAAACAAAAACGAGTATATCAAAAATATTTACTACATTCTGCGGTTGGTATACACTTCACTTTGTGTGTGTGTGTGTGTGTGTGTGTGTGTGCGTGTGTGAATGGGAATTATGATTTTGTTAGCGAATTTATGACATATTTCAAATAGAATATTAAATCGATTTATTATTTATTTTATTTAATTTATATAAATTTGTTTTATTTCTAGCGAATGATATTTTTTTCTTTCCTTCTAACTTTAATCCTTGACACCCATCTGACAATTCGTATCATACAATATTCTTAAGAATTATAGCCTACGTGTTATTCTAGACCATAAGCTATATTATTGCAAAGTTTCATTAAAATCCATTCAGTAGTTTTTGGGTGATAGAGCAATAAACATGTTTACAAACTTTCACATATCTAATATTTTTGGTAGTACAAGAGTGAAAATATTGCATTTTGATTTTATGCTACAAAAAAAAAAGTTTATTGTATTAGTTAAAACAATTACAAGGGTATTTAAGCTTCAACATTTGGTTAAATGATTTTTGTTATAATCGCATTAATAAATAAGCTATTTAAACATTAATTAAATAAAAGGTATGAACGATTTAAGACTATGTTAAATATTTATTTGTTGTTTAAAAATGTTGTTCTATTAAAATTGGATAAATATTAAAACACATAACTTAAAAATGCATAAATTAACCATCAACAATATTCAATATTCAATATGAAATATGTATTAAACAAAAAAAATAAAAAATATAAAAAATGGCAGCTCAATTTAAATATGGTGCAATTTCCATTTGCAAAATAAAAAAAAAAAAAAAAAAAACTCTGCATGAATTTTTATTTGGCTTGATTTTAAATGAGCTCAATATAAAGAGATTTTCTTGTGCCATAAAATTTCAAATAGAATATCAAATACTCAAACTAACAGCCTTCACTAATTGTTACTTTGAGTGTCGATTCAATTTGCTTGTTGTACGCATTCCCAATGCTCAAGTAATTATAGCATTTATCCATGCAACGAGTGAGTATGCAAATCTATTTGGCAAAAGTGCCTCAGAAACAATAATAATGTTGGCAAATGTTGAAAGTTGCATAAAATATTGTTCTCAGGCATACAAAATTCAAAAATAGTTTGCTTTCACTTTTTCTTTTCCCTTTTTTTTTTTTTTTTTAGTTTGCAACTAAGAAATTCAGACACATTTACATATACAAGCAAACATACATACACACATATGTTTATAGCTTCTGCCCATACAAAATGGACCCTCTGTGTGTGTGTGTGTGTGTGTGTATGTGTTTGTGGGTGTGGAAGAAAAACAATTCCATTAAAATGCAAAGAAAATTCTACCGCATATAAAATTTGGAATGAATGCATATAAACTTGCAATGCTTGATAGGCACAGGACATAGACACAGGAAACACAAACACACACACACACACAGAACACACACCCACACACACACATATATATATATATATATAGAGGGAGAAGGACACTTTTGTTAGCCATGAGTTTTATTTTTCGTTGGGTAAGACAGTGGCCACAACCACAAATGAACAATTGCCGCAAAAAACATGGAAAATTAATAAAATTCTTGAAACGTTGCAAGTGTCCAGTAAAGCAATGAAGACGTTCGTTGTTACTTTTCTTTTTGGTCCAAAGTGCTCCGAGAGACCGCAGTCCTTTGTTTCTGGTCTCTCCATCTTAAGGCATACAAACACCAAGCCAAAAGGAACAGCAGGAGCTGTGGTAGGAGCAAAGCCGAACCTTCTGGCCAAATTACTGGGCTCTAAATTTGCCGAAAAGTTCATTAGAGTAAGACATAGTAAATGGTTGGATGGCTGAATTTTCCTTTATCTCTGGGATGCTTTAACAGTTTTCTTCTTCTTTGGTGTTTTGCTTTTGCCTTCTTTTAGTTCCATTCGGTTGTTTTGTGACCAACGACGCAACTATCAAATTGTTCTTGTCTTATGTTCGTTGTTTTAATTAAAAGCACATAGACGAGAGTCCGGTCAGTCGGCTCGGGTCGGGTCGGGTCGGGTCAGCTCCGGTCCGGTCCGGTCCGGTGCGGTCCGTTCTCTTCATAGGATAAGTACATCATTTTAGCAATGTTTTAACGATATTTGCATCACGTGGACAAACACTTGTAATGAGTATGAAAGCAACTTGCGATGTTTCAAGTTGGGAAAGTATACTATATAGTATATATATATAATATTAAGTAGCTGTCAAGTGAACATATAATTGAATTGTCTAGCGTGTTATTCAATACTTAATTGTTGAATGCAAATGTGAAATACTGCAAATTCTATATATATATATATCTATATATCCACATCCTTATTTAGATAACTTTCTTGAGGTTTTTACTTATTCACTCTTGAGCATAGAAACTTTAACCAAGTTTTCTAATTGCAAGTCATTTGTAATTAATATTGCATTCTTTTTCTGCTCGTTGCTTCGATTACAAATTTTTCATAAATTTATAAATAAGTTAAGGCATGTAATTAAAGTTCGATGCATCAAGCAGATAGCTTTTCTATCTTTTTTTTGTTTTTGTTCTTTTCCATTCTGTTTTGCCGTCCATGAACTAATTTCTTAGTACACTGAAAGGTACTTAAGTGCCGTAGTTTTTTTTTTAAATTATTCTTGAGCTGGTTGAGTGGGAGCCAATGGTGGCGCCGCCAGGTGTAGCGTTTCCTTGTTGTTAATGTTGTTGTTGTTGCTAGGAGTGGTTTGTTATTTGTTAGTTTTATGACTTTCGCAACCAACCTGATATTTACTTAAAATAATATATATATGAAATAGCTTTAAAGTCTTACTTGCACTGAGCTAAGCATTAATTAACTTTTCTTGTGCTAGATCTCAAAGACTTAATCTTTTTAAGTAATTGTTCACACCATTATCAACGCACAATGGCTGTCAGGCTGACCAGGCTGACCAAGTTGCCCAAGCTGACCAGTTCGGACCTTTTTTTTTGTTGCTGGTTTACAAATTGGATTCAGCACTTTCGGGTTGTCACACTGTGCGTATGAGTTTGCAACTTAATTGAGTAATTGTGGCATTGAAGGCAACCGTCGCAACAGTCGTTTTGCTTTTCTCATCGCCTCCCTTTTGAATGAACGGAAATGACATAGACCACCAGTTGTCGCTAAGCAGCTTAAACGAAGCAGCAACAACAGCAGCAGCAGCAGCAACAGCAGCCAACCAACCCCATCGGAAAGTCCTTTGCCGGCGGGGCAAAAGCATTTGCAAGTTTGCGTTCCCGCTTAAGTCCGAACTTTGTGGCCTGACCAGACTCATTTTGTCCGGGGCTCTTTTCGCATCAGCTCTGACACCTCCTTGTGGTTGTTGTACTGCAGCAAGGAAAATTTTAATGCTACATGCTAAAGAGTACTATGTTCATCTGGCCCCAAGTAGCATATATGGTATCGTGGCTATGGCTTACTTGTTGTTGTTGTAGTTTGGCTCTAAACCGGAACGCAACGGGCGAAAAGGCGGCAAATGTGGTGGACATCAACACAAATTTGCCCATTACGATTTTCAATGTGCCAGTTGAACATTAAAACTCATCAAGAGGCCCCAAAGAAGCGCAGCGCAGCGCACACACAAACAAAACATTATCAATCGCTAGTTGGGCTAAGTATGCTTGTAAATGTACGAGTTAACTTGGCTTACAAGCTGGTTTGCGGAATAAATTCTCACTAACTGCTTTTACCAACAAACTTAAATACGAAATAAATACACATTTTGAGTTAAGATTTTGTTTTGTTACAGATTTTTTTCTCAACTTCTTGTTGAGCATTAGAATGCACTTGCTTTGAGTAACTAAAAATGGCTTTTGGATGCCTTTATCAATCTTTTGAAATCGATTCATATCGTATTTCAATGCTAATTGGGATATTTCATTTTTAAGTCGTACCTTTCTAATCTTCCAACCGAACGAGCGTTGAAACGCATTGTCACCGTTGTACACTTAGAGTAAAACACTTAAATTGATCAATTTAACTTTTGATTTTTTTGAATATTTTTTTACATTTTTAATTAAATGGTTAGAAATAATGAAGCTTTCATGGTTTTCAGTAAACGTTTTGTTCGAGTGTACCGAACTATGACAACTGGCATTGAACTGTCAAAGTCTACTAGTCAATGGCTAACGGCAATCAATAGCAATTGGCTTGTTCTACTAACTTGAGCGCGCGCTGCACAGCCAGGAAATTGAAATATTTAGTGAAGTCGAAATGGCACCGAAAGGCAATGATATCATTAGTCAGTCACAACTTCACTCACTCACGTGCGAGTTTAATGGTGCCTGATGTGAATGGCATTCGCGAAGCATTGTTATATATATATGTCTGTGTGTGTGTGTGTGGGTGTGTGCGTTCAGTTCGTGCCAGCACTAGAACAACTAGAACAATGCTGTTATGTATTAGTGGCGAGGCAGCATTGTAGTACAACATGGTTGCAGTCTTTTTCGTTAAGTTGTCAAATGTGCTTGGAGGGTTTCTTTTATCCTTTATCTTTTAACTTTAACCTCCTTTTGCTATCAGCTACATCTGCGCTTAAAAGTATGCTACACAAAGTACGTAAAGCTTGAGTTGAGATGCTATTTGGCGTCTTGTCCAAGTCGTGACAGCCACTTGACTCAACGCTATCAACCACATGAGTAGCTGCTTCTGGTAGCAACTAGCTCCAGGCACAGACTCCCACATACATATATATATATATATATATATATAGTTGTTCCGGTTAGTTTTGCATCTATATAAGGCAAGCATGCCCCTTTGTTACCTGCCTTCCTGCCTGCCTGCCTGATTGATTGATTGCCGTCGCATGAAAAACAAACGGTGGCCCCTGGGCAGCAACTGTTGGTGAGTGAGTAAACACAATGCTGCCTCCTGACTGAACGGACTGCCAACGGGCAAGGCACCTCAGTTTCCCGATCCCGATTCCGAACTCATCTCATCATCCCACACGTTCACAGTCACTTCAAGTAACAGTCTATAAGTACAAGCATGCATTCACACCTTTCATATATGTACGCATGTATGTATGTATGTTTTTGGGTTTTCTAAATACGTGCTTGTTAACTTGGGCGAACCATTCAATTATTATACTGTGTTCCCAAGGGTACAAATGTATATATTTAACAAGCAAAATCAGCTTTCTCTCGCAAAACGAATATTGGATACACTTAAAAAGTATGCAGTGAAATTTTAATAATTTATTTTATTATTTGCATTAACGATTCATCAAAATAGAATTAAACTGTGAATAACAAATACCGAATAAGCTCTGAAAATTCTTTAGTATTATTTATTAATATTTTTCCCGCTCAAGTTTTGTCTATTTGCTTACATAATATTGAATTTATGGATTTTTTCTATAAAATTCTAGACATCATTATTTTTTTTAACTTTTTCCCCCTTAAGTTTTGTCTATTTGCTCGAATAATATTGATTTTTATGAGCTTTTTTTATAGTTGTAGACATCATTATATTTCTAACTGAAAACATAAAACTATAAATAATAATAAAATTCTGCCTAGACATCAAAAAATTGTCGTATCTCCTGAAAAAGTATACTAATACATGACTTTGTGCAAAGTTCCCTATTTGTAACAGTGTTAAAATGAAAACAGCCCCAAAAAGAGCTCCAAACTCTTGTACTTGTTTTAAAGCTTAAGTCAAGTCTAATACTGACTACTATTAAAGAACGCCTTCAAAGATCGAGACAAAAGTATTCCTGCTAGTGTACAAAGCTTGTTTTAGGTTTAGCTGTCCATCAGTGTGTAATGATGGTGCACAAATTGTGATTTGATGGTTTATTCCTGTACATTTTGTAGACCACATTTCTTGATGTTGCAGCCAAACACGATTACCTTATTTCCCCCCGATGTACATTTTCCAATGCCGTTGGAGCGCGTGCCGCGATGTTTGGGCTTTGTGAAGCCAGTATACAAGCCGGTTCACATCGGTTTGGTTGGGTTCGGTTCGGTTCGGTTCGGTGTGGTTTGGTTTGGTTCCGTTCAGTTTGCTTGTCGTTAGCCGTTGGCACTTTTTGTTTTAATTGAAAGCAATTAATAATATTGATGCTGGATGCATGGCAACACCTTAATGCATGTGCACTGTGTACTTACTATGAATACATACATACATACATACATACATTGTATGTACATACATATATTTGCATACTCTCTCCTTCTCCCCCTCCCCCTCCCCCTCCCCCTCTCTCACTCTCGTTTTCTCTCTCTCTCTCTCTCTCTGTTCTATGTACCTTGCATTTGTAGCTGGTGCATTGACAAATTGTGTTTTTAATTAAAGGTAATATATTTGTGCTTCTGCCGCTGCCGCTGCTGTGGTTGCTGTTGTTGCTGTTGCAAGAGCGATGTATGTAAAGAAAATCCCTGCCTTCTACGCGCATAAATCAAAACTGTTGTTCGTTCACCGATATTATATAGTATATACGTATGTATATCGATTAAAAAACATGCATACGCGACAAGATAGTCGTAGTAAAAAGCGACAAAAACAAATAACAACAACTAATAAGGCTCTAGTGAAGAAATCCCGACTAGACGATACCCTGAACCCTTTACTTTACGCGTACAGTCAGTGCATGCAAGTATGTGTGTGTGAATGTTCCAAATTTGCGCTGTTTCTCAACCGATTTCAATAAAAATTGCACAGATTGTCATTATTTTGTCTAATGTTTCAAACGCCCTTCTTAAAGTTTCATAAATTCAAAATTTTTTTGTTATCGATCATATGTTTATATCGGAAACTGGCAAAGTTATCGAAATTTGAGCTGCCGAGGGATTAGCCGAGCTTATGTTCCAATTCTGGAGTCTCGAGCTCTTATGGTCAGACGGACATGGCTACATCGACTCGAATCGGAGATGCTTCCTTCCGCCTGCTATATACTTTTGCACAAAACCATAATACCCTTTTTACCATTTTTTACTGGGTTCAGGGTATAATAAATTACCAAGCGTTGGGTGTGATTTTTTTTTATTTTTCGCTATTGAAAAATCAAATTTCATTTAGTGACAGGAAGTTGGGTGAATGTGTTTGTGTGTGAGTGTGTGAGTGTGAGTGAGTGTGTGTGCTAACACTTTTAATTGATGGATTCTTCATGGACAAATTAAATGAATATAGTAGTTGTGTTTATAACTTTGAAAGCGTTGTTAAACAATTTCATGAGTAGTTAGCTCTACTTTTTAATTAGTTTTCACATCAATGAAAATAAGCTGAAAAGATATGTTACGGTGGCTATTTCGATATTTATCGATTGTTTTGGGAGTGATCAACGTACACGTACTTTCAGCTTCCTAATTGCATTGCATGATAATATCTCATAGAGAAAACTTTTACAAATTTATAGATATGCTACGAAAGAAAGATTAATAATGATCATTAAATTATGTTCACAAGTGCGATGGTGTAATTTGTATGCAAATGCTTTTCGGTCTTCAAGGCTATGTATGCTACGGCATGCCTGAGACAGCTTTTACTTAGTCTACACACACATACACACACACACACACTATATGGCCAAATGGCCAACATTTATGTATGTACATATGTCTGGTAAGAGGGCAAACAGTGTGTAACCAACCCCCCCCCCCCCCTTCTGCCGCCCCTTCCCTTTTTCTGTTCGTTGAATGCGTGTGTTCAGTATTCTTGGTCCCTTAAAATCGTTAGGCAAATGCCATGAGTGTTGTGGTTAGGCGGCCCATAGGCACCTCGTACCCTCTAATGACAGTCAGCTAAATCGTTAGTGGCGCACCGGTGGAGTCCAACAACATACGTACATATATATACATATGTAAGTATACCTTTATGTGCACACACACACACACACACACAATGGCAAATCGTTTTCTGCACAGAACTGTTGCCAAAATGCAATGCACGTCTTCTAAGATGACGCTTTCACAGCCTGGTGGCACGGCCAGAAGCAGCAGCAGCAGCAGCAACAACAACAACAAAATACGGCCAAGACCGCCGTGAACGTGGGTCACACACATACATACACACACACAAACATACGTAATTGTGCCGTCAAAACAATTTCCGTGATTCGGCATCCATTGCTGCTGGTGTTGCTGTTGCTGCCGCTGCTGCTGCTGCTGTTCAAGCTGGTTGTGTAAATGTTGTAAATGTGGTCGAAACATCGTCTTCTTCTAATATACTACTTTTGCGTTATGTTTTGTACGAGTAGTTCGTGTATTAGTCCCTTGTCGCATGTTGCTTTAAACATACGACTTTACACTTGTCTAGCACTCATTGTCAATTGTTATTGCCAATATCCGCAAATGTCAAGCAAGAGGCTTGTTGACTTAACTGATAACTAAACAAACATAACTGCAGCTAAGCGTTAAGTAACTTGAAGATATTATGTAATGATTTATTTGATATTGTCATATTTATAGAAACTACATTTTAGCACTTTTCAACATTTATTGTTAACACATGTTGGTAAGCGTTTCTCTCTCTCTCTATCTCAAAACCTTGTTGACAAAACTTATTACTTACCTTGTTTACTTTAATGTTCACACATTAAAAATTGAAATATTTTTCGACAACTGTTTTCAGCTGAGTTGGATTTTATTTCTCATATATTTTGTACTAGTTTATTTGATTAAATGTCGAACAAATGTTAAGGCTTGAACCATGCCAATTATATGGATGTCATGTTTTTGGTTTTCTTTCAGCCTGGAATCTGATGTGCCGTTGGCAGTAAGTTCAACTGATTGTATATATTTTTTTTTTCGTGGCATCTATAAAAGTCACTTGCACATCTTGCACATATATTTACGTAACTTCCTATTTCTTTTGGAACCCTGGTCCTTACCCCTTACCCCGACTACTTTGCCATATCCAAGAGGCTGGTAAAGGTGCATGTTCAACCAAAAATGGCGACGTCAGCATCAGCTTCAGCTGCAGCTGCAGCAACAGTAATAGTAACAGTTACAATTTGATGTAGTAGGTTATTTATTTTTTTCTTTCTGCAAAAGAGTAAGAAGTTTGCATACACTATATATTTGGTTGGTTATATCAGTTAATGCTATGATTAAAGTACGTTTATAACAATTGAATTGAGATTTGTTAAAATTTGTATTGCTTTGTGTTAACCAACTTATTGCACGTTGATTTATTTCATAAATATTTTTTGACTTGCTGAACACTTTTTGCCAACAACGTGACTAAGTTATTATACCCTTTGTGTCATACATACATACACATGCACATGTGTGTGTTGTGTATGTGTATATTGTGTATAGAAAACAAATGGTACCGGCAAAATTGTTGTTGCATCTGCCATTAGCTTCCGTCGTTGTTGTCGCTGGGTTGTTTTGTGTGAAAATGCAATCGGAAGTTTGTGGTTAACACTGTTGCAATCTGAATGACTTACAACACACACACACACCCACACACACACACACGATGGAAGCGCGCGCCTGCACACACACACACACACACACACACATACGTACACACATGGAAAGTTTGTTGTTAAACTATTGCAACATACATTTTTCTGCTGCTGCTTGCTGCTTTTAGAGTCTGTCGTTGTCAGCCAGTGTCAGCAGCAGATTTTGGCTTTGAATTATTCGCGTGGCACGCACAACAAACCACAGGCACGCACCGTCAACCCACCCCCTCTGACACCATCACAACCATTTCCTATTCCCATCAGCATTTTCACGCCCACAAATTCAATTAAATGAAGCATTTTTCTACACAAAAAATAAAAAAAAAAAAAAAACAGACAAAAACATTTGCAACAGTAGCAACAATTTAACCAACATCAAAAGTGCCGAGGCTATTTCATTCATCTCATAAACCAATATGTCAACGAAGTCAGCTCAACAACACAAACACAAATTCACACACAAATACAAATACACACACACACACACACACACACACACACACACATACATTGGGTGTTATTGATTTAAAAAAATTACACACACATTGTCAACATTTTATTTGTGACACGTAAAAATGCTGAAATGTAAAACGTAATCGAAAAAAAAATTGAATTAAAGGGAATTATATTTATGCATGGATATTAAATAATCGTCCAAAAGGTGCAAATTTAAAATTCAATCAAACAATTCGGGATTTCCTGTAAATGCGTAATGAGCTTATTGCCTTGCCATTAACAATGATGCAATTTTCGTAAAAAAGTGTTAATCACTTTTACTGTTTTACTAATGGACTTTTCAATGATAGACGGATTCAAGAATGCAACGAAGCAACGTTGAATGAATGGCGCAAATTAAAAAAAAATTTTTTGAGAATGTTGCAAAATATTAAGTCTAAGCTTCTTAAAAGACTTTCTTCCATTAACGTGTTAATATGTCAAAACTTTAAATAGCGCGAAACTTATAAAAAAAATAACAAATTTATGTTCTTTGTTTTTATCACTTTAGTTAGCACTTTCTGCTCTGAGAATGTCATCGATGTGGAAATTCATGGCTTAATTAGCATTTTCTACTTTTTTTTTTCCTGCCCCACTTAAAGGTGCACAACAAAAATTGTATTTTATCCGAAATACATATCGAAAATTTATGAAATATTTTGTGTTAAAAGGTCACTTGAGCCAATGAACTTTTTGATTATCAATTGGCAATATAATTGCTAACAAATTGCCCAAAATGTAAACTGTTGAAAATTGAATATTTAATTAATATTTGCATTAATAAATGCATGTTGATTTGAATATTTAAAATTATTATGCTATCAGGCATTTCACCCCTTTCAAATTCCCAAGATAAATAAATGTGTGTAGATATTTTTTGGTAGTTACATAATTATTAATTGTACTTGCAATGGTTTCTGGCAAAATATGCCTGCGCTTTATGAGCGCTGGCCACATTAGAACAAAAACTTATCGATCTACCATTGCGCATTATTGCGTCCGATCGATGCGCAGAAAAGAGCTGCTTGGAAGAGTTGCTCTGCAAAGCAGAAAGTACAACTAAGCTAAAACTAAAGTAAAATATTATTTAGCAGCTTTATTCAAAATACTATTAAGTTGAGCTATCTTCTAGTACCTCTTAACTAGTTTAACTTAAGCATCTTTAAGCAAACAAAGTAACTGAAAATAGTTGCTGATGGTTTTAGTTTTGTTCGCACTCTTTGTTTTTTGGCATTGGCGAAATGCGTGCAGCAAGACATAAACTAAACAATAAATTCAAGTTTGTGTGTCTAATTTAGTTGTGAACGTTGGCGTTTGCAATGGCGCCTTCCTTACGACCGCGCACTGCCTGCCAATGGCCAAGAAATGCTGGCAACGGTTCTTCTCAATGCGCCCGCCTTCCCCCCACTCATTCGTTCAGTGTCCTTAGTTGATGCACTTAATTAGTTTGCTGCCAGAGCGACGTTGGGATGCCGACCGCACGCTGCGTGCTGCATGCTGCATTCACTATGTTGC
The DNA here is from genome assembly GCA_035044605.1 of Scaptomyza cyrtandrae. NCBI lineage: Eukaryota > Metazoa > Arthropoda > Insecta > Diptera > Drosophilidae > Scaptomyza > Scaptomyza cyrtandrae. The sequence continues at coordinate 7,908,572 of JAWNNS010000639.1, forward strand.
ATGTTGCATGCTGCTATCTGCTGCAAGTTGTAGTTGGTGTTGGTAGCAAGGCGTTGCATACGCAATAAGCGAGCCACAGCTCAGATCGCTTGCGGTTGGCTATCCCAAAAAGCAGAAGAAGAAGTGGAACAAGTTGAAGTAGAATAAGAAGAAGAATCAGCAGCATTAGCATGCTGTGAAACGAGAGCTAATTTGCGATTCAGTTTGTTTTGCTATGCAAGCTAACAAAACTATAAGAGAGAGAGAGAGAGAGAGAGAGAGAGAGAGAGGGGGAGCAGCAATGCGGGTATTCATCCTTCAGCATTGTTTGTTTTGTTTATATTTTTTGACAGCCCGTTTATTGAAATTTGACTGGCAGACAAATGCAGTTTAATTGCTCTCGCGCTTGCTGCTTGTGCAAAAGTTTGTTTTTCGCATTTTTTTTTTTAAGTAAAAGACAGCAATGAAAGCAATTAAAGAGAGAATTCTGTATTCTCTTGCCTTCGGTTTGTTATTTATAACTGTGCAGCAGAAAACAACTTTTTCTTGGGCATTTTGCTGCCTTGAAATAAATAACAATATGATATGGCCACTTTCTCTCTCACTCATTCACAGCGTGATTGCATTTTTAATTATCTACGAGCGAGAGAAAGAGAGAGAGAGACTGAGAGTGAGAGAGAGAGAGAAAGAGATAGAGAGAGAGAGGAGGAAAGAGCGAGAGCTTTCAGCAGACAGCGGGAGTCTTGCAAAAACATTGCCTGATCTTTCAATGGATTTTAAATAATAAAGCTTTAAGAACCTAAGCCAAAACATATTGGAAGAAATAACAAATTCGCCCTTAAAGTTGTTTGCCAGGCTTTGTTCAACGGTGCTGCCTACTTGGCTCAGCTCAATAAGTAGATGCGATGTGGCTTCATTGGACAATTTGACTACTTTGTGGTTGACGTGAGCTGAAAGCTGAATCTAGAAATTAACATAATAAGAACGCAGTCACCACGCTGATGCTGCATTCAAGGTATACATTTGATAGACATATATATATATATATATACAAGTAAATATATATATATATATATATATACGATACGGTACGAGTGTGGGTATAAACGTGTTCGGTCAATGCTAAATTGGCAATTTGTCACACTTCAAGCATCAATCAATGGACACATTTTCTACTACTACTACTATTACTATGTACTTGAATTTCCCTTAACTTTGCCGTATAGTTTAAAAAACAAAAGCATGTCGAACGATTGAACTTTTAGTTAAGAACTTGCTTGTCAGTCAGCCAGCCAGCTGTAGTTCCCTCCACTTACCACTGACAATATAAAATTGACCTATAACAAAATACAAAACAAACAAAACGATTGCCAGTCATTAAATTGAAACTTTTCGTGCACGCAGTTTATGCCCAAAAGCGAAGAGCGTCCATTTAATTGGAGTGCTATTTGGGTATTTTCTGACAAAATCTCATTTTAAGGGCGGTCGCATAAAAAATAAAAGGAAACAGAACAAACGTTTCACATCGAGTATCATCAAGGAATAAATACGAGAAATTAAGTGGATTTTTTTTTTGTATTCCATTTGCCTGGATTTGTGTGTGTATTTTTTTTTTTATATTTTGTGTGTTGAAATTAAAACATAAGCATGACGGGTAAACAGAAACAAAAAGCAAAACTAAATGCATATCAATAAATGTCATTTGCTTACAACATGGATTACACATACGTGCCTTTTCAGCAATCCTACCAATTTGTGGTTTTATTTTCGCCAAGCTTGCACCCAATAAGCCTTTCAAGCTCTCCAATATATAAAAACGCGCTCAATTTTGCAATCGCAACTTAAGCTAGAAGCTAGTATTTAACAGAAAGAACATTTTAATTTCCAAGCTCTTTAAAGTATGCAACTGAAAAGTTCATTTCCAAAATTTTGTCACACTCGGCCCTTATAGTTCTCAACTGGTTCTAGTTTTCCCAAGATGCAGTATTTGCATCTGCACCGTGTTTAATAGTTCTCAACTGGTTCTAGTTTTCCCAAGATGCAGTATTTGCATCTGCGCCGTGCTTAATAGTTCTCAACTGGTTCTAGCTTTCCCAAGATGCAGTACCTGCATCTGAGCCGTGTTTAATCAGCAGTTCTCCAGCTAAACTGTTCACTTCTATTTTTTGTGTACATTTTTTTGATTTTTTTTTAAAAGTTTATTGTGATTTTTAAGAAAATTTTTTTTTGATTTTTATTTCTTTCAGGTTTTTTTTTTGATTTTTTTATATTAATATTTTATTATTATTACTGCTTATCATATATATATAATATATATAAATATTTTTTTTTTTATCTCGAACTGTTTCGAATTTTTTATATTTATATAATTAATACGATTTGTACGTTTCAAATACAGCGTTATATTATCTATCGCCGCATTTTGGTTGCAGCTTGGAGATGCATTTTTGGCAAATCGTAGTATAACTTCGCTCGGCTGCAAAATGCGTTGAGCAAGTGGAGAGCGGTTCATCAAATAAATGGCATTGATTGCTCCCATTTCAACGCTTATACTGTCCACCACGGGTCGCACAGTTAAAGTTTTGATGCCTGGATTTGTGTGTTTTTTTTTTTTTTTTTATATTTTGTGTGTTGAAATTAAAACATAAGCATGACGGGTAAACAGAAACAAAAAGCAAAACTAAATGCATATCAATAAATGTCATTTGCTTACAACATGGATTACACATACGTGCCTTTTCAGCAATCCTACCAATTTGTGGTTTTATTTTCGCCAAGCTTGCACCCAATAAGCCTTTCAAGCTCTCCAATATATAAAAACGCGCTCAATTTTGCAATCGCAACTTAAGCTAGAAGCTAGTATTTAACAGAAAGAACATTTTAATTTCCAAGCTCTTTAAAGTATGCAACTGAAAAGTTCATTTCCAAAATTTTGTCACACTCGGCCTTTATAGTTCTCAACTGGTTCTAGCTTTCCCAAGATGCAGTACCTGCATCTGAGCCGTGTTTAATCAGCAGTTCTCCAGCTAAACTGTTCACTTCTATTTTTATATACATTTTTTTGATTTATTTTTAAAAGTTTATTGTGATTTTTTGAAAATTTTTTTTTGATTTTTATTTCTTTCAGGTTTTTTTTTTGATATTTTTTATATTAATATTTTATTATTATTACTGCTTATCATATATATATAATATATATAAATATTTTTTTTTTTATCTCGAACTGTTTCGAATTTTTTATATTTATATAATTAATACGATTTGTACGTTTCAAACACAGCGTTATATTATCTATCGCCGCATTGCTTGGTGCGCATATGAGAATCTTGCGATCAAGCATTTTGGTTGCAGCTTCCATACATGCACTGCAAAGTTTAATTGGAGATGAATTGTCAAATCGCTCGGATGCAAAATGCGTTGAGCAAGTGGAGAGCGGTTCATCAAATAAATGGCATTGAATGCTCCCATTTCAACGCTTATACTGTCCACCACGGGTCGCACAGTTAAAGTTTTGATGCCCTTTAATATCTCAAGTGTGATGTCCTTTTGTTGTAAAATTTCAAAGCATAGCTCATAATTGTCAGCGGATATCCGTGTTGGAAGGCGTGACATAGATGCAAACGATTTCTTTAAAGTCTTGCCACTATATATGGTGAACAAGTCAAACTTCATCTCAAGCTTCCGATTATATGTTGTGTTCAGCACAAAACGAGGTTGGTTTCTGTTGTTATCTTGGGCAGTGCTCTTCAAATGGACCTCAAATGTATTTATGGATAGTTCATAGTCGCGTTCAATTGAGGCGAGCAGCTCAATTTTCATTAGTGGTATGATGATTTCTCTGTATTGTTTAATGCTCTTAAACTCTTCCGGAATGGGTACAAGGACTTCAGATGCGGTAATATTTAACAAATCATCAGGCATTGTTCTATATCAATTTGTGGATCGTTGACAAGAAAACTAACTCAGAACTGATGAAAATTAACTTCATAAGGTTTTTTTTTGTTGTTTTTATTCTTATTGCTTATCATATATTTATAATAGTTTTTTTTATCTCGAACTGTTTTGAATTTTTATTTTTATATAATTAACATGATCTTTTTTCTTTTTCTTCTTCAATTTAATGCTAATAAGCTTAATCTGAAATCAGAATTGGTTTTACTAGCATCTTTCTGATCAGAGATTTATTTAAGTCGAGATAAATGAGTGCAAATGCTCCGTGCAAGCGACATTGGTCAGCTGATTGTCGTAGAAATTACTATTTGGCCATCTACAAATCTCTGGATGCATGCGATACTGCATGGATAATTTTAAGATCTTGGTTTGCACACATTTTTTTTTCACTCGTCTTATCCAGCTGCTGTTCAAAACTGCGCTGCATGCGATCAAACATTGACTTTCCAAGACCAAAGTCAAGAGCTCTTTGGGACAGGACCGTAGCGGGAAGCTGATTTGTATCGCCCACCAGAACAAGACTGCGCACACCAAAGCGTAATGGCAACAGCGTCCAGGGTTCTGTGCATTGTGTTGCCTCATCTATTATACATGCGTCAAAGTAGTCTATAAAAGAGGCCAACTTGACACAACTGGAGAGTGTTGTGCGCACGATATTAACGCGCTCAATTTTGCAATCGCAACTTAAGCTAGAAGCTAGTATTTAACAGAAAGAACATTTTAATTTCCAAGCTTTTTAAAGTATGCAACTGAAAAGTTCATTTCCAAAATTTTGTCACACTCGGCCTTTATAGTTCTCAACTGGTTCTAGCTTTCCCAAGATGCAGTACCTGCATCTGAGCCGTGTTTAATCAGCAGTTCTCCAGCTAAACTGTTCACTTCTATTTTTTTGTACATGTTTTTTGATTTTTTTTTAAAAGTTAATTGTGATTTTTTGAAAATTTTTTTTTGATTTTTATTTCTTTCAGGTTTTTTTTTTGATTTTTTTTATATTAATATTTTATTATTATTACTGCTTATCATATATATATAATATATATAAATATTTTTTTTTTTATCTCGAACTGTTTCGAATTTTTTATATTTATATAATTAATACGATTTGTACGTTTCAAATACAGCGTTATATTATCTATCGCCGCATTGCTTGGTGCGCATATGAGAATCTTGCGATCAAGCATTTTGGTTGCAGCTTCCATACATGCACTGCAAAGTTTAATTGGAGATGAATTGTCAAATCGCTCGGATGCAAAATGCGTTGAGCAAGTGGAGAGCGGTTCATCAAATAAATGGCATTGAATGCTCCCATTTCAACGCTTATACTGTCCACCACGGGTCGCACAGTTAAAGTTTTGATGCCCTTTAATATCTCAAGTGTGATGTCCTTTTGTTGTAAAATTTCAAAGCATAGCTCATAATTGTCAGCGGATATCCGTGTTGGAAGGCGTGACATAGATGCAAACGATTTCTTTAAAGTCTTGCCACTATATATGGTGAACAAGTCAAACTTCATCTCAAGCTTCCGATTATATGTTGTGTTCAGCACAAAACGAGGTTGGTTTCTGTTGTTATCTTGGGCAGTGCTCTTCAAATGGACCTCAAATGTATTTATGGATAGTTCATAGTCGCGTTCAATTGAGGCGAGCAGCTCAATTTTCATTAGTGGTATGATGATTTCTCTGTATTGTTTAATGCTCTTAAACTCTTCCGGAATGGGTACAAGGACTTCAGATGCGGTAATATTTAACAAATCATCAGTCATTGTTCTATATCAATTTGTGGATCGTTGACAAGAAAACTAACTCAGAACTGATGAAAATTAACTTCATAAGGTTTTTTTTTGTTGTTTTTATTCTTATTGCTTATCATATATTTATAATAGTTTTTTTTTCATTTTTTTTTTTCAATGTTTCGCATGTTTGCGCATTATTTAAGTCGAAAGTTAATGTGCAATAAAACGCCGCCTACCAAAACAATCCTAATAAATGAAAGAAACCAATCTAAAACAATCGTGTTTTATATTAAGTAAAGTAATCACAAACTTTCTGGAGATTTAGAACATGGGTGAACACAAAATAGTGTCTCCTCGAAACAGTAATATTTAACAAATCAGTCATTGTTCTATATCAATTTGTGGATCGTTGACAAGAAAACTAACTCAGAACTGATGAAAATTAACTTCTTAATGTTTTTGTTGTTGTTGTTTTTATTCTTATTGCTTATCATATATTTATAATAGTTTTTTTTTATTTTTTTTATCTCGAACTGTTTTGAGTTTTTATTTTTATATAATTAACATGATCTTTTTTCTTTTTCTTCTTCAATTTAATGCGAATAAGCTTAATCTGAAATCAGAATTGGTTTTACTAGCATCTTTCTGATCAGAGATTTATTTAAGTCGAGATAAATGAGTGTAAATGCTCCGTGCAAGCGGCATTGGTCAGCTGATTGTCGTAGAAATAACTATTTGGCCATCTACAAATCTCTGGATGCATGCGATACTGCATGGATAATTTTAAGATCTTGGTTTGCACACATTTTTTTTTCACTCGTCTTTTCCAGCTGCTGTTAAAAATGATTGTCACGCGGCTTATCCAGCTGCTGTTCAAAACTGCGCTGCATGCGATCAAACATTGACTTTCCAAGACCAAAGTCAAGAGCTCTTTGGGACAGGACCGTAGCGGGAAGCTGATTTGTATCGCCCACCAGAACAAGACTGCGCACACCAAAGCGTAATGGCAACAGCGTCCAGGGTTCTGTGCATTGTGTTGCCTCATCTATTATACATGCGTCAAAGTAGTCTATAAAAGAGGCCAACTTGACACAACTGGAGAGTGTTGTGCGCACGATATTAACGCGCTCAATTTTGCAATCGCAACTTAAGCTAGAAGCTAGTATTTAACAGAAAGAACATTTTAATTTCCAAGCTTTTTAAAGTATGCAACTGAAAAGTTCATTTCCAAAATTTTGTCACACTCGGCCTTTATAGTTCTCAACTGGTTCTAGCTTTCCCAAGATGCAGTACCTGCATCTGAGCCGTGTTTAATCAGCAGTTCTCCAGCTAAACTGTTCACTTCTATTTTTTTGTACATGTTTTTTGATTTTTTTTTAAAAGTTAATTGTGATTTTTTGAAAATTTTTTTTTGATTTTTATTTCTTTCAGGTTTTTTTTTTGATTTTTTTTATATTAATATTTTATTATTATTACTGCTTATCATATATATATAATATATATAAATATTTTTTTTTTTATCTCGAACTGTTTCGAATTTTTTATATTTATATAATTAATACGATTTGTACGTTTCAAATACAGCGTTATATTATCTATCGCCGCATTGCTTGGTGCGCATATGAGAATCTTGCGATCAAGCATTTTGGTTGCAGCTTCCATACATGCACTGCAAAGTTTAATTGGAGATGAATTGTCAAATCGCTCGGATGCAAAATGCGTTGAGCAAGTGGAGAGCGGTTCATCAAATAAATGGCATTGATTGCTCCCATTTCAACGCTTATACTGTCCACCATGGGTCGCACAGTTAAAGTTTTGATGCCCTTTAATATCTCAAGTGTGATGTCCTTTTGTTGTAAAATTTCAAAGCATAGCTCATAATTGTCAGCGGATATCCGTGTTGGAAGGCGTGACATAGATGCAAACGATTTCTTTAAAGTCTTGCCACTATATATGGTGAACAAGTCAAACTTCATCTCAAGCTTCCGATTATATGTTGTGTTCAGCACAAAACGAGGTTGGTTTCTGTTGTTATCTTGGGCAGCGCTCTTCAAATGGACCTCAAATGTATTTATGGATAGTTCATAGTCGCGTTCAATTGAGGCGAGCAGCTCAATTTTCATTAGTGGGGTATGATTTCTGTATTGTTTAATGCTCTTAAACTCTTCCGGAATGGGTACAAGGACTTCAGATGCGGTAATATTTAACAAATCATCAGGCATTGTTCTATATCAATTTGTGGATCGTTGACAAGAAAACTAACTCAGAACTGATGAAAATTAACTTCATAAGGTTTTTTTTGTTGTTTTTATTCTTATTGCTTATCATATATTTATAATATTTTTTTTTATCTCGAACTGTTTTGAGTTTTTATTTTTATATAATTAACATGATCTTTTTTCTTTTTCTTCTTCAATTTAATGCGAATAAGCTTAATCTGAAATCAGAATTGGTTTTACTAGCATCTTTCTGATCAGAGATTTATTTAAGTCGAGATAAATGAGTGTAAATGCTCCGTGCAAGCGGCATTGGTCAGCTGATTGTCGTAGAAATAACTATTTGGCCATCTACAAATCTCTGGATGCACGCGATACTGCATGGATAATTTTAAGATCTTGGTTTGCACACATTTTTTTTCACTCGTCTTATCCAGCTGCTGTTTAAAATGATTGTCACGCGGCTTATCCAGCTGCTGTTCAAAACTGCGCTGCATGCGATCAAACATTGACTTTCCAAGACCAAAGTCCAGAGCTCTTTGGGACAGGACCGTAGCGGGAGACTGATTTTTTTTAAATTTTATTGTGATTTTTTTGAAATTTTTTTTTTGATTTTTATTTCTTTCAGGTTTTTTTTTTGATTCTTTTTATTTTAATATTTTATTATTATTACTGCTTATCATATATATATAATATACATAAATATATATTGTTTTTTTTATCTCGAACTGTTTCGAATTTTTTATATTTATATAATTAATACGATTTGTACGTTTCAAATACAGCGTTATATTATCTATCGCCGCATTGTGATGTCCTTTTGTTGTAAAATTTCAAAGCATAGCTCATAATTGTCAGCGGATATCCGTGTTGGAAGGCGTGACATAGATGCAAACGATTTCTTTAAAGTCTTGCCACTATATATGGTGAACAAGTCAAACTTCATCTCAAACGAGGTTGGTTTCTGTTGTTATCTTGGATTTATGGATAGTTCATAGTCGCGTTCAATTGAGGCGAGCAGCTCAATTTTCATTAGTGGTATGATGATTTCTCTGTATTGTTTAATGCTCTTAAACTCTTCCGGAATGGGTACAAGGACTTCAGATGCGGTAATATTTAACAAATCATCAGTCATTGTTCTATATCAATTTGTGGATCGTTGACAAGAAAACTAACTCAGAACTGATGAAAATTAACTTCATAAGGTTTTTTTTTGTTGTTTTTATTCTTATTGCTTATCATATATTTATAATAGTTTTTTTTTCATTTTTTTTTTTCAATGTTTCGCATGTTTGCGCATTATTTAAGTCGAAAGTTAATGTGCAATAAAACGCCGCCTACCAAAACAATCCTAATAAATGAAAGAAACCAATCTAAAACAATCGTGTTTTATATTAAGTAAAGTAATCACAAACTTTCTGGAGATTTAGAACATGGGTGAACACAAAATAGTGTCTCCTCGAAACAGTAATATTTAACAAATCAGTCATTGTTCTACGTGGGTGGTTTGACAAGTACCCGAGCTTGACGCCAGGTTGCGCTACTATTGCAACATAGCGCCACTATCGTGAAATTCAATAATCTAGACGGCCACAGTGAAAATTTCAGTCCAATCGGACTTTTAGTTTTGTTTTTACAACCTGTCAAAGCAGTCGTGTCCGCGCATTTTAGAAAAATGGAAAAAGAGCAATATCGGTCGGTAATTCGATTCTTGTTTTTGGAGAGGAAATCACGCAGCGAAATCAAAGAACGCTTGGATATTGTGTACGGTGACTCTGCTCCTTCGATGACGACCGTCGAATTTTGGTTTAATGAGTTTCAACGTTTCAACAGCCACGACCAGGTGCCCCGAAAACGGCTATCACGGAGGATAAAGTGAAAAAATTACATGATCTCGTAATGACAGACCGCCGGTTGAAGGTGCGCGAGTTAGCTGAGACAGTAGGCATCTCAACAGAACAAGTGTTTCATGTCCTACATGAAATATTGGGCAAGAGAAAGCTGTCGGCGGGATGGGTGCCGCGTTTTCTCACTCCAGCGAACAAGCGCAACCGCCTGACCACTTCGAAGCAGAGTTTGACGATGTTTAAGCGTAATCCAAAGGAGTTTCTGCGTCGATTCGTGACTGTTGACAAAACATGGATTCACTGGTACACACCAGAGACCAAAGAACAGCCGAAACAGTGGACTTTACCTGGTGAATCTGCCCCGAAGAAGGCGAAGACTGTTCCATCGGCCGGTAAGGTGATGGCCACGGTTTTCTGGGATTCACAAGGTATCATATAGAGAAGGGAAGAACGATTACAGGGCTCTACTATGCCGAATTATTGGGTAGATTCGACGCCGAATTGAAGAAAAAACGGCCCCATTTGGTGAAGAAGAAAGTGCTCTTCCACCATGATAACGCACCCGCTCACACCTCCGGCGTCGCCCAGGCAAAATTGTTAGAATTACGCTACGAACTGCTGCCCCATCCACCTTATTCTCCAGATTTGGCCCCTAGCGACTTTTTTTGTTTCCAAACTTGAAAAAGTCAATCGCTGGGCAGAAATTACGGTCGAACGAGGAGGTTATTGCCACTACGGAGACCTATTTTGCAGAGCTTAAGAAATCGTATTTTTTAGAGGGGATAAAAAAATTGGAGAATCGCTGAATTAAATGTATCGAGCTAAAAGGAGATTACGTTGAAAAATAAATTATAACTTTTCCAAAAATTTTCGTTTTTCTTTTGTAGCTCGGGTACTTGTCAAACCACCCACGTATATCAATTTGTGGATCGTTGACAAGAAAACTAACTCAGAACTTTTTCTTGATGATGTTAAAAATGTTTGTTTTAATCGAAATCACATTAATTGTGCGGTTAAGAAATAGTTTATATAGATTTTGCCATAAAAGTAATCACAAGTCAAATGGCGTCCGGGAACCATCACAATGCCATGTATCTGTATTGAAATGCATTCGTACTATATCTCTATAATGCTTATTTAACGTGATGTTTTCTATATAAAGGATTACAGCCACAGGACTGAGTCTGTCAACTCAATTCTTGGCGGCCTGAAATATGTCGTCCCCAGAATATGGACATTTATTTTACCCTGATCCCATTAAAAATGGGAAAAAGGGTATCATGAAGTTGTGCAAAAGTATGTAACAGGCAGAAGGAAGCATCTCCGACCCCATAAAGTATATATATTCTTGATCAGCATCAACAGTCGAGTCGATATAGCCATGTCCGTCTGTCCGTCTGTCCGTCTGTATGTATGAACGCGTCGATCTCAGAGACTATAAGAGCTAGAGACTCCAGATTTGGAACTAGGCAGTACAAGTTTGTTTTCGATTTTCGATAACTCATCCCGTTTCCGATTTACACATGGGATCGATAACAACAAAATCTTAAACTTGAAAAAATTTTAGATGGCATTTGAATTATCAATCAAAATAATAACAATCTGTGAAATTTTTATTAAAATCGGTTGAGAAATGGAACCTTGAAGTTGAGTATGCAGTATGGTCGTACACACACGCACACATACTTGCAAGCACTGACTGTACGCGTAAAGTATAGGGATCAGGGTATCGTCTAGTCAGGATTTCTCGACTAGAGCCTTCTTACTTGTTTTATTTTGAAAAATGACCTTAATGACCTTACCAGATATTTACTTCAAACTTTTATGGTTTGGATTAAATTTTTATAAATGTTTAATAATTGTTGAATTCTTGCTACTTGAATGCTGCGATTACTAGCAAGATTAGCGCACAGCGTTACATTTTTTTTTGATTTTTTATTTTCATGATTATGAAATAAAATTTGTTAGGAAACTTTGAAAAAGGGAAACCTTACTCAAATGAAATATCTTGGTAGACGTTTCCTTTGCGGCAATAAAGGGCTATGTTTGCATTCTGATGACTATTAATACTATTCGTTGTTGTAGTGTACAAGATTTGTGGTTGTTAAATGCATGTGACATGTAATTAGCGCAATTGCGCAAAATAGAAATGGATCACAATTTGTGAAGGAAAACGTGCATAATCATTGACCACTGTGATTATGGTCATTGTGTTTTGTTTTGTGCGCCTCTTGAATTGATGTACGAACGTTTTTGGGCAACAAACAAACAAACAAACAAACAAAAACACACACACACACAGACAGATTGATGAATTGAGCGAGGCTTAAACCCATGAAAGAGGGAAACCTTTTCACAGTGTGTGGGTGTGTGTGTGTGTGAGTGTGTTACAAGTACGTGGTTGAACTGTGTTTGTGTTTATTTTTGATGTGCGGGTAATCGAATCAAAACAAAAACACATTGGTTTATCAAAGAACACAATTCACTTTTATAGGCACATTTTTAATTTTATTTCAATTGATTTTTGTATGATTTTTTTGTTTGTTTGTTTGGTATGAAAACGTAATGTGATTTATGAGGTGATTTATTTTGGTTTGACAATTAAGTTAATAAAAAAATGATTAGAGAAATTTTGTTTGTGATTTGGACATAACAACACAATCAGATAAACATTTTCATAATAAGTATTTTTGTTCTTCCATACTTTGAACTTTGACCCACAAAGAAGGCAAGACTCGAATCAGTTCGGTCAGTTTGGACAAACTGTTCTTTATTTATTTATGGATTGAAAAACACAAACATTTTTTAATATTGCGATCAAGAGCTTACAAATTTTGCGTTGTGTACGACGAGATTCTGATTTAATTACTTCTATTATTATTATTATTATTATGGTTGTAGTTTTTATTATTATTTGACAAGCATCTGTATTGTTGTGGAGCATTGCCGCAATCTGTTGCGCCACAAAATGGATGGAATTCAACAATTAAAGCCGCGCAGAGTGTTTTACAAATACAATAAAAACCAAAAACAACCAACTCTCGCACACACACACACGTACACACACAATTGATTCATAAACGAGAAACAAAAATTCATAAATTTACCCAAATTACGAAATGTCGCAAGGGTTGGGGAGAAATAGGTAGAAATATGGTGAATCACATCATGCTTATCGATTTAATTTGGCTGGATTTTTATTGCCGCTTCTGCTGCTGCTGCTTACAAAGGCAACGACAACGACAGCTTCTCCGGCAGCAGCGATGGCAGATGGCGGTGGCAGCTGGCTCGCATATTTGTGGCAACATACCATTAAATCTACCCAAACAACCAACCCCACCCCCCACCACCAACCACCGCCAACTGGCCACTTGAGTGGCACCGCTTGTTTGAAATTTTCAAATACGTAAATTGTGGGTAAATTAAACGCAAATATTTTAGCGCCTTACATTTGATTGAAGCAAAAAGAAAAGTGGAGAGAAGTAAGGGAAAATGCTTGCCATTACATTTGAAGGACAATGTTGCCGCTCTTGGTCGCAGCTTGCAGCCTTATTATTTGTTGCTTTTATGGTAAAAAAAAAGAAGAAAGGAAGTATAAGCATAAGCCAAAATTCCTTAAATGTTAACACTTTTGACTGTTGCATTCAGAAACTAAATTAAACACCTAAACAGCTTAACAAAACTGATGAACATTAACTTCTTAAGGCGTTTTTTTGTTGTTTTTATTCTTATTGCTTATCATATATATAATAGTTTTTTTTTATTTTTTTTATCTCGAACTGTTTTGAATTTTTGATTTTATATAATCTTAGTCGGATTTTTATTCTTCTTCTTGTTCTTGTTCTTGAATTTGACCTACTGTTAAAGTAATATTTAACAAATCAGTCATTGAACTGATGAAAATGAACTTCTTCAGGTTTTTTTGTTGCTTTTTTTTTATTCTTATTGCTTATCATATGTATAATAGTTTTTTTTTATTTTTTCACATCCATTTTGTCGAATTTGCCAAAGCGCAACACCTCAAACCGATCACTTCTCATGAAGTTGCGTACACGTTTCAAATACATCGTTATATTATCTATCGCCGCATTGCTTGGTGCGCATATGAGAATCTTGCGATCAAGCATTTTGGTTGCTGCTTCCATACATGCACTGCAAAGTTTAATTGGAGATGAATTGTCAAATCGTAGTATAACTTCGCTCGGCTGCAAAATGCGTTGAGCAAGTGGAGAGCGGTTCATCAAATAAATGGAATTGAATGCTCCCATTTCAACGCTTATACTGTTCACCACGGGTCGCACAGTTAAAGTTTTGATGCCTGGATTTGTGTGTGTATTTTTTTTTTTATATTTTGTGTGTTGAAATTAAAACATAAGCATGAAGGGTAAACAGAAACAAAAAGCAAAACTAAATGCATATCAATAAATGTCATTTGCTTACAACATGGATTACACATACGTGCCTTTTCAGCAATCCTACCAATTTGTGGTTTTATTTTCGCCAAGTTTGCACCCAATAAGCCTTTCAAGCTCTCCAATATATAAAAACGCGCTCAATTTTGCAATCGCAACTTAAGCTAGAAGCTAGTTTTTTTTTTTATTTATTTTTTTTTTTTTTATTTTGGATAAAGCGTTGAATCCGTACAATGCAGTAATAGTATCATAACAGCGCAAGTGAACTAATAAATAATAGAACCAAACCTCGCACTATGTGCATGAGGACTTAAAACTATATCTCATATTGCGAGGGGGTCTTCAAAGTTGTCCAATTGTTTTGGCAAAACCCTTTCGTCTTAATCGCCTTAGAGGCCTGGCAGGGAGTAAGCACTTTGCAAGCGTGCTGTGGTGTCTTCTTAGTCGTTCGCTATATCTGCTAGTGTGCCTTCCAATCTGCTCCTCCACTGTGTGTAGATTCAGGTCACGATGAAGGGTGGTTCCACGTACATAATATGGGCAGTTTGTAATGGCACGCATGGCACGGTTTTGCAATACCTTTATGCATTTGTAGTTGGATTTTGCAGCAATACCCCAGATCTGCACTCCGTATAGCCAGATTGGGGCTACACAATGAACGTATACTGCTCTTTTGGGTCGGAGTGACATGGTGCTTCTTCTATTAATCAGCCACCTCAGTTGTTGCATTCTTTGACCACATCTCCGAGACGTAGCTTTCAAGTGAGGGCCAAAGGTCAAACATTTATCAAGGGTGATCCCGAGGTACTTAGCCAGCAAAGGTTGGTCTAAAGTTACGCCTTCCAGTTGTATGGGTGGGGTGTGGTCAATGAGGGTCTTCAGGGTGAAGCAGGGATTGATGGTCTTTTGTGGATTGACCTTTAAGTTTCATCTCTTGCACCATGCAGCCAATGTGGTGAGGTACTCTTGAAGGCCACGTGCCGCCTCAATGCGACAATTAGAGCTGTACAGCAGTGCAATATCATCAGCGTAAGTAGCAAGTAGCGCCTTCCTAGGAACTTCCATATGATAAGCGTTTGGACAAGGCAAATCCGCAGTATATATTGAGTAGAGTAGCGGTCCAAGGACGCTGCCCTGCGGAATTCCAGCTTTCATATGGCAATGAGTCGAGTAGGTGTTTCTTCTAAGTATGATCTCAAAACTCCGTAATATGGTGCTGGGAACAGCCTTTTGATTTTGCTAAGTAGGCCAACATGCCAAACTCTGTCGAATGCTTGTTGCATATCAATGAATACAGCATTACAGTATTCCATATCATCAAATGCTTGTAGGATATGTTTTGCCAATCTGTGGACCTGCTCCACGGTACTATGTCCCTCTCGAAAACCAAATTGGTGATCCGGTAAGATACGGCGCTCTTTAATAATGTCGCCTAATCGATTGGCAATAAGCCTCTCCCATACCTTAGAAAGCGAAGACAGGAGGCTTATAGGCCGATACGATTCAGGATCCTCTTCGGGTTTTCCGGGCTTATGTATCATAAGAATTGTTGCCATCTTCCACTGTTTTGGGAAGAACTGCACCCTGAGCATCGCGTTAAATAATAGCGCCATGTATAGGATTGCTCTAATAGGTAGTGCTTTTAATGTAGCATTCCAAACATTATCGATGCCAGGAGCCTTCTTTGTCGGTAGTGATTTGATGACTTCGACAATTTCCTCGACCCTGGCAGGTTTGATTGGTAGGGACATTTGCAGAGGTGTCTGTAGGCTATCGTACGTTTCTCTGTACTGCTCCATTGTAGCGAATTGGTAATGGGTGAACCTAGTCTCTAGATGATGTGCAAAAGAATTGGCCTGCTCCTCTTCGTTTTTAGCAAGTTCGCCTCCTGGACATCTAATAGGAACCTGTCTAAACGGTTGCCTTTTAAGGGACTTGGTGCACTTCCATAGCGAGTATCCGGCATCCACTGTATAATTCATAGAAGCCAACTTCTGCTCAAAAAAATTGCTTCGAAGTTCTCTTAAGACGTTTCTTAGTTGCTTCGCAGCGCGGTTCCATAAAATTCGGTCCCAGGGGTCTTGAGTTCGGATGGCTCGCCTACGGAGTCTCCTTTTCTGCGTCAAAAGGTCTCTGGCCTCTCTTGTTAAGACTATTCCATAGGTGGTGCCTGTCCGAGGAACAGGAGGCGTTGAGGCGGCCGCAGATCTATGAATACTTTGTGTAAAGTTATCAACAGCCATTTCAATTTCTTCACCAGAGCTTAACGTAGTATTCAGCTGAATCGATCTCTCCAAGTGTTGACTAAAGGCAAGCAGGTCAGTGTGTTTGGTGACTAAACGGGGACTTGGATTGATATAAGTGCCCTCTGTCTCAATGCTGATGATCAAGGGTAAGTGATCAGAGTCCAAATCCCAGCTTTGTGTTATAGTTGCTCGAGAATCTGGTATTCCGTGATACACTGCAAAGTCTATGCAGGAAGGCGTATGACTGGGCACATATGGGTACCTAGTTGGTGAGCCAGTTGCAAGGATCTTAGCTCCAGTTAAAGAGATGGCATCTTCTAATTCTCGCCCCCGAGGTGAATTGTAAGTGTCGCCCCATAGCCAGTGTCGGGCATTCCAGTCGCCACCAATCAAGTACCTTTGGCCGCAAGCTCGTAGCGTATCAGTAAAGTGTCTTTCCTCGATCCTGACATTGGGAGGACAGTAAATGGCGTTGAAGTGCACGTCACCCAGTTCTGTGGCTACTTTTACAGATGACATTTGAATGCTGCGTGTCTCTATGACCCTTTGTGGAAAATGGCGAAGAGTTGTCCTAACAAACACCGCTGCCCCGCCAACGCTATTGTTATTACGCGATGGCCTATATGCCGGATAGAAGGCATATCCATATATTTTTACAGTTTCCCCTCGTTTGATTCTAAGTTCCGTCACCAAAAGAATGTCAACGCTGTTGTTTTGCGCGAACAGCTCAACTTCTTTAGCTTTTCTTGAAATGCCATTAGCATTCCAAATAAGAATCTTTAGTGGATTCATTGTGGAGCTGAGGCGTTGTTATGGAACTGGGAGTTAATTTCATTCCCAGCCCATTGTTTTAACATATTGGTCATTTCGAATACCATCTTTTCAAGTTTATCAAGTCGTTGATTGGCTTGGCTTTTATAATGTTGCTGTTCTTGCTGCTGCTGCTGCAACCACATAAGAAACTGCTGTTGTTGTTGTTGTTGGATTTGCTGTTGCCATTCCTGAAACTGTTGTTGTTGCTGTTGTAATAATTCTTGGACATCGAATGAGTCATTTTGCTGAATATTCGGCCGCTGAGCTGGTCCATCCTTGAAGGGCGTTGTATTTATGTATTTTGCTACTGTGGCATAGGACACTCTTGTGTCTCCGCCAGTGCCTACTGATGATTGATGTTGAGCCGTATATTGCTGTTGTTGTGTTGGTTGCTGCCGTACTGTTGGTTGGTTGGTACTCTTGCGGCGATTAGGCTGCAACGAAGGAAAGTGTTGCTGATCTCTAGAAATGAGTGTATTTGCATTTTTATTTAAATTATTCGGCTTTCTTGCAGGTCCCAAAGATCTGCGAAGAAACTCCTGGTACATTTGGCACCCTTTATAGCTAGCCATATGGTCACCCGAACAGTGGTAGCATGTGGGCAGTGCGTCTACGGAACGTATGCATTGTGTGGTTTGGTGATTTTCACCACACCTTGCACAATTGGGTTGCTTGTGGCAATATTTAGCCGTGTGGCCGTACTCATGGCAGCGACGGCATTGTGCAATTTCGGTAGATTTTCGAATCCTTTCAATTCTTATTTTCTGTCGGCAGAGGGTCCTTACGTGATAAATTTCATTAATTTTTGAAAAAGGCTTTATATTAATGAAAAAGATATTTAGTTTTTCGTCTTTATTAATTCTTGATGAAGGGTTGTGGATATGAAGAACTTCATAGCCTAAGTATTTCAGATCATTAATTATGTCTTTGTTTTGTGTGCTGTGATGTAAGTCTCTTACAACAATTCTGTGTGCTTTTTCTGACTGCATTTGGTAAGTGTGAAACTGCATACCAATTTTTTCCATATGCCTTACAATGTTTCTGTAAGTGTCACTGTCTTTGGGAAAGATTCTGACTGTTTCCCCTTGATTTGCTTTGACAACAACGTTATTTAAACTGACTTTTTCTTTTAAGAGCTCAAATAAATCATTTAAATTGCTAATATTAACAACAATTTGCGGTGGTTTCTTGGGGCCTTTAAGTTGATTCATACCGTTAGATGATTCTTGCGAATTTAGGATAGTGTTGGTTCCAGCAGGTTGTTCATCCATATGAACACTGTCAACATCAGCATCCTCATTCATCATGTCTACCTCATTCTCTTCATTAGTAGAGATATCCGTGTTGAAAATGGCAAATCTATTACTGGACTTAACCTGTTGGCTAGTTGTGGGGGTCGAATTCATAAGCTGGCTGGTGCTTACTCTTTTCGAGTTAGAGATTGGGGACAGAGTCTTTACATTTTTTCTCTTGCCCGCTCTCCGATTTTGATCATTCAAAAGTCTTCTGGCAGCATCGCTAAGATTTTTTGCTGTCGTGTCAGGAGGCGTCAATAGAGAGCTTCCCTGGTTAGAAGCTAGTATTTAACAGAAAGAACATTTTAATTTCCAAGCTCTTTAAAGTATGCAACTGAAAAGTTCATTTCCAAAATTTTGTCACACTCGGCCTTTATAGTTCTCAACTGGTTCTTGCTTTCCCAAGATGCAGTACCTGCATCTGCGCCGTGTTTAATAGTTCTCAACTGATTCTAGCTTTCCCAAGATGCAGTACCTGCATCTGCGCCGTGTTTAATAGTTCTCAACTGGTTCTAGCTTTCTCAAGATGCAGTACCTGCATCTGAGCCGTGTTTAATCAGCAGTTCTCCAGCTAAACTGTTCACTTCTATTTTATGTGTACATTTTTTTTTGATATTTTTTTAAAAGTTTATTGTGATTTTTGAAAATTTTTTTTTGATTTTTATTTCTTTCAGGTTTTTTTTTTTATTTTTTTTATTTAATATTTTATTATTATTACTGCTTATCATATATATATAATATATATAAATATTTTTTTTTATGTCGAACTGTTTCGAATTTTTTTTTTAATTTATATAATTAATACGATTTGTACGTTTCAAATACAGCGTTATATTATCTATCGCCGCATTGCTTGGTGCGCATATGAGAATCTTGCGATCAAGCATTTTGGTTGCAGCTTCCATACATGCACTGCAAAGTTTAATTGGAGATGAATTGTCAAATCGCTCGGATGCAAAATGCGTTGAGCAAGTGGAGAGCGGTTCATCAAATAAATGGCATTGAATGCTCCCATTTCAACGCTTATACTGTCCACCACGGGTCGCACAGTTAAAGTTTTGATGCCCTTTAATATCTCAAGTGTGATGTCCTTTTGTTGTAAAATTTCAAAGCATAGCTCATAATTGTCAGCGGATATCAGTGTTGGAAGGCGTGACATAGATGCAAACGATTTCTTTAAAGTCTTGCCACTATATATGGTGAACAAGTCAAACTTCATCTCAAACGAGGTTGGTTTCTGTTGTTATCTTGGGCAGCGCTCTTCAAATGGACCTCAAATGTATTTATGGATAGTTCATAGTCGCGTTCAATTGAGGCGAGCAGCTCAATTTTCATTAGTGGTATGATGATTTCTCTGTATTGTTTAATGCTCTTAAACTCTTCCGAAATGGGTACAAGGACTTCAGATGCGGTAATATTTAACAAATAAGTCATTGTTCTATATCAATTTGTAAATCGTTGACAAGAAAACTAACTCAGAACTGATGAAAATTAACTTCATAAGGTTTTTTTTGTTGTTTTTATTCTTATTGCTTATCATATATTTATAATATTTTTTTTTATCTCGAACTGTTTTGAATTTTTATTTTTATATAATTAACATGATCTTTTTTCTTTTTCTTCTTCAATTTAATGCGAATAAGCTTAATCTGAAATCAGAATTGGTTTTACTAGCATCTTTCTGATCAGAGATTTATTTAAGTCGAGATAAATGAGTGTAAATGCTCCGTGCAAGCGGCATTGGTCAGCTGATTGTCGTAGAAATAACTATTTGGCCATCTACAAAACTCTGGATGCATGCGATACTGCATGGATAATTTTAAGATCTTGGTTTGCACACATTTTTTTTTCACTCGTCTTATCCAGCTGCTGTTCAAAACTGCGCTGCATGCGATCAAAAATTGACTTTCCAAGACCAAAGTCAAGAGCTCTTTGGGACATGGGACAGGACCGTAGCGGGAAGCTGATTTGTACCGCCCACCAGAACAAGACTGCGCACACCAAAGCGTAATGGCAACAGCGTCCAGGGTTCTGTGCATTGTGTTGCCTCATCTATTATACATGCGTCAAAGTAGTCTATAAAAGAGGCCAACTTGACACAACTGGAGAGTGTTGTGCGCACGATATTAACGCGCTCAATTTTGCAATCGCAACTTAAGCTAGAAGCTAGTATTTAACAGAAAGAACATTTTAATTTCCAAGCTCTTTAAAGTATGCAACTGAAAAGTTCATTTCCAAAATTTTGTCACACTCGGCCTTTATAGTTCTCAACTGGTTCTAGCTTTCCCAAGATGCAGTACCTGCATCTGAGCCGTGTTTAATCAGCAGTTCTCCAGCTAAACTGTTCACGTCTATTTTGTGTGTACATTTTTTTTGATTTTTATTTCTTTCAGGTTTTTTTTTTATTTATTTTATATTAATATTTTATTATTATTACTGCTTATCATATATATATAATATATATAAATATTTTTTTTTTTATCTCGAACTGTTTCGAATTTTTTTTTATATTTATATAATTAATACGATTTGTACGTTTCAAATACAGCGTTATATTATCTATCGCCGCATTGCTTGGTGCGCATATGAGAATCTTGCGATCAAGCATTTTGGTTGCAGCTTCCATACATGCACTGCAAAGTTTAATTGGAGATGAATTGTCAAATCGCTCGGATGCAAAATGCGTTGAGCAAGTGGAGAGCGGTTCATCAAATAAATGGCATTGAATGCTCCCATTTCAACGCTTATACTGTCCACCACGGGTCGCACAGTTAAAGTTTTGATGCCCTTTAATATCTCAAGTGTGATGTCCTTTTGTTGTAAAATTTCAAAGCATAGCTCATAATTGTCAGCGGATATCCGTGTTGGAAGGCGTGACATAGATGCAAACGATTTCTTTAAAGTCTTGCCACTATATATGGTGAACAAGTCAAACTTCATCTCAAACGAGGTTGGTTTCTGTTGTTATCTTGGGCAGCGCTCTTCAAATGGACCTCAAATGTATTTATGGATAGTTCATAGTCGCGTTCAATTGAGGCGAGCAGCTCAATTTTCATTAGTGGTATGATGATTTCTGTATTGTTTAATGCTCTTAAACTCTTCCGGAATGGGTACAAGGACTTCAGATGCGGTAATATTTAACAAATAAGTCATTGTTCTATATCAATTTGTGGATCGTTGACAAGAAAACTAACTCAGAACTGATGAAAATGAACTTAAGGTTTTTTTGTTGTTGTTTTTATTCTTATTGCTTATCATATATATAATAGTTTTTTTTTATTATTTTTATCTCGAACTGTTTTGAGTTTTTGTTTTTATATAATTAACATGATCTTTTTTCTTTTTCTTCTTCAATTTAATGCGAATAAGCTTAATCTGAAATCAGAATTGGTTTTACTAGCATCTTTCTGATCAGAGATTTATTTAAGTCGAGATAAATGAGTGTAAATGCTCCGTGCAAGCGGCATTGGTCAGCTGATTGTCGTAGAAATAACTATTTGGCCATCTACAAAACTCTGGATGCATGCGATACTGCATGGATAATTTTAAGATCTTGGTTTGCACACATTTTTTTTTCACTCGTCTTTTCCAGCTGCTGTTAAAAATGATTGTCACGCGGCTTATCCAGCTGCTGTTCAAAACTGCGCTGCATGCGATCAAACATTGACTTTCCAAGACCAAAGTCCAGAGCTCTTTGGGACAGGACCGTAGCGGGAGACTGATTTTTTTTAAATTTTATTGTGATTTTTTTGAAATTTTTTTTTTGATTTTTATTTCTTTCAGGTTTTTTTTTTGATTTTTTTTATATTAATATTTTATTATTATTACTGCTTATCATATATATATAATATATATAAATATTTTTTTTTTTCTCGAACTGTTTCAAATTTTTTATATTTATATAATTAATACGATTTGTACGTTTCAAATACAGCGTTATATTATCTATCGCCGCATTGCTTGGTGCGCATATGAGAATCTTGCGATCAAGCATTTTGGTTGCAGCTTCCATACATGCACTGCAAAGTTTAATTGGAGATGAATTGTCAAATCGCTCGGATGCAAAATGCGTTGAGCAAGTGGAGAGCGGTTCATCAAATAAATGGCATTGATTGCTCCCATTTCAACGCTTATACTGTCCACCATGGGTCGCACAGTTAAAGTTTTGATGCCCTTTAACATCTCAAGTGTGATGTCCTTTTGTTGTAAAATTTTTTTTTGATAGTTTTTAAAATTTTTTTTTGATAGTTTTGAAAATTTTTTTTTAATATTTATTTCTTTCAGGTTTTTTTTTTGATTTTTTTATTTTAATTTTTTATTATTATTACTGCTTATCATACATATATAATATATATATACTTTTTTTTTTTATTTTATCTCGAACTGTTTCGAATTTTTGTTTTTATGTAATTAACATGATCTTAGTCGGATTTGTATTTCTTTTTCTTCTTCTTCAATTTGACCTTTGGTTAAAGTAATATTTAACAGATCAGTCATTGTTCTATATCAATTTGTGGATCGGTGACAAGAAAGCTTACTTAGAAATTTTTCTTGATGATGTTAAAAATGTTTGTTTCAATCGAAATCACATTAATTGTGCTAATAAGAAATATTTTTCATAGATTTTGCATAGAAAAGAAACGTACAAACGTTGCAGGATTTATAATTACAATTAAAATCGATCAATCCTTTCAGCACATTGGGTGAGCCAAGTTCATATATAGAGAGGAAAAAAAGAACATCTCAACAATATTGTCTGCGTTTTATTTGTTCTTCTTTTCGTTTGGCAATGGTTTGTAAAAGTGGGCGTTACATAACATTTGTGAAGCGCTGCCAAAAATGGCGCCCACTTCAGTATATGGCCAGAGACATATGTATATATATATATATAGTATTGCCGCAATCAATAGATATGTCTAGATTTGTGGCCAAGACGACACAATTGAAGAAGTCGAAAGTGAATTGAGGATAAAAATCGATCAATTATGCAACACAATTTAACAAAACTAAACTTGTTAAGTCAAAAAATGCAATTCAGAATTAAGCTGTTTGATAAGCTGAAAGAAGAAGCAATCAACTGAAACTAAGTTGAAGAAATTTCTCTTTTTTTGCTAGACATAAAAGCATTTTGAGTTTTAATCGGCTTTACAACAATTTGCATTCTTTTGATTGTGTTTCGTGGCAGAAAAAATAAGAAGGTTCACATGATGAAAAACTATGCCTGTGTCTCGGTGATGCCATGGTGGGGTGGGTGTGGGTGTGGGGGTGATAGCAAAAGACAAACCCAATCTGTGACTGACGCTGCGAATTGATGAATTCGCATTTGTTGAAAAGAAAATATGTGTATGTAAGTGCAAAGTGCAGACAGCAAGCCACCTTGATGCACACTTACACACACACACTTATGCAGTAACAAGCAAGCAGAAGCATACACTTGAAAAACAATAACAAGAAGGATAACTGAACGAATGGCAAGTGTGTTCATTCTGAAGCACTAACATGTGATAGCTTCATTAGCAGTTCAAATGTCAATCACAAAGCCTTTTGCACATTTGCACATTTGCATTTTGTTTACTGGTTTGCTGAAGACTTGTTCGCCTTCTCCTACTTCTCGACTGCTTGTTGTTTTTCTTGTTAAATGCAACTCTGTGCATCTGTTGTGCATCTAATAAGTATGACACTGTACGACGTGTTTGTGTGTTTCGAGCGCTGTTCAGAAGTTCAAGTTGCGCTAAGGTGTACTTCTATTGTTTATGCGTGCGTGTGTTTGTGTGTGTGTATATAACAGTAAATTTAGCATCAGCAGCAGCTGCAACTGTTTGGCCTGCCAATAAATGCCGTTATATTTACAGTTACGCTTCCGCTTATCTTGCTCTCACTCTCTCCCACTCTCATGACAAAGCCGTTGTTGTCGAATGAAAAATACTTTGCACAATCGCTACATATGTTATTGTATGTATGTATATGATGTATTATATGATGTATGTAAATGTTCATGTTTTTTTTCGTAATATTTCGTAATTTCGTATTTGTTTAATTTTTTTGTTGTTTTTTTAAATTATATATTTAATTATTGTTTTTTTTTAACAAATGAGATTTTAATTCCCGCGGTTTTTTTTTTTGTAATACTTCACAATGTTGGAAACCTTAGTGTATATTTTGGCTTTTTGCAGCTTAAGCTAAAATAAATAACTAGAGATTCTTTTGAATGTAATATTATATGTATATGTATTGTATTTTTGTGAAATTTTATTATTTTCAATTGTCTGAAAATAATCTTGGACTAAATCTTTCGTGTTTTCTTATGAATCACTTTAGAGGGTGTCACAGCGCATTGAAGCTTAATCAATGCAAAAGCGCTGACACATTTGGCCCAGGTAGTTTAAAGCAGCAAGCAACTATGCACAAACTAACATACATCTATACACACATGTATGATTCATGTGTACAGCGTGCAGGCGGCGACCCAGACAACAATGCTTTACAAATGGTAATTCATTATGTTGATGACAGTGTCGCAGGAGAAGGAGTGTGCTACGCAAGCAGTTTAGGCAAGCAGTTTGGGCTGGGCAAGCAGTGTGTGCAGTGTGGCAGGCAGGCAGGAAGGCAGGAAGGCATTCTTTTCCGAAACTAAACAGTTCTAAATAATACGAAAGAAGAGAAATTTGCATATGAGCATAACCGCGCGCGCGCACACACACACACCTTGCGTTGTTCTGTGTTTGTTTGATGTTGAGGTTGGATGATTGTCATAGCTTTAGCGAAAATTTAGCTGAATTTTTCGCACGCTAAATACTTGTCACATAGCGCCACAGACAGATAGAGAGAGAAAGAGCGAATGAGAGAGATGCGCTGGCACGAGACAAAGGTTTTGTTCATACATACATACATATGTACATATAAAACTAAAGCTGCTTAGCATTATAATAACCGTGGGCCAAGAATGTCGTTTTCTCGTTTTCACACACGCATTCCTTGATATACTCAAAAAGTCTCGCATGATTCTCATTTATATTCCTATTCACCGGGTTGTCGTTGTCAACGATGCGCATCTTTCGTTGGTTGGTTGGTTGTTTGGTTGGCAGTGTTCCTGTTTAAATAATAAACTAAGACAGCTTATCGAACAAATGCAAAGTTAAATATGCAAATACACACGTTACGGATAAACAGAAGCTTTTTTTCTTCTTCTTCTTGTTTTTTTCCTGTTGCTTAAATGAGCGCAGCCAACCCAGCCACCGCCGATGCGAAGGATCATAAGCCGCTCAGCGCTTCGTTGAATGTATTTAAACCTACACACACACACACACACATATATATATATATATATATTTATATATACATACCTCTATGTACATTTATTTCAATTATGCACATTACACTGACACGGGAGAGAGAGAGAGAGGGGGAAAGGGGAAATATTGTATGTATTCATTTAGATACAGTTTTATGAATATTCTGTAGCTTTAAGCTGCGACTGCGTTAAAAGCCAGTAAGTAACCTAACGAGGCTTAAAATACATTTCATATTCCCTGTTTTTTTTTTTTTCTAAGGTGCAGTGCTTTACTTTTATTTCCCTCTTACACACACTCTCTTTCTCTGTGTGTGTGTGTGTCTGTGTGTGGCAACAAAAAACATATAGAATATGGAAAATTGAAAAATCTTTGGTTATTGGTTGGCAAACGAGAGGAGAAGGATATCATTGACATTTAACCATTTGCTTGGATTTTATGCATAGGTTATTACTGTTTCACCTGTTTCCCGTGCTCCGTTTCCCGTGTTCTATTTCCCGATCATTCTCTCATCACTGAATCGAAATGTTTACTTTTTAAATTAATATTCAAATGTATATTCTAATCAATTCCATATTTATTTTGGATGTGTGGAAAGAAATATTTTCCCCTTTTCGTCATTTAAAGTCAAAGTAAAAGTATTTGAGAGTTTTATTTAAAGCTTCAATATTTGAAAGAGTTTCCCGTGCTCCGTTTCCCGTGTTCTATTTCCCGATCATTCTCTCATCACTGAATCGAAATGTTTACTTTTTAAATTAATATTCAAATGTATATTCTAATCAATTCCATATTTATTTTGGATGTGTGGAAAGAAATATTTTTCCCTTTTCGTCATTTAAAGTCAAAGTAAAAGTATTTGAGAGTTTTATTTAAAGCTTCAATATTTGAAAGAGTTTCCCGTGCTCCGTTTCCCGTGTTCTATTTCCCGATTATTCTCTCATCACTGAATCGAAATGTTTACTTTTTAAATTAATATTCAAATGTATATTCTAATCAATTCCATATTTATTTTGGATGTGTGGAAAGAAATATTTTTCCCTTTTCGTCATTTAAAGTCAAAGTAAAAGTATTTGAGAGTTTTATTTAAAGCTTCAATATTTGAAAGAGTTTCCCGTGCTCCGTTTCCCGTGTTCTATTTCCCGATCATTCTCTCATCACTGAATCGAAATGTTTACTTTTTAAATTAATATTCAAATGTATATTCTAATCAATTCCATATTTATTTTGGATGTGTGGAAAGAAATATTTTTCCCTTTTCGTCATTTAAAGTCAAAGTAAAAGTATTCGAGACTTTTATTTAAAGCTTCAATATTTGAAAGAAAAAGTTAAGCCATTCTGTGCTAAAGTTTTATTTGTGGTTTTTTTTTTATAAATTTAATATATTTTAATAAAAGGATAACATTTAATGTACAAGAAAAGGATTAAATGCATCAAATCGAAGAAACATAAAAAAATAAAATTAAAAATAAGAAGAAAAATACTGTTTTTGGGATGTATTAAATAACAGAACGCTGCAGGCAATAGAAGTATAACAAATATTTAATTATGACATTTTTTTTTGTAGAAAGTCTTTATTTTAATATTTTATCTTTGTATTACAATATTATATTGCGTTTTTCAGATATTTTTTCCTTCTTTTGTTATTGTAAACCTAATAAAATGATTTTTCTGTTTTGATTTACGAATAAAAATTCTTAATTAAAAGTGGACGACAAACAAATATCTATTTTTTATTTTCCATTGAACTGGTTTTCTTTGCTTTTGGTGCAATAAGTTGTTTCAAAATGATTTGAAGTAAAAAGCTTGATGTAATTAAATAAATATAATTTTGATATGAACCTTTTAATGAAAGGAAGGAAAAAACGTTGTCTAATTAAAGTATAAGACCATAACTGTGTGTACTGTACTGTGTGTTTGCGTGTGTGTGTGTGTCTGTGTGTGTGTGCTTGTGCTTTTGTTGGATTTTAAAGGAAGGAAAAGGAAGTGCGGGCTTATCAATAACGTGATTGCCTTTGTCGTTGCTGTTTACAACGGTGGTAATGGTAATAAAGTTGCTTTTTTTTTATTATATTCTCCCATTACACACACACACAGGAGTATAGCTAGCAGCGAAAGTGATAATAATGCTTTAAGTTTTTGAGCTTCGAGATTTTTTTTTGGGTTTTGCTTATAAGCTTAATTGAATTTTGGCATTAAAGGAAGGGAGAGAGAGGACATCGCTTCAGAGCTAAAGTTAAATTTATTGAAATCGTGCTCGAATAACCTCAATATATTAACTCTCTATATATGTGTATGTTGCGTTTGTATGTAAAAGTATTAAAAATTGTCACACAAAAAATAAACAAAAAAAAAAACATTAAGCTGAATATTGTATTACTCAATGAAATTTTTCATGATAAATATATTTTATAAAATGCGAAATATATTATATATATATTTTATTTGAGCAGTAAAAGTCACTTGAAAAAAATCAATGAAACTTTTCATAAAAAATATATATCATAAAAATGCGAAATATATTATTGACAATTTTTTTTGGGTGCTTTATTTGTACGATTCGTATGACTATGGCGGGATACATTGCTTGATAAGCAAATACAAACATACTTACATACACGTACATACATATGGGAATATATTTTCATAAAGAAAAGTAAGAAGACGAAATACTTTACCAGCACGTAACACAAAATGCAATTGAAAAAGTTTTTAATTTATTTTCCCAGAATACAGAGAACAGACAAAACTGAACAGAAACTGAAAGGAACCGAACTGTTGCAAGGAAGGAAGAAGAAAGAAAACCGGGAAGCAAGTGAACTGAATGGAGAACAACAATCTAGGGGCATTTAATGCTGTTCGTACACTTTTACTAGGCCTATTGGCGCATTGATTATTTATTACTCATACGCGTCGTGTTACGCACGTTCAGTGCTATTATTTCATAGCCCCAACTTTCTCTCCCTCTCCCTCTCAACAGGGACATATAACATGGTCGCAAACGACGAACGAAAAACGCGTCCATATACGTCCATCCATACATATATCTCTCTTATAATACAGTTCACCTCCGACCCCGACCCCTGCATACTTAAGAGGCTCATTATGCATTCAAGTTGAGTTTTGGGCAACTGATAAACTGATAAACAAAACAAAAACTAAAGTGATTTCAACAAAAACATATACCTTAGTATATATTAAGTATCGAAACACCCAGACATAAAAACACACCTCACAATTAATCAGAGTCAGCTAACATTTGGGGAAAAAAATCAAGTGTTTCCAACCAATAGGTTTTTTTTTTTACCTTTAAATTTATTAAAAATACTCAATTACATCTGAGCGTAACACTAATAATTTGCTAACACCACCAACAACAACAACAAGTCTTAAGTTAAAGTGCGGGCGTCGAAGATAGGGGAAAAAGTTTGCATTTTCCTTGAAGTATGCAGTTTTGTTTGTATCGTTAACTTTCTTCATAATAACTAAAGCTTCTTAGGAGTATTCTTAGTATTTCTCTGCAGCCAGTTAATTAGCACTATTAAGAAGTTTTATTTAAGCTATTTATAAAATAATAACAGCAAAAAAATATAAAAAATATCTCTGCAGCCGTGAGACTCATGAAGGATATTAAAAACTCATAGCGTGAAAAACAAAGGTTTCAATTTAAAGACAACTGTTTTTATACTCCGGAGGTCCTTATATCTGTCTGTCCTTCAATGTGTCCGTCCTTCAAAGTGTCCATCCTTCAATGTGTTCGTCCTTCAATGTGTCTGTCTGCCTATCTGTCTGTCCGTTCGTCTGTCCGTTCGTCTGTCCGTTCGTCTGTCCGTTCGTCTTTCCGTCCGACTGTCTGTCCGTCCGACTGTCTGTCCGACTGTGTGTCCGACTGTGTGTCCGTCTGTCTGTCTGTCTGTCTGTCCGTCCGTCTATCTATCTGTCCGTCTATCTTACCGTCCGTCTATCCGTCCGTCTATCATTTCGTGTGTTTGTACGTCTATCTGTCCGTTCGTCCGTCTGTCTGTCGACTATCCGTCGGCTTGTCAAATGGCCCAGCTGCAGTATTCTCAGACGCATAAATTAGTGGCAATGGGCGTTAGCGATAGGTGTGATTTCTCAATAAATAAATATTTCATGAAGTTCGATTCGAAGTCAGCAAAAACGTCTGTGGCAAGTTCAAAGGATATCAATCAATTCGCAGTGCTTAAGTGTCTTTAAGCCTACAGGAATCGTAAAAAGTAATCACCTTCAATGGAGGACGAGTTGTCAAAGTATTTGAGCTATGTTCATCCCAATTTAGAACTCTGGGTAAGTGAAATATTCACATTATTCTTATGTCTAAGCAAAAGCTTTATAGTAGTTAAAGTTACTTGAAAGTAAGCTCGAGACTTAATCACTCTATATTCACACAATGTCTATATTGATATCATTTAAGAGAAAACATTTTTGAGTTAAGTAAAGCCAAGTTAAGTAATAATTTCGCTCTGTGTATATTGTTGGACCAAGTAATCACCGACTTTATGACTATTTATTGAATGTGATCGTAAAATAGAAATCAAGCCTAATTCGCTTGACGAAGTGTTTTATGAACACTATTTTAACATTATATATCCAAGTCATGCATTTCAAGTAAACAGTTAATTACTTTGTGTCTGTGTACTAATATGTATGTATGTGTGAGTGTGTGTGTGTGTGTTCACTCAAACGTGTTTGTTTGTCGTTTAATGAAATGATGGAACAGCTGCCAGGTAGCGCGATGCCATCAATTTGCGCCTAAATGTTTGTCAGCAGTTATTGCCAACTATTACAAGGACATTTATGGATATGGCCATGTGTGTATATGTATACAAACATGTATGTGTGTGTGTTTGATGTCATGCCTGTTGTTATTATTACAGTTGGCGCTGTTCGTGCCTGTTGTATTATTGTATTCGCTACGTGCTGCAAACTGCAATTGCATATTTGTCAATAGCCAAGTTTCCAGTTTCGAGTCGCTTCGAGTCGAGTCGAGTCAAGTCGAAAGCTCGCCTTAAGGATGATAACAAGTAGCCCAACCCGACTAGAACAAACCAAACCCAACCAGACATGTACACATTACAGCTGTTATTATATTAGTCGTAGTCGTAGTCGTAGTCGTAGGTGTTGTCTCGCTAGTTAACGACTTATACACACATATACACATACATACACACATACACACACATATAAATATATGTATATCACAAGCGTGAATATGACAAACAGGTAAGGTTGAATACGATTTGGCTTCGCACATTGTGTTGCATATTGATGAATGATGCTTGCTTGCAACAAATGCGAACGCAAAAGAAAAAGAACGAAAATAGATAACTGAAAATTATATAGCTTAAGACGATGTGCTTCGACTTTTCAATTGGATTATTCAACTCGAAGCAAAGTTTAAAGCAACCAGAACCCAATGTGCTGCTGTTGCTGCTTACCAATTCCTTCTTCCTGCTTGGCTTAGATAAGCGGAACTGGCAATGGCAGACGGAAGTACATACACACACACACACACACACACAAACACACACATAAACACAAACAAACAAATAAAAATACATACATATATTGTCTGTTGTTGTTGTTGTTGGGACCCCTTTTTTCATTTTGTTGGTGCTTCGCTTGCAATTGTCTCTGCTTCAATCGCTTTTTTCCGCTTTGCGCTGCCTATCTTTTATGCTTTGGCATGTCTTTTGTTTTAAACATGACCAGTCTAAACACTTGAACGGGGCGGCGGGTGGCGGGTGGCGGGATATGGGTTGTGGGAATCCTTCTCACACTTACTCAAATCTAATACATCTCTCTCGCTCGCCCGCCCGTACGAAACTCTAGCATTCAAGAATAATGGCTCTTGATATTGTTGCTCTAAGTGGTAGTGTCAATTTCGAGTGAAATGAATAATATGTCATGCAAGTCGCCAATGTTGTTGTCGGCTTTTATCTTCCTTATTTACACTCGCTCTCTATCCAAGTGTGTGTCTGTGTGTGTATGTGTGTGTAAGTGTATGTTTTAAAGTGTCTAAACAATACATATATACACAACCTATATCCATACAGATGTATGAGCATGAGTGTATCATGTATCATAAGACAACACTCGGCTAAATGGCAGATACAACACAATAGCAACTACTACAGTGAACACTCGCTTAAGACAGCCTACTAAGAAGTGAGAGAGAGCGAGAGCGAGAAAGATAGAGAGTGAGATATTATTTAATTAATTGGCATTCTGCTTCACTTGTTTTCTTTTCACTAAAGTCTTATACGCATTCGCCAGATGATTAACTGCGGCCTTACGACCCGAAACTGTTCCCTTCCCTTCCCCGTCCTCCACCATCATCCTGTTTTGCCTGATAGTCAGTCATCCTTTGCCATTTTCCAGTGTCCATTCCATGTCGTCAACCTGGTACAACATTGATAAACAATGCCTCGTTATCGCCAGGCGTCCATTTTGCCAGCCTTCTTGTCCGGCCTCTAATGTTTTCTGCACAGCTTGTTTCCACTTCTTGTCTCCCGCCCCCATTCCTACTTCTCCTTCTCCTTCCTTTCATCATCTTAGGTACTTTTAACCAAAGTCTAAGCCTCCATTAAATTATGTCTAATTGATGTTGCAATGCGATCGCAGTTCCAATCTCTAACTAATCATTAACATATATATATATATATATATTTATTGAATTTGTAATGTGACCTTCAACCTTTCAGTTATATGGGCAGGGGGTATTTTATCTTAATCCAAGTACTTTGTTACAAAAAGTTTCTGTGGTTTCCACTTAGCTCGAAAAGGCATAAAAAGTTGTAGACAAAAACCTTAACACAATGGATATGACTATTGCATATGTTATAAGAATTATCAAATTTTCATACATCGAAGCGGCAAGGAATTCAAATTCAATTTGCAGCACACACATATACACATACACATACAAAGCTTAAAAATGCACTCCACTGCAAATATTGACAATAACAAACTTGAGAAGTTGTTTTTATACTTTGAACCTATTCAAAATGGGTAAAAAGGGTATAATGGTTTTGTGCAAATGTATGTAACAGGCAGAAGGAAGTATCTCCGACCCCATAAAGTATATATATTCTTGATCAGTATCAACAGCCGAGTCGATATAGCCATGTCCATCCGTCTGTCTGTCTGCCCGTCTGTTCGTCCGTTCGTCAATCTCAGAGACTTTAAGAGCTAGAGAATCCAGATTTGGAACATTAGCTCGCCTAATCCCTAGGCAGTACAAGTTTGTTTTCGATTTACGACAACTCTTCCTGTTTCCGATATACACATGTGTATAAACAAAATCTCTTATTTGGAAAACTTTGAGACGGCGTTTGAAGCATTAAATCAAATAATGGCAATCTGTTTAATTTTTATTGAAATCGATTGAGAAACACCGGAGATATAGAATATTGAAATAAAGTAAAGTATGCTATATACGCGTACCCATACACACACACATACTTGCAAGCACTGACCGTACGCGTAAAGTATAGGGTTCAGGGTATCTTCTAGTCGGGATTTCTCGACTAGAGCCTTCTTACTTGTTTGGTTTTTTGTTTCTGCAAACCTTGCAAAGTGAGCTTTCAGTTTGGAACGAGAAATTGAATGATCGGGTAACTGGGCCAACGGAATGTAACGAGTTGTTCCTTCCCACCCTCCCCAAAAAAGAACACACTCTCTTTCTCTTTCACTCTTTTACGCTATTTCTCTTCCTATCCTCTTCTCTTTACCTCTTTCTCTCTCTCTCTTTCTCTCATTCCCTCTCTCTCTCTCTCTCTCTCTGCCTCTCGGCTCCGTTGGCTTATGTAGGGTCATTTATTGCTGCTGTTGCTGCTGTTGATGTTGCTGCTGTTGTGGCTGGTTATTGCTTGTATGCGGTGCTGATTAATGCACCCAAGAAGAGCGTCAAAGTGGGTGGGCTGCCGTGGTGTGGTGTGGTGTGTGGGGCAAGTTGCAGATTTATAGCATTCAATATTTTCAATACTTCCGCGAAACGTCAACGACAGCAGCCAAAGCTAAATAACAGCCAAACGTTCTTGGGCAAGGGGGCGGAAAGGGTTCGCCTAATATATTTTCCTAAGCAACTACACTTGCTTGAAAATAAAACGTTGCGCCATTGCCGATGACGCCACAAGATCCGGATGTGTGGATGAGCTTCAACGGATGCGGATCCGACACATGTAAGCACATACGGCACACGTGCGTCAGGGTGTGTGTGTGTGTGTGTATGTGTGTATGTGGGCGTGGCCGTGTGCCGGTGACGATGCCTGCTGTGCTGCGACAAGGCGGTTGAGGGGCGAAGGAGGTGCTT
The DNA here is from genome assembly GCA_035044605.1 of Scaptomyza cyrtandrae. Taxonomy (NCBI): domain Eukaryota; kingdom Metazoa; phylum Arthropoda; class Insecta; order Diptera; family Drosophilidae; genus Scaptomyza; species Scaptomyza cyrtandrae. Next base: position 7,942,684 of record JAWNNS010000639.1, read on the forward strand.
TTTGCAAGCTCCATCAGATTCACTGTTCGATGCACATGAATGCATCTTTCCACAAAATTTAACTTTCATAGTGAAGACAGGAGACGTGGCGAGCCAAGCTTACTCCCTCCCCTCCTCTCACTCTCTCTCTCTCTCTCATCCAGAACCTGACCACACACACACAGTCTTACATACACACATACACAGAAAGTCTCGGCTTTGTCCCATTCGTCGCCATCGTCGTGGTCGTTGTTGTTGTCGTCGTCGTCGTCGTCGTCATCCCATCCTCAGTCAGCTGTATTCAGCCTTTTTTGTACACTTCGCTCGAAGGCACAAAAAGAAAGTGTACCATATCGGCCATGTAAAATGGTCGTCTGCTCGTCCTTCCATCCAACATGCTCCGACATACCTACATCCTGTTTGTGTTGTACACTGACACCAAGCAAATCACTAAAATCATTATATAAAGCGTTTGTTATTGGGCTGATCCTTATCGAGGACAACTGGTTAAAGCAACTTGTAGTTGGTGAAGTCATTGTCAAAGTGTATTGCTTCGTCGGCTATGCTCCCATGTTTGAGCGCTTCTTGCGTGTTTTGTTTTGTTTTGTTTTAGTTGGATATTGTGTTTGGTCGTCAAGTAACCGTCGCGAGGCGTCGTCGCATTAAAGCTGCACTTGCTGCTTGATTGGATTTGACATGCATCCCAAAAATTCAACCTTCTAACCATAACCACATTTACAATATGACTAAGACTTGACTTGATAAACATATTTAAATACACTAGAGGAGTCAATGGGTTGAGGGGAATACATAAATCAGGAAGATGGAAGCGTATCCGATCTTATAAAGTATATATACATAGATATAGCTATGACCGTCTATGAGCCGTCATCACAGTAAGTTTTAAAGCGAGGGAGCTTAAAAAAAAACTGAAAGCTCAGCAACAGTAAAATTCTCTCCAGAATAATATTGAACATCTGTGAAACTATCAACATGATTGATTAAAAGTAACGTCAACAGTTTCTATAGCAATTCACTTAGTTGCTTGAAGATTACTTTGACAACTGCAGAAGCGATTAATGCGAAAATAATCGATGCTTTCAGAGTTTCTCCATTTGTAGTTGAAATAACTAGAAAGATATTCAAGAAGGATAAGTAAAAAGATTTCAAACAAATGTTTCAATCAAGTTAAAACTGCATTTTTACTATCATGTCTTTCAGTCAGTTTGTTAATCAGCAAACTTTTTCTTTATTCGATACACACACACTTTCAAGTATACGTTAAGTTAAGTATAATTATGTACTAAGTACGGTATGTATACGAAATCGTACTTCGAAATAATTCTTATTTACTTTGTAATGAACGAGAAACCGAACTGTTCAATCCAACAGTTGTAATCCACTTAGGGCAATCGTGCAAGAACCAGTTACCTACAGCTCCCTCTAGCTTCTTTTGCCTGCAACCAAACCAAACCAAACCAAACCGAGCCGAACCGAAACCAAACGCAGCTGAACTGAGCTGAACCACATTGTATGGTTGTCGATACTGTAGGCGAATCTAAAGGCATAATTCGCATAGCCTAGGATTCGGTTTTGGGTTTTGGGTTTTGGGTTTTCGGTTTCTTGCTGCAAACGATGTGTTAACAAGCATAAAATCCAAATCAAACCGCAAACACTCAGCTCACTTCCCTTGCTCCTGTTGCTCCCCTTGCTCCCCCATAAGCCCTCAAGGAAACAATGTCAGATCCTTGCCATCGCACCTTAGCATATCGGTATGGGCAGGGCAAGTGATGGCAAAGAAAGTTGAGGGAAAGACGAGACGAACCGGGCACAGGCATTGCAAAATGCTACAATTCATGATTGAAATTTAAATTGAATCTGTAATCTGAAACAAAATCTAATCGAATTATAGCAACAACAGTGTGCCGCCAGCCAGCCAGCCAGCCAGCCAGCCAGCCAGCCAGCCAGCCAGCCAGCCAGCCAGCCAGCCAGCCAGCCAGCCAGCCAGCCAGCCAGCCAGCCAGCCAGCCAGCCAGCCAGCCAGCCAGCCAGCCAGCCAGCCAGCCAGCCAGCCAGCCAGCCAGCCAGCCAGCCAGCCAGCCAGCCAGCCAGCCAGCCAGCCAGCCAGCCAGCCAGCCAGCCAGCCAGCCAGCCAGCCAGCCAGCCAGCCAGCCAGCCAGCCAGCCAGCCAGCCAGCCAGCCAGCCAGCCAGCCAGCCAGCCAGCCAGCCAGCCAGCCAGCCAGCCAGCCAGCCAGCCAGTTAGCCAGCCAGCCAGCCAGCCAGGCAAAGGGGAGACGACTCTGTTGGTGGCAAAGATACGTACGTACGTCCATACGTTTGAATGTTTGTGGCACATGCAGCAAGGCCAATTTGAATAAGAAGGACTCTCTCTCTCTCTCTCTCTCTCTTCACATTGAAATCGAGAGCAGCGCTAAAAACAGCAAAATTTCAAATTCAATCCTAAACACAAAACGAGAGAAAGCAAATGCAAAAGAATTGAAAGTGACATATCAAAATTCAAATACCTTATCCAGACAATTGAAAGCAATTGAAAAAATCGAGAGAGAAAGAGAACGATTAAGAAAATTGAATAAGTACTTTCTATCGGTTTAGCAGACAATAACAACAAAAAATTCTGCTCAAGCAATTACCAAAGTTCAGTTTAGCCGCATGTGTTGACCAAGTATAAACTGCAGTTGTCACTGCAGCAAAAATAAAAACAAAAATAGATAAAAGATAAGACAAATACCTCATCATCACCATCATCATCATCATCATCATCATCATCATCATCATCATCTGCACATAATCTAACCAAGATAGCCCAGCAAACCTCTCTGTCCGGTTAGAGTAAACACAGCTCGAGAATAACTCGAAAATTTCGAAACGTATTGCTGATGAGTTGTGTTGATTGTGGTGGTGGGGGTGGGGGTACGGGTTAAAGCGTTGCGGTAAAGTGGGTTGAAACTAGCGCAAAATGCTTATGAACTTGACTGTGAAGGAGTACTGAAAAGTCTCTAAACTATAACTATGGATCTATATACGTTTGTATCTTAAATGAGTACAACAACAACAACAACAGGAACAGGAACATCAACATACACACACACACACACACATACATAATAGAAAAACAACAACAAACATCTATGGCCCAGTTGTAGCCACTCCCCCCCCCCAAAAATGGCAACATCATCAGTGTCAACTTCGAGCGACGAGATAAAAATGCTTCTCCATGTAAAACAACTTCAACTATAACTGAACTCTGTGCGTGTGCGTGTGTGAGTAAGTGTGTGTGTGTGTGTGTGTGTGTGTGTTTGTGTGGCCCTTGCCATATTTAAGTCAATTTACATGCAACAATCAATATTTTTTGTGCAAATAGTCGACGTTTGGCCCAAAAATTTGTACAAAATTCCCAATCTCAGCACACAGAGAGAGACAGAGAAAGCGAGAGGGAGTGATAGAGAGAGAGAGCGAAAGCACATTAGGGCACAGACTATCCAAACAACGGGTCGGTCGTTCGGTCGGGCGGGCGGGCAGGAGGTAGAAACACTTTTGATGGCCTAGGCACATGCTGCTGCTGCCTGAGTTCAGATCCCAAAAACTTAACTAATAACTTCTCGGTATATTGGCTGCTATTTTAGAGCCGAGAGATTCGTTTGGTTCTCATGCCGGACTCTGTACTCCAGTTTCTTCAGTATTTTCGGCTATTTTAGTTTATGCCCATGCTTGGTTGAGTTTTCCCTGCCGAAAGCGAAATTTAATGTGTTGCCTTTTTAACCAAAAGCCAACAGCAGCAGCAGCAGCAGCCGGTAGATGTGTAAAGTGACTTATGAAAAGCTGATAAATTCAACTTAATTTTTTTTTGCTTTTTTCAAAATATGGTTTCGATGGTCTGGGAGTTAAGCGAGTTAAAGGAGTTAGCTAAAATGTTGCCAACAAAGCTCTTGAGCAAGGAACAGGAAAAAAAAAACAAAACGTAAACATAAGTTAATTGCATTATGGGGCAAAAGGGTTGAGGTAAAAACTAAACGACACGGCAGATACCAACAGGAATTAACAGTTTTGAAAAAGAAAACATCTACTTTAGGATAGAATTTGAATTTTTTGTGAATCATATATTAATAATAATAATTTCAACATTATTCAAACATTGAATCAATCATTTATTAATGCTATTTTTTTTTCACACAACGATGATTGTTTACTAACTTTCTATAACTATAAAAACAAGCAGTCAGCCTAAAAATTATATATAGATTCAAGAAAGATAGTTTCAAGGACTTTAAAGCCTTTTCTAAGTTCTGTCTTGAAAGACAATATTTGTGGATTCTTGCCAAGAATGCTTCTACTCGTCTCAATATGATATAAAAGTCGCAATAGTTGCAGTTAATGTGCCTATACCTTTATCAAACGGGGCCCTACTGAGTTATCGGAGCAAAATAAGATACGCACATAATTTATGAACTATACGCAATCGAGAGAGCGATAGATAAAGACTTTGGTCAAAGGGATGGGCTAAAATGGGCTAAATGCTACCCTGCAACCATTCGAAGCAATGCGAATAACTTTCGACAACGTGACCAGCAAGCATAAAATGGACACAAAGCCAACAAAATGCCGTTCAGCTACAATGCACTCCAACATCATGCCTCATGTTTGTTGTTTTTGTTGTTGTTGTTGTCGGTGGCGGTGGCGGTGGCAGCGATTTTATGCCTATGACTGAGGCTGAGATTGTGGGCGAGAACGAATGCTGTGATGCAGACGCAGTCGCAAGCGGCGACCACATCATAAATATGTACACTGTGGACAAAACGTTACGTTGTTGGCGTTTATTTGCATTCAAAAAGTTTTTAATTGAATTGATTGATGATTTAATGCATTTATGCAATTATATAACGATACGCAAGTAATTATTGCATTATTGTTCGGTTAAAATTAACATTATTGTTAAATAAAAAGTAAATTGCAACAAATAAAACCTTTTTTTTACGAATTTATACAATCCACTGAAATATTTTCATTCATTGCAAATCGGCAGCAAAACTTTTAACATGGATTTTTGGGAATTTTTTCGTATTGTTCATTCATCATTCTGTTTTGTTTTTCTTTCTCTGTATCTATGAAATGGCTTTAAAAGCACAGTCAGCAATTTTCGGCCACCTTAAGATTGGATAGAGGGTGTGTGTGTGTGTGTGTGTGGGGGGGGGGGGGTGGTTTAGGTGAAATTTCGCCCAACTTGCTGCTCTAATTAGTTTCGCAATAAGAAAGAACAGTTATTGCCAAACTGTAAGAATAGTTGTCCGTATATATATATGTTTATATATATGCCTTATAGTATATATATTCATTGTGCTGACTAACAAACTGGATGATGAATTATCATGGATGCAAATTGCGATTATGAATAAATAAAAATGTCAATAAAGTTTTGTTCAACTAACTTAAAAGAAGCTGGCTTAGTAGGTGTCAGATTTTGTCTCAATGATCTGTTAAGTATATAAAGCTGGCTCTTCGGCTCATACGAAAGTATTTATACCCGATTTGTTACAGTTTTTGTTTTAGCCTTCTCCTTCGTTTAAGCTTGCCACCTCTTAAGCCCACCTTGAGTGTTGGGCTGCTAGGACAACCAGCTTAGCTGCAATCTGTTTGTCATTTTCCTGCGAATTTTTCACATTCTTCTTGTTGTTATTTTAAGACCCAACCCAACCGAAACCAAACCAAACCAAACCAAATAAAACCTCATCCAATATCTGACAGTGACCGTCGCTAACCCACCTAACCACATACTTTTTTTTATTGGTTTGTGTTTCTGTTACGGTTTTCAGCATACCCTGTTGCCACAATAATGTTGCCACAACAATGTATCAAAGGGTGTAATAAATCGGGAGAAGTATGTATGTTGTATATATGTGTGTGCGTGAGTGTGTGAGCGCGTGTGTGTGTGTGTGTGAGTGATTGGCAAAAAGGATAAGCATAAACATTTTACGAAAATTGTAAGAAAATAAACTCTCAACACACATCCACATCCAAATGTATGGATTGGAACTTTTGTACATATATTAGCAATTGATATATTTATACTGGGCCACAACAAGTGATTCATACATACATTCATGCATATATACATACTTACATAAGAGGGAGTCAACACTTTTTCGTTACGCTTTCATTCCATGGGATTTGTTTTTCACATGGATCCCATCGTCACATTCTCGACAGCCAAATTCCGATGCTAATTCTAATTAAGCGTATTTTATGAAGTAAACGTGCTCCGAGCTTTTACTTCATAAAGAAAAACCAAACTGTGCGTCGGTTGTGTGTGTGGGAAGGGGGTAGGGGAAGAAGGCGATGGAACTGTCGACGAGCGTCGACATGGCTCAACGCTCAGATAAAATTTCAACGCGGGCCCATTAAAAACTTTTGCAGCAGCCATAAAGCTACAAAAAAAAACAGACAAAAAAGAAGCAGCAAAACAAAAAAAATAGTAAACTTCTGAATGCCGAAGATTAAGTACCCTTAAAGATAGTACAGATGCGCAATATTCTTGAGAAAAAACAAAAACTTATTCATACAATAACTAACTGTTCGGCAAGTATCTTTAAGATGCATGTGTCAGATAAGAGATTAACCATTAGATAAAGGCATATTGTTAATTATCTTATCAGCGTTTATGTTGAAAATTGATAAAAAACAAAGTATGACAACTCAAATAGCCGCTGCAAAAGGGTATACTAATACAAAAACATACACATTTATACAAAAACAGGAGCGAGATGAATAAATAAAATAAATGGGTAAAGATGATGGGAGGGGCGGGTGGGCGGAGGGGAACGCCGAAAAATTCATTGTCATTGTCAAAATAAATATTCCTTTTGAAATCCATTAAAGATTTCATTTGAAGCGAAGTTGTTAGAAAAGTGCAAACGGCGACCAAAAAAACAACAACAACAGCAACAACAAAAAATATATATAAAATAAAAGACACGAAAAAGGGAACGAAGCAGAGAATAGCTAAACAAAAAAGCACAGTTGAGAAGAGAAGAGGAGAAGAAGAAAAAAAAATTGAAAATATTACAAAACTTTTGCGATTATCCCGTTTGCTTTTCATTGTTGCCGCTTCTGTGCTGTTGCTGCTGTTGCTGTTGCTGCTGTTGCTGTTGCTGCTGTTGATGTTGCTGCTCTCATCTTTTTTGAAAAAATGGCCAACGTTCGAGCTTCTTCCTAACCACTTACCCCTAACCAACCCACCCAACAATATTGCCCGGCTGGACAGTTGCGAACTCTACATTCGGCAGCAGCAAAAATGTTGAGTTTTCTTCTTCGATGCGACAAATGTTTGGACGTCGTTTACTTAGACAATTGTTGCGCCAACAAAATCCATTATGTCTACACAAACAAACATACATACAATACATACAAAACTGTGCGTAGAAATATATTTTGTTTATCTGATATCTTTTGGATATTTGACATATAACACAAGTCCTTGAACACGCAAACAAGTTGCAATCAAGTTATTTGCTTTGCATATGCAATTATGCAAACAATTAAAAAGTATTTGATAACTATTCATTTGCCTGCTTGCACCGCACTAAACTGTCAGCCGCTTAAGTGACAGAGTCAGGTAGGCATTTAACTTGGCATAAAAGGTCAATTATTAATGCCACTTGTCACACCCCAATAATTGCAGTGTAAGGCAAAGTTCTTTGCTGCAGTATTCATTGACTGACAGTCTCTTAAATGCTAGTTGTAAATTTGCCAATTAATATTGTAAGACAATACTTTAACATGTCTTATAGTCTTATGGTTTTTTAGACATATTTATTACTTGCCCTTAAAAGTTTTTGTATGCACGTTCGATGCACAATTTATTTCTCATGAAGCAAAATCATTTTTTTTTCATCTAACTTTAGGTCTCTGCCTCAACAACTGACAACTCGTCTCCCACTGACGAGCAATTGTAAAGCTTAAAGCTTCATTTAAATGCGTTCAGTTGTTTTTGCGTCAAAGAATGACAAATTTTCTTATTTACGTTATTAAATAATGGGATAGAATGATTTCTTTAATATGCAAGATTAACAAAATAATAATCTGATAGCCCTTACCATCAGCAGCAGACTTTGTTATCGAATTTAGGTCATCGAACCGGAAATCGAATCTGTTTTGAGCTACAACTTCGCAACATAACTGAAAAATAGTACAAAAAAGTAGCTCTGACCACAAAATAGATATATTTCATATGTCTTAACTCATTTAACTTAAATATTATACTTAACCAGCAAAATTTAAGATAAACTTTTTAATACATATTTATAAAATGGTCATGTCCGCCACTGTCACTAAAGCCACTTAATTATGTGATTAAAATATGCTAATCAAATATCGTTGAAGTGGTTTTTGGCTCCGTTTTTTAAGCTAGCCAAAATTTGCAATCTTAAATATAGAGAAAATTCGTATACAATAATATGCGGATCCGAAACTCTCTTCTCTGGCGCGCCTTTAAATTTGAATATATTATGTATGCTTTTTTCTTGTTTCTTGTTTTGTTTTGTGGATTATGAAAGACCATTTGAATATATTTCGTTAATATATTTTGTATATATTTGATTCGGTTTTCAAATGTGAAAGTAAAAGAAAAAGAAGCTGTTACGCCACTTTTGGCTTTTTTTATGAAACAGAAATTGCGAAAAAAAAAACAAAACAAAACTAGTTCGATTTGTTGACAAGCTGTTACGTTAAATAGTTTGGCATTTATTTATTCAAATAAATAATTTATAAGCCTTAACCCAGTCAAAAGGATAAAAATGATAACTTCAAGAAGCAAATGTAAATGATTTTTTGTGTTTTTTTTATGGCATAACTTTTTGAATAGACATTGAATAAAGTTTTAAATATATAATAAATAAATACAAAATAATAAGTTTAGCAGTTTAATTGAGCTTTTGATGTCTAGTAGGGATTATTGCAGCAGCAGTTTTTAATCAGGGCATGTTCATAGCAGGATTTCGCATACAGAAGCGAACAATCGTAGTAGACACATTGTGGCGGTCGTAGTTGGTTAACTGTAGACGGCAGATGAGTCAGATGCGGCACACGTTGCAAAGAGTCGTGCAATGTAAAATGTGGCAAAGTGCAAAAACGAAGAAGAAGCAAAAGAGTTATATATATATATATATATATATATGTGAAATGAAAAATGTTAAATGTAATATTATGCATGCGGGAGGATAGTAAATTGGGCATACATAATTTCCATGTTGTGCTTTAATTACCTGGAAAATCACAGCAACAAGCATCGTGCACCACCTTGTGTGAACAGTAACTGTATACAGATGAATCGCACAGTGGGCAACTCTGTCCAGGGCCTGCTGCACCTCCTCCAAATCCTCCTCCAAAACCTCCTCCTCCTGGAGATGGATAACCAAAGCCAAATCCCTGACTCGGGTTCGATTGTGGACCCAGACCTGCCTCAAGGCCATTGCCAAAGCCGGGACCACCAAACTGACGAGCTGAAATATAGGAAATAACCAATAGGGTATAATATGAGCAAAATGATACTTAAAAAAAAACTTTTAAGAAGTTTATATTTCAAAATATTTGCTCTCCAATAAAGTTGTAAAATCAATCTTACAGTTTAATCTGATCAACCAAAGCTTTATTACTATCTAACAATCGAAAAAGAATTGAAATAATAATAAGCATAATGAGATATACTAGTAGAAAAGTATTATCTAACTTGTTTTTCAATAAAGACAAATAAATCTATTTTAAACAAACTAAAACTAAGCTTGACATTGAAAAAAAAACTTAACCAATCTATTCAAAGTTTTTAAGTAAAGAATGTAAATCATATTAAATTATTTTATATAATGTCTTAATATAGTTCGAAACTTTCTCACTCACCTTTGTTGGCTTCGTGCTTAGCTGAAACGATATGGCTTAGGCAATATATAATGATAAAAACGATGACCATTGTGCGATTGCACAATAGTTCTAGCAGTCCTTGAAGGCGTGGCATTGCTGTAGGAGAGATTACTTAACGTGCTGGGATGCGTCTCTTGCTGCTGTTGTTGCCGGCTGCCGTGTCTCGACTGCAGTACCTACATACAATTTTGGACAGAGAGCAACGATGATTGTGATGGTGACTGTGACTATGACTGTGATGGTGATGGTGATGGTAATGTTGCTGATGAAGAAATCGCTATCGATTTTTGTTGTTTGGTGTTAATCTTGAGCCGTTAGCTTTCGCTCTCAAGTGATTGGGAACAATTTGTATTGACGCGTCGGTGGAGAAGGAGAAGGAGAAGGAGAAGGAGGAGGGTGCCATAAATAATCCATTGACTCTCGAAACAATGCCAACGAGTGCTTTTCGAAAATCCACAAGTGTCTACGTGTGTGCCACAAAACTAATAGACAATCAATTGGCGAAATTTATCAACATATGCTCACATACATATACATACGTAAATACATATTTGGGTCTCCCACGCACACACACACACACACACATACATATATACATATTTTTTTTGGGAAATCGAAATTGAGTGTGTACCTTGTTCGTTCTGCGGCTGCACCTGCTGATAGGTAGCCCTGGTATGTCTTGATGATGCAAATGGATAGTATCGAATAATCCGAAACCTTTTCTTTTTGTTTCACTTTTACTTTGTTGTGTTATTTATGGTCTCATCTTTCAACATATTTCGATACGGCATTTAGAGCCAATGGTGGTGGCTGCATCATAAAAATCGGACGTCTATAAATATTTGTTTCCCACACTTGCAGAAACACGAGCAGCAAAGCAGCAAAGCAGCTAACCAGCTATAACAACAATAACGAAACGCTTATGTAAAAATTAATAAGACATAAATAAAAATTTTTATATGATGCGCATTAAACAAACAAATGAGAAACGATTTTTGTTTATCATTAAAGCGAAACTCGAAATTCTCCATGCCCAACATATAACACAACGAAAACAAACAATTCAAGACCTAAAGTAAAAGTATTTGATATTTTGATATTGCTGCCAACCGACAGCAGCCGACAACGGAGATTTACATACAATACTCTTTGGGCTGGGCTTAAACAGTTAATTGCCGTTGAATGGGCCGATCTGAAGTCCAGTATCTCAATAAAGAAATCTTCGTAACAGATAGTGAGAGAGAGAGAGGGAAAGGGAGAGGGAGAGGGAGAGAAAGAAAGATTGTTAATGGATAAATGGGTTAGCCGAATTCATTTCATTTGTTTTTAACTTGTTGACAGCAGCTACTGACCACACTCAATGTGTGTGTGTGTGTGTGTGTGTGTGTGTGTGTGTGTGTGTGTGTTTGTATCCGTATCTGATTGTACTACGACTTTTGTATCTTATGCATTCTGATCTGTTGTGAACGCTGTGCTCATTGTATTGTTATTATCTTGTCAATTCATTTCACGTTCAATCGAAAAATTAGGTGATGCATCTATGTATGTGTGTGTGTGTGCATACATAATAAGTACTTTACATACACACATATAGTATATACGTTAACATATTTTGAACCTTTCGTCATGTTGCATCTGTCTTTATAACTATCTACTTTATCTACTCTCGAATCCATTCACCTTACAACAAAGTAACTACCTTGGCACGCATAATGTCACAATTGAAGGCAGGCGAAGTGTATTCTTTACGTGCAGATACCCTGTATGCAATACAATTAATACTAGATATATAAGTATTATAAGAAATTAAACATTTTGTCTTATGTCTTCTACCCTTTTCATATCGTTTTGTAACTTCTTGCAACCATTGTAACCCATTTGAATGAGAACAGGGTATTGAAAGCTTATCTAGGATCTCGCGTCGATCGCTGGCTACGTGCTTGTTGTATCTTTAAGATACAAGTTATGCAACAATCGCTGCCACAACAACCAAACGTTGTGTTTATTTTACTAAGCGCTGTCGTCTCAACTTTTCTTTCGCCTGCTTCTTTTACTTTTGCCTCTTAGTGCTCTTAAAGACGGCTTTATAAGCTGGTCACGAGACTTGTGATGCTTTGAAGAAAGCTTAAATGGATTACTCATTAGCTTAATACATATTGTTGATCTAAAGGAAGGACTGTCCGTCTAGAGCAAAACATAGATTTAGGTTAGTATCGATTAAAATCGATGTTCATCGATAAATCTAATCATTAATAAAATGAAATTATGCCATTATAGCTTAAAAGTATTAATTTTTTTTCACTTAAATTGTTACTTTTCCATGTAATGAAACTCAAACTCAACTTAAACGATTTTTATTTGGTACTTTCATCATTAGCAGAATCAAGAAACAAATGAAAACAATCGATTGTTCGTCAACTTTATAACCTATAGAGAATGGTTAACTTTTAAATTTACTGCTGGTAATTATTTCAGCATAAAGGGTATCTGAATAGTCTATCGTTTTGTAATTCGAAAGCACTCTTACTTGTTTTTCATGCATTTGAATTGCCTCGTTAATCTCTCCTCACTTCGCTCTCCAATTTGGTTTACGACTCTGACTCTCATGTAAATAGGTCAGTTGTATCATCCGCTGGCGCAGCCACATTCAAGACAGTCGGGCAGACAGTCGGACAGACAAAAAGCAACACAGCAACACAGCAACGGAGCAACAAAGCAACGGAGCAACTGCGATTATGCATTCCACGGAGCATCAACGTTGTCACTGGCTGGGCACACTTACACTCAGTCACACACACACACACACACACACACACACACCCATACACACAAACAGATCCCCTTTGTGTCCCCATTCGCATTCCTTTCTTTCACATTTTAAAGAGATAAGAAAGAGGAGAGAGATCAGTCAAGTGGGTTTTTTTCTTCTTTTTTTTCTTAATACCCTTTGCCGAGAGTGTATTTTAACTTTATGTCATGGAATGTGTTATGCCTAAAGGGAAATAACATTTAGCATAATTCTTCTCCGTCTAAGATATTATTATTATTATTATTAGTATTATTAATTTAAAAAAACAGCGATTGTCAACTGATCCACTAGCTTTATGCTTTTCCTGTTGCGTTCTATAACGTTTGGCAAACTTCATGGAATGCTCTTTATAATGGTTAAGGAATATGCAAATCTGGGCATTGTTATTTGATTGTTGTTGTCTCTACAAAATGCCAAAATAAAGCCACAAGCCAAAGGGCAACGCAACGCAACGCAACGGCACAAAACTCAGCCAACATCTTAATCAATGTCGAAGTCGGAGCAAAACTTGTACGTAGGACATGTTGCTAAGAAATTGTTCTTGCTGTGTGTCACAGGCGTCTGAAGGATGTCATGGATTATGAACTTCTGTGCGACAACGTAAACTTGTCCATTTTGTAAGTTTATAACGGTGTAGCTCAAACAATGTACGTACGTATGTATGTTTGTCAAGTTAAGATGCAATAAACAAGTTGGCAACGTTGACAATTTTGATAAGACAAACATGTTAAATGCGACTAAAATTATATACATATATATATATATAAATATGACGACGAAGGACACGAAGCAAACGAGCACACAAAATAATAATAAAAAACAGTATAAGTAATAAGCAAGCGAATGTTGATGAGAAGAGAAGAGAAGAGATGCCTTAAGATACTATACCATCTCGTTTTGGATAGCAAAAATAATTTAGCTAGACGCACTCGGCTTAATTGCTCATAGGACCAAAAATGATGGCACAGAAAAAAAAAGAGATAGAAGAGACGACAGCATCTTAAAAGCAGCAACAAGGTGTAGAAGTGGTGTTGGAAGGGGGGAGAGGGTCCATGAAAGGTCCAGCATAAATGACAGAAATGACAAAATGGCAAATGTCAAATGCGAAGCTTGAGATAAGACTTGGAATATCTTTTGCAGTTTCAGCTGCGCTAAACTATGGAAAAAAGTAGACAGACGACTCTTGAGAAGAGATTCATGCAACAAGTTCGTATTTATTCCTTCTTTTTTTTTTGTTTTTTTTGTTTACTTTGCCTTTCTTTTAACTTTTTTCCTCTTATTTCCCAAATGTACAACTGGTTTGATTACACTGATGGTTATCACAACTTCAACAAGAACTTTGAAATGTGTCTCAAGTTTAAGCGTTCTGATTGCTGCATCTACAACTGCGATATGATATATGCTATAATAATTGTGCTGGAACCCCATCAAAAGCAATGAGTCATTTGGGAATTTTAGATAAAAACAGATTATTGCTTATTTGAAATATAAAGTTTGTCTTGTTTGGTGATTAACTAATTGTTCGATTGTGGCTTACTTTAAATGAAAGTTTTTTAAGAGTATATGAATGTTAGTTAACGTATTTCTCGCATCCTCTTTATGTATATGAATTAGCATACAGATTTACATATACATATATGCATGAAGTTGCTTCTCTACTGATTACGTTCAACTTGTGCCACACATCAGCAACAACAACAGCAACAACAACAGTAACAGTAACAGTAAGAGTAACAGTAGCATGTTCTATGAGCACGCGTTGGGCTCTGTTTGAGCATTTGCACATCACTTGGGTGTTTTTACTGTCACCGATAACAAAGAAGTTTTTGGATTTGTTAGTAGAATGTATGAGCGTACGAGTGTGTGGGTGTGTGAGTGTGTTGATGTTGCAACAACAGCAGCTGCTTTTGCTTTTTTTTTATGGTTCTTTTTCTTTCTCGTGCTACATTAACAAAGAAAGGTTTCGGCCTCTGGCATTATGCCAAAAATATTTATTTGCAACTTGGGTAAAATTGATTTGCAAATTTACGAGCTATGTCGCTCATTATGACACATATTTGCTTTAATGATTATACATCTACACACACACATACATACTTGTCATTCCCGCTCTCAACTCCGAAACTAACTCAAAACATTTTGCGGGTTTGATACTTTAATTTGATGCGCAGCGGCATAAAAAGTTTCTATATATTTTGATTTAATTACTTTAGTTTTTTTTTTGTTGCTTTTTGTTTGTTTCAGTTGTTGCATGTCGAAAAATCGCGAAAAATGCATGCCACAATATTGGATTATTCGTATGAACATTAAAAATGTGTTGCTAAAAATGATATCTGAAAATCAGCAGCAAATAATGGAAACAAGTAAGAAACTGCATATCAGGCGAATGTTATTTGAGAGCAACAAAAATGCATGCCACAACATTGCACATAATTAACTCTTTATCGATATATATATATATGTGCTGTTCAAAAAGGAACAAGAATGAAAATTAAAACTTTATCCATAACTAAGTTCAACTTATAAATTGTTTAATAAATATTAAAATAGAAATAAATACAAAATTCAGTTTATTAAAATGCTGGAATGCTCAATGGTCAATACATACGTATGTATGTATGTATGTATGCGTGAATGTATGTGTGTACAGTGAAATTTTCTAAGGGCAAACAAGTTGGCTTTGAATATTGGAATTTCGAATTATTGTGTGTTGAACAAAGCACCGAAAGTTACTAATTGAATCCGCACACAACGAACGCAAAATGCCAGATTAATAAGTAGGTTAGCAGATTGAGTTTTATTAACCCAATTGGACAAACTAATCATTTAGCTTAAGTTGAAATTTGATTTGGGGTATTAAGATACTGAATGTGTTTGCACAATTGCACAATTTATAAATAAAGTTAAAAACGTATTAACAATCAATTAAAAAAGAGTTTCGAATGAAAAGATAATGAGAGAATGTGAGAGAGACAGAGAGAGAGAGAGAGAGAGAGAGACCTAAGGGCGTTGTCTGCATCAGAGAAAGTTAATTAAACAAATTAAACCTAAAGCGAAACTCTAAACTTGAATGAATAAAGATCATTTGGATGCAGTTAAGTCCTCAATTAAAAACAGGTGCGATTTTTGAGTGATAAACGTTTGGAATTTTAGGCGGTCGGGGTTTTTCTTTCTTTTCTTTTTTTTGACAATTTCAAACGCTCAGGTGATGACATAAGGCGGCGGAACGTGCAACAAGTGCGAGTCGCAACAACGTTCATTTGCCATTTTTTTTTCTTTCTTGTTGTTGTTGTTATTTACGCGCCTTTATTTGGTTTTGTTCGATTTTGAAGCATCTCAGGCGTCGGCGTCGGATTCGGAGTCGCCGTCGCCGTCGAAGAGTCTGCTTCTATGCTCGTTTTGCGCAATGAGTGAAAGTTAAGGTGCTTCACGGTAAAGACTTAACTTAACACACTTGTTGGATGTTGGATGCTTACAAACATCGTTTATCTTTGCTAGACAACCGTCAAACAGGCGCGAAATATTATGAAGATGCGATATAAGTTGAAAATGCGGAAGCGAGAAGTGTGAGCAAGACAGAGAGATGTGTGTGCGTGTGTGTGTGTGTATGTGTGCGAGTCTCGTTTTGCAATGAAGAAGCAGAGCTTAACACCTTTTTAAACGATTAATATGATAATTTATGACCGCCCCGCAACGCATCATAAATTTGCTGCAGCACCGTTTGTGGTTATCATCTCTCTTCCCATCTCTTTCTATCTCTCTCTATCTCTCTCTCTCTCTCTCTCTGTCTCTTTCTGTCTCTTTGTCTACCGAAAATTGTTCACGCAACGTAAGCATGAACAATTTTTGGCAACCTGGTGTGGTGGGGGTGGGGGAGGCGTGCAAGAAGCCGTGTGGCTGCCACGCATTCTAAGTGGCGTTGAGCACACAGGCAAGCCATAAGCCTCCCCCAAAAACTGGATCCCCTCGCATTTGACACAATGCAAATGAGTTGAATGCTGGCGCTCTAAATTGAAATGCCAAACGTTGGTTGACTTTCAGCCAGAAGAGTCAGAATTGTGTTGGTGTTGGATATCCTAGTATACATATATATTCAGAGTTAATCAGCATAATATTTATGTTAGAATCCTTGGCAAAATACTTGGCTCAATGTGGCATTAACTACTGACTCCAAACAACAAATCCACGCAGGCCGCGTGGTTTAGCTAAGTAAGGTTGGGAAAAGATTGAATCTGCTTACTGTTTATTGTATTTTAGGTGAAAATGTAAGAATATAAGAAAAAGAGGGCTTTAGCTAAGATCATAACCTGTTGAAGCAAGAGAAAAGTGGTTCGAAAATAGAAGATCTCGAATTCGATAATTGCCGCTCTTAAAACTTAGTAGTTATTTATTTAAGAACATGAAATTGAGTAAAAAAAAATAAATAAGATAGATCAAAATGATTATGTAGGAACAAACAATCTTGAATCTAGAAAAAATCCTAAGTCGAATAAAACTTTACATGAATAAAAAAAATGATTGAAATGAATATTGTCTGTTATCGATTTTTATCGAAATCAGGGTAGCCGGCAAGGTTATTGGTATAACTTAACTAAAAAACATACGAAAAGCCATTTCTTTCAACTTCTAACCACTTACACAAACAACATTTTATATATATAAAAACCAGTTAACGACTCATTAAAAGTTGAATGTGTGATAATATTAAATTAGTCCATATTCCTTATTCACTGGTTGAAAGATAAAGTTCGTTGATTAATTTGATAGAATGAAAGGCGTTCAAAAACAAATGCAAGAAGCGCTGCATTTGATAAGCATTAATTAAAACGACATGGCAACATCAACAAGACAAAATACAGACAATAAAAGATCAACTTGCGAATATTTGCTAATGCCGAGTGGTTAGGAGGAAGGAGGTTGGTTGGGTAGGGAAGGGAAGGAAAGGGAAGGAAAGGTGGTGGGTGACATTGTGAAAGTGAGGCAATGCTTATTGTGGCAATTGTGCTCGCAATCAATGCTTTTTGGAGCATTCGGCATGACAAATTGCAAATCGCTTTGGCCAAAAAGACGCTACGGACTCAGAAGCGGATGCAGAGCCATGGCCTAAAGCAGCACCAGCAACAAAAACAACGTCAAGTGTCATAGAAACGATGGACAGAGAATGAAAGACGGCAAGAAGAAAGCGGATTGCGCAATATTTGCGTCATCGCATTAAGCGCGAAGCAGGCAGGCAGGCAGGCAGGCAGGCAGCAAGCAGGCCGCAGGTAGGCAGTAGTCAACAGTGGAACGAAGCCAAGTTGAAAAGGGGCGCGGCAAGTGTGGAGAGAGATGAACACAGAGAGAGAGAGAGAGAGAGACGAGACGAGACGAGACAGCAAGGGGGGATGGGGATGGAGATGGGGGGAGAGACTGTGCTGCCGACGGCTGGACCCGCATAATTGTGGCTACACCTGAAATTTTGGTGCCCTGCAAACGAAATAAACTGAAAATGTGGGCGAGGCTTGGCGATCCGCAGCAGCCGCAGACGCAGCAACGAAAGCGAAGACAATAACAACAACAACAATAACAACAACAACAACAATGACAACGACAACAACACCTTCAACAACAATGTCTCACAACATTGGAATGCAATTTCACTTCTTTAAATATTTTCTCAATAATTTTGCGTTTCGCGTTGACATTGGATAGGGTATTATCTCGCTCTGTTTTTGGCATGCAGCTGCACACACACACACACACACACACCTACACATACACCCATATGTGGCATAAGTTTGTTCGTTACATACAGCTTGTAGAGCTAATTTAAGATATACAAACTATTAATATATTTTATTAATGAGCTTAAGCTAGCTAATGACAAAAATGAAACTCACATTTAAAAGCAATCAAATTATAAAAAATTTGTAGTGTGTTTTGACTAAGAGATACCCTGCAATTGCTGCTATTTAGTCTAGC
Source organism: Scaptomyza cyrtandrae (assembly GCA_035044605.1). NCBI lineage: Eukaryota > Metazoa > Arthropoda > Insecta > Diptera > Drosophilidae > Scaptomyza > Scaptomyza cyrtandrae. The sequence continues at coordinate 7,961,361 of JAWNNS010000639.1, forward strand.
AAAATTCTCAATTGACTTCAAATATTATTCAGATAATATGAAATATATATTGCTAAGCCTTTGAAAGGTAAATTTCGACCAACCCTTGAAGGAGTGCATATTGGTAATGCTGTGTCCGTGTCTGCTTTTTAATTTTTAAATTTTTAGCTTCCTTCCGAAATCTTAATTGCTGTTGTTTTCCTGTTAACATACACCAGTACATATAATAAAAGAAAGTCGTCTCAACTTTAAACTCAAAGAAGTAAAAGCGCAAAAAAATTACGAACCAATCCTACAACAGCAAATTCAACGACACAACAAGTAAACCGAAAAAGGGAACAGATGAAGACAAAATGTTTGCAGATACTTAAGTTGTTGTTGCATTTGTTGCATTTGTTGTTATTCGTTGGGTTAGTGATGCCGGCTGCATGCTGATGGTTGGTCAAGCAAGTGGCAGCAAACGACGCAACCCCGAACACGAACCCCAACACGACCTCGACACCCAAAAGCGTTGAATGTTATAACTTCACTTGCAGCAGGAAGTCTAAGAGTGCAGCAGTTACATGCATACATATACATACATAAGTTTGCATGTTTGCTTGTATATGTGTGTATAGAGTCACCTGCTTACAAAACTGGATAAATATCGTCAACATCGACGTCGAAGTTGTGAAAGAAAGAAACACAAAATCAAAAATCAGACAAACAAACCAAAAACTGCAATGTTAAAAAAATGTAGGTTTATTTTGATTTTTCATTACGATGTTTGTTTTTCTTTTCTTTTCTGTTTTTTTTCTTGTTGTACATTTTACATTTTTTAGCGATTGTGTGTTAGGAAATTGCTTATGAGATGAAAACAAATTTGAGCATTCATAACATGCAATATTTACTCGCATTAAAAGCCAATTTTGAAATCATATTGGAATTACACTCTAACCAACGTTTTTTTTTCTCTTATTTTCTCTTCTCACTTCTCTTTATTTTTTTGGTTGTGATTTTGTTGCTGCTGCTGTTGTTGTTGTTGTTGTTGTTGTTGTAAGGGTGAAAGCCAAAGTAAACGAGTTTCAAGGGGGGCGAACATTTAGAAAATAAATAAATAAGTATGCAGAAAAAACACAAAATCTTTAAAGCCACCAAAAGTTAAGGCTTAAGCCAAAGCTCCGTCTTCGATGGAGGTGTGTGTGTGTGTGTGTGTGTATGTATAGAGGCAGCAAAAGATAACGAAGATGATGACAACAATAAATCTGTTGCCAAGAGGCAAAAACCAAAGCCAAAATCATGCCTGCCTTCGATGTCTACTTTGGTGTTTGCTGCTGCCACTGCTGCAACTAAGTAGAAGGAGGAAGAGGCACACTTCAGAGCACCACCACCCACTACCCATCCCCACCCTCCAAACTCCTATTGCCCCAATATGTAAATGAAAGCGAAATCGAAGCAAGCAAATTGCGTCTCCATCCACATTTAACTCACCCCTCCTCCAATCCTCCCACCCTCCTACCAACCATCCCTTCTTAACAATCCATGACACAAAACGGAAGGCAAAAGTTGCTGTGCGATTCAACTTGTTGTTGCTGTTGTTGTTGCTGTTGTTGTTGTTGCTTTTGCGACAAGATGATAAAGTCAGAAGATGACTTAACCAGCAGATGCCACGCCACGGGCACGGCAACTATGTGTAGAGGTGTTGCTAGATGACATTAATTCCAAAGAATTCAATTCTATATTTTATACGTTCGTTGCGAATTTGCATCCACCCCACCCCCCCTAGCAAGGGGGCTTGCGTTTGAGAAACTGTGCGACGCTAACTTGACGTTGAAACCAAAGTGTTGTTGTTATGTCACACTAAGTATTTTCTGAACTTGTTACTATGCACTTAAATACCCTACTTATATGTTTTTTTTTTATTTAATAAATACTTCATCAAATGTTTATCAATTTTTAATTTAATTAAAATATAATATTTGTACATTCTTTTTTTTTGCCACATGTTTTCAATTAATCTTTATAATGCACTTTTTTGTTTAGCTGCAATCGATATTAAAGAGTCAAACCAACAAAAAAAATAAAAAATATATATATATATCGAAAAGAAAAAATGATGAACAATAAAAAATCAATTAATCGGTTATTTATACAGACAGGTTTATAATTTTTTACAATACAACAAACACACACACTCGCATATTATTCCATGTAATACAAAATGTAAGGCAGTTATCTAAGCTTTTTTTTATTATGTTGTTTCTTTGTTGCGGTTCAAGTTTTTAAGCGGATATAGAGTGACTCATGCCAAAAAAATCGGATAGTTAAACAAATGCAGAAGTAGGTAAGTAAGTAAATAGTAAGTCTTATTAAAAGTAATAAGCTCACTAAGATCAATAATTGAATTTTGGTAACAGTTGCATGAAAATTGTTTTATTGTCTTGTAGATAATGAGAAAAAATAAAAATGTTTTCAACAATTTCATTTTAATGAGTTTAATTTCTTAATTATTAACGAAAACGAAAAATTAATAATTTCACAAGTTTGGTTAAGGTATAAAGTACTATAAACAATTTTGCATGAAAGAATCTTTATTTTGTACCAAATGCCTTCAAAATAAACCATTCCAAATGACAATCTTTAGGATTTAGTACATAGCACACATACATACGTATAGTATAGTTTAGTATAGTTTATACATAATATATTTATATATTTTTATAGTTAATAGCACTTGAGTTGCTGCTGCCAAAGCCTCTGGACTGTTTAAGTTGCAGTTGCAGTTGCAAGCCCAATTTGCATTCAGCATGTGGCAAGCAAAAGCCACAAAGTCGTCTCTCGGTGTGTGTTTGTTTGTTTGTTTGATTGTTTGTTTGTGTGCATGAAATTGTTGCAAAACTGGTCGCGTACCAATGACTCTTTCTTTCTTTCTTTCTTACTCTCACCAACTTACCAACTCTCTCGCTGAAATTCTCTCTCTCTCTCCCCTCTCTTTCTCTGCTCCCCCTGACCCAGCATTGGATGCCGGTCCCTTCAAGCAAGCACCTTGTGCCGCGAGACTCTCAAGCTGTTGGTCGGTTTGTCTTTATTATTATTTTTTTTTTTTTTGTGTGTTTTTTACGTTTACAAAATTTCTTCACTTTCGGTTTCGAGTTTTCGACTACAGCTGCTGCTGCTGCTGCTGCTGTGGTGGTGGTGGTGGCTGCTGCGACTGCGACTGCGACGCCGACGTTCGCTGCTATTACCTATATGAGCTGACGTTATCATCTGTGCGGCAGCATTTTCAATTCGAGAGTGACAAGTAACGGACGATCCGTTACCAAAAAAAAAATAAAAAATCAGATCCGAAATACGAAATCCAATCGTCTGTCGTCGATTCGCGTTCCGTGGCAGTGTCTCGAAGCGGCGCCAAACACAAAATATCAGAAAATATATATATATAGATATATATGCAACATATCGGTCGCGTCCTCGTGCTGTGAACAAAGAGCAAAGTATTTGCTAATTGTTTATTTCTTATATATTTTTTTTCTGGTTGTTTTGTAAAGTGAATAAACTAAACGCATAACGTTTTTGGCGAACATTGCGAACGAAGAAGAAGAAGAAGAAGAAGAAATAGCATACGCATATTAAGTTACGGCTTAACGAAAGGAAGCAGAGGAAGCTGACTGAAGGAGTAGGAGGCATAATAACGCTGCCCCACAATGGTAAAGATTACAATTCTAAGTTCCTTAAGTGGCAATAAAGCTATGGCTAGCTACACTTTTAATTAATTGCCAAGATTGTGAGAGGCAGCTTACAAAGACAAAACTTAAACACACAGACATTGACACACACACACACAGATAAGTAGGAAAATTTTTTAAACAATCATCAAACTAATTAGGATCAGAGGGGGTTGGGTTGTGTTGGGTTTGGTTGGGTTGGACGGTCGGTCGGTCGGTCTGTCGGGTGTTAAATTAAGAAAGAAAGTGAAGCTAAGTGAAGCTGTCACTGTGTGTCACAGTGTAAAGTGTTGAACACTTGAACAAATGACGCATCCATATGGGAGAAGAGAAAAAAAACAAAATTAAAAAGTTTCATTTTGTTTCGTTGTTGGTTGTGGTTGTTGTTGTTGTAAATGATTGCGATGATTTCGTCGCTGACCTATGGCAATTAATTAATAAGGGCTTTTTCGTTTCGCGTTAAACACAAATGAAAATTGATGAGAAATTGCGAAACATCCTTGCCACGGTTGCCAGATTATTCATTTCGACAAGCAACCACAACGAGATGCCTTAAGGGTTTTTATGCGGCGCCGTTCACATAATTAATTTATGATCGAAATTGATTCATAAATATTTTCCATGTACAATATTTGCTATTCAATGTTCGTTTTCGTTTTCGTTTTCATTTTCGTTATTGTTATTGTTATTATTGTTGTTGTTGTTGTAACAAGCAAGAAGAAACTTTAATTAACACAGATTACGAGGAGCTTCACTTTTGAGCAAAATCCTGACAGACAGACAGACCGATAGAGAGATAGAGAGACGGACAGATAGATAGAGAGGTGGATGGACAGACACAAAGGAGCAGCAGCTGTGACCGAGCGGGCAATCCAATCCATGAAAATATGAATTGTAATTGGCAAAGTGGGCGGCTTGTTGGAAGGCGGTTTGTGGGTTAGGAGATTGTATATAGAACAAAGATAAGCAATCCTTTCCGGATTCGCTCGACTCTGCTGTTGTTATCCTTTTTTATTCAAGGGCGGGGCATCCGTCTTCATTTACATTTAATATATATGTACAAATGCTAAGTTTTGCTGCTGCTGCTGCTGTTGTTGTTGTTGTTAGTATTGTTGTTTTTTGGTTTTGTTTGTTCATCTTCGAACTAAATTATCGTTTTCTCAACGAGAGTGAAAGTTCGCAGCTTGAGTTGTGTTTTTTTTTGGCTGACGGGCTGCTCGTTTGTTTGTGTCTGTTGTTGTTGGGCTGTTTGTGTGTGTGTGTGTGTGTGTGTGTGTGTCTGTTGTTTTGTCAATTGTTTAGCATCAATAACAAATATTTGTGGGCTATGCTAATGAACAGAAATCGAACGAACGAAAGCTGCTCAAAGTAGTGGCCACGCTAAATAGTTGTAGGTAGATGAAGTGGAAGTTTCTGCCCCTTTTATTCTGCCTTTCAATCAATATATATATATACATATATATGACCAACTGACAGACTAACACTCTCTTGCAAAAAAGAAACTAAAGAAGAAGGTGATTTAGTTACTCTTCGTTATTAGCAATAACAATAACAACAACAACAACAACAACAACAATATGCTTGGCAACAGCGCCAGCATGCGGGTCACTTCACACGCTCGCTCCACACACAGACAATGGGCGGGCTGGCTCTGCTCTACAGGTTAACTTACCATCCCTTCCCCCCCCACACCCAACTCTCTTGATAACGGCATCTCATTTGATTTTATGCTTGCCATGGCACTCTCTTAATTGTTTTGCTATTTTCTGGTATAAGTGTATGTGTTTTCATTATGAGCAGCGTAATTTCACTGCCTGCATTACCTCCCACTACCGCCCATACCTCCCACTTGTCAGTTTGGCAGCAGTAGCAGTGTGAGTCATTGATGTATGATGTACAGATGTACATCATGTATGTGTATAATGTATTTGCGACGCTTGCTGTTGCTGCTGCTGCTGCTGCTGTTGTCTTGGCCAACGGGAAGTGAAAGTTTTATACATTTTGTTTCTTTGCTTCGTCTTTGTCTTCTTCGCTTTTGGCCACTTGGGGCGCTTATGACATTTAAATGCTGGCCAAATTGTTGTTCGCCTTTTTTTTGTTTTTTTTACATTTTTGTGAATTTTTTTGCTCATTGTTTGATATTCAATGCGCAAAGCCAGAGGCCATCGAGCTATACTCTAAGTAGATGATTGACCAGACTGCGTCTTGCGCCTTACATAATCGTTAAAATAATTGGAGAAAGGGGCATCATATCATTTTAATACTGTGTTATACAATAATAGTTTGTCATCGCCATCATCTGACATACTAACTGACTGCATATTAAAACACATTTTAGTCGTTTTGCTAACTTCACTTGTCATTTGATTTGTTTTGTTTTTGCATTCATTTGATTATTGATATATTACTATTTGTTGTTCATTTGATTGACAATTGTCAATTAGAAACGGCCAACAGTTGTTGTTGTTGTTGTTGTACATGTGTACGTGCACACAAAGAGCTGTTATTTTGATTTTTGATTTTTTATTTTCAAGTCTGGTCAAACTGGCTTTCCGCTCTTAAATCACAAGCTGTGTTTCGAATTCGAAATGAATAACTAAATAACAGTTTATTGGTATTGCCAGCAGCACTTTTTTTCCCCGAAAATAATATACACGAAAAACAATTTAGACAATTGCAAACAAACGTGACGTTTCTTAAATATATGATTCGTTCATTGAAGTAAAGCAAAATAATCGATTTACGAAACATTCAAAATAGCAATAACAAAAGTCAAGTAAATTAAAAAATTAATTTAATTTGTATACTTTGAAAAAAAGAACAACTTGTTAAATAAAAACGATCGCTTTCGGAACAATATTAAAATGTGGAACGAACATTTTTTTGTTTTTTTGTTCAACGAATCAAAAAATATGGTGAAAGAGAAATAAGCTTCCAAAGAATATGTAATTAAAAAAATGGACGAATAACATTTTTAATTTAAGTAACATGAGTATGCTTAAAGTTAGTACAAAGTGCACTTTTAATTACCTGCCTTTACAAAGAATTTAAATTGAATTATTTTGGTGCTCGTGATGTAATTCACTGTTGTTAATTCACTTTCAAGTTGAAATTGTTGTTGCCCAGTCATAATTTCTATTTCATAAATTCAAAAATATATTTAACCCTAATTTGAGCATTTGTTAAACCACATACCAATGTTTTTGTGTAGGTGTAGGTCAGCCTTTTGTATGTGTACAATGTTAGTAAGACACTCTACTTTCTTGTTCGCTTTATTTTGATATTTCTATTGTTGTGTTTGTGGCACGCTCTCATTGTTGTTGTTGGGCTATTGACGATGACGCGTGAGGCATGTGGCAATCATGACGCTTACGATATGATTGCGCTGGCGACTTTGACGATGAAGACTGTACCAACAATTGTGTTTTAATTGGAGCGTACTCAAACTCAGGCTAGTTACATTTCGTAGTGGCAGTCGTGGTGTGGTTGGCCAATTGCTGGCTAATTAGTGCCAAGAAGAGGAGGCTGAGGTTTTTGTTATGCCTAGATGCCCAAGATGTCCGAAATGTCGAGAGAAATTACCGCATAAGTTAATGTAGATGTTGCCGTGACAAGTGCTCAAGTTAAGGAATCACAATCGCATTTCGTTTGACAAACCTAAGAAATGTTACATTCTGCTCTGCTTGCATAATTGCAATGTGTTTTTAAGTATTTTAATCGTGTGTTAGTCAATGTTATGTTTAATCAACGCTTAATGCCTTGCTTTGTTGTGGCTTTTCATTGTAAATGAATTAAAAAGCTTTGGATAATTGAATCAAAAGTTGATCGGGCTTGAGAAGTTTGGTTGAATACGTTCATATAATTCATATAATTAATTCAAATTGAGTTCAATGGCAATTTAATCTTTACCATGTTCCCTTTTCCCTCTCTCTCTCTTCTCTCTCTCTCTCTCTCTCTCTCTCTCTCTATCTATAGATGCTGTTTCGATTAACATTGCTGATGACATTTGGCTTTTGCCTTGCTCAAGCTGTGCTCAGCGGCAAGGACTTGAAGCGACGTGAGGCGGGCTTTGATAGCTACGGTCCACCACCAAGGCCAGCACCACAGTACGGCCCACCGCCACAACAACACCACCACATACCACATCGTGAGTATGGCGTACCACAGCAGATACCCTTCCGCGAGTATGGTCCACCTGCCTTGAAGTATGGCCCACCTAAGCTTAACTTTTTGGGTGGTGGTCATGGAGGTGGCGGTCATGGTGGTGGTGGAGGTGGAGGCGGCTTGTATGAACAGATCAAGACTCACTTTGGTGTACCAAAACCCTTCTATGGACCACCTCATATCCAACATAAGCCCGCTCACGAATACGGTCCACCACCACCAAAGCCTGTGTACGGCCCACCACCACCAAAGCCGGTGTACGGCCCACCACCACCACACCCTGCACCACAGTACGGCCCACCACCACCAAAGCCGGTGTACGGCCCACCACCACCACAGCCGGCACCACAGTACGGTCCACCCGCACCACAATATGGCCCACCACCACCACAGCCGGCACCACAGTACGGTCCACCACCACCACAGCCGGCTCCACAGTACGGTCCACCACCTCAACAGAATTATGGACCCCCACCACCGCTGAAGCTGCAGCATCGTCCGCAACCACAGTACGGACCACCACCACATCACAAGCCACATTTCCCACAGCCGCTGCCTGCACCGCATCCAGCCCAGCTATTTAAGCCAGCACATCAGCCAGCCACCTCGTACGGACCACCAGCCTCGGGACCCCTGAATCTACCACCCAAACCTGTCTACGATACACCACCCAACTATGGACCACCTCCGCTACCGATTAACCTGCCCGGACCACAACCGGCCAACTTTAATCGTGCGCCCGAGACGACCATCATACTGACTGGTTCCGGTGGACAACAGCTACCCAGTGGACCTGGAGGTCCTGCACCCTTTAAGAATGTTCAGATTCAGATCGATGCATCTGGTCACACACATAGCGTGAGTGGTTCACAGGCACCATTCCACACGGCATGCGATGGCTGGAAACCAATTGCTGCTCCAATCGGCGCCTACATCGAACAGAACCACATCGAGACCCAGGGTGGATACAGTAACGTTGATCAGGGTCATAGTCACGGTCACGGCCAAAACTTTGGCACCCAGTACAGTGTTGGAGGTGGAGGAGGAGGAGGGGTAATCAGCACTGGTAGTGGAGGAGGAGGCGGCGGCGGTGGCAGCATTATTGATGGACTCTCCGACGAACAGTTGGTAGCTGTTGCTCTGCAGAGTGAGGCTGGTAATCTGATCACTGGACCCGGCGGCGATGGCCATTTGAATAACAATAACATTGACTTGGATGCTTTACAGGTGCGTTATAAAAACCGGAGTGAACAGAGTAATCTTCCATTACAGTTAATAATCCAATATTTATACACTTCTATCCATTTATATACTATGTAGATCTCTGTCGGATCACTTGATGATAGTTATTCAAAGCCGCCTTCGGATTCATTTGCACCTGGCTCTGCGCATGCCCACAAATACCAGACGATTGGTCATGGTGCCGGTCTGCCACCACCACAGGCACCACCCGGACCCAATTATGGTCCACCACCACCGCCTCCACAATTCGCAGCCTTGACAAGCAGTCACGGTCAATCCCAATCGCAGTCACAGTCGCATTCCCAGTCGCACTCCAATGTGAACATTCAGTATGGACCACCACCTTCGGGAAATCAGCCACCCTTCCTACGTCCAGGCGCAGGACCTCCCAACAACCCGGTTGCTTATCGTCCACCTGTACCAAGTGGTCTGTTGGAGTCAATCGGTGCCGCTGTTCAGCATCTAGATCAATTTGGTGTTAAGCCCGCTCAACAGCCTCCGACTTACATTCCACCTGCCACCCATGAGATTGCTCTGAGTGGTCCACCTACAGCTCCGCAGGCTATTTATGGAACGCCCCTCAATCAGCAGCAGCAAGCGCCACCACCACAGATGATTATCCAGCAGCAGCTGCCACAGCCACTGCCCGGCCCGTCGTTCATTCACCAGAAGGCCGGACAGTTGCAACAGTTCGGCCCTCCCGGACCCCTGCCACAGCCGCAGCCGAACTACTTGCCACCTAGACCACCACCCCAGCAGCAGCAGCTGCAACAGCAGTATCTGCCACCACGACCCCCACCAAATGTACATCATCAACAGCAACACCACTTGGAGAATAGCTTTAGTTCCTCACAGTATACGCAACAGTTTGTCCATGCGCAGGGTCTTCCCATGGCACAGCAGGCACCTAGATTTAACCAACTGCCTCAGCCTCAACCTCAAATTCAAGCGTATCCACAACAACAGACACTGGTGGTGCATGATTGCGGTCATGGTCCCAATCTAGTCAGCAGCAATGGCTACCAAGTCCAACATCAACAACAACAACAACAACAACAGTATCAGCAACAGCAACAGCAACAGCAGTTTGGCAGCATCTCAGCTTCGTCGCCAGGTGCCTACAATGCGATCACACAGAGCATTCCAGTCGCAGAGCAGCACACACAGTTTGTAACCGGATCCGCCGATAGCTATGGTCATCCAGCGTCGGGTAATGAGATTGATTTCGATCACTCGGGCTATGCCTCTCAAAAGTCAGCTGTAGCTGCATTGCCCGATGGCACAGATCCCCAACAGTTGCCCGGCTTGGATGGTCTTGATGTGATCTCAGCCCAGAAGTCGCAGAGCATTCAGTTGACTTCGGGTAACGATCAACCCACTCAGAACTTTCAGGTACAGTTTGGCAGCTCGCTAAGCAATGCAGGATCAGGTGGCAACGCTAACAACAATGTTGCATCCCTTGGTGATCCAGCCAATCATGAGGAGATCTTGTCACAGGGTCTACTGCAATCCATTTTGACAGCCATTGAGCAGCCACAGTCTTCATCGTCATCCTTGGCACACAACCACAAGGCACAGAGTCGTTCCGATGAGCCGCATCATGAGGACCAGAAGGAGCAGCAGCAGCTAGAGGAGGATGATGATAATGAAGGTGTAGAGGAACAGCAGCAGCAGCATCATGCCTCCAATCGTGTGGAGGTGCGCGTTCTGCCCGACGCTGATGCAAATGAGAAAGGAAAGGAGCAGATTGAACCCATTGTCGCCGCCGAGGTGGAGGAAGTGGAGGATGCTAAGCATTAAGTCCAGTCACTACTTTTAAAAGTAGCCATCGCTTGCAATAACACAATACCGCACATATTTAGTCCATTTACAACAATCCTCATCCGCAAAATGCGTTGCTTCTTCTTATTTATTGCTATACTTCATTCTCATCATAGACTCTTCTTATTTATGCTGTATGCCGTACTTTACGCGTATATAATTATATTTTAAATTTCGTGAACTCTCGTCGCTCAAAATGCCATTAATGAATGAATGAAAAAATTATAAAGACACGAGGTGAATTCAGTGGAAACGACATCGACAATAATAGAAGCTTAACATATATACTATATATATATTGATATATATAAGAGTCGCAGTTGGAGTCAATTAATCGCCAAAGTTATCAAATCTGACGCGAGCTATATAAATATTAAATTAAAAAAAAAAAAAAAGTTTGTGTATAAAAAATTTACTATGAATAAATAATTTATTTATTATTATTATTACATATTTTGTTTAATATTAAAATAAAACAAATAAACAGGCAAATATTATAAATTATATGTTTTCCTGAGTAATAAACAAATTATATATATATAACAAAAACAAGAAAAGTTCCTTAATACCTTAAAAAACTACATTCAACGAAAAATTAGATACGAATAGAAAATTTAAACCACTTTCATATTGCACCAAAGACTATCGTAATAACTCAAAATTGCTAGATTACTTTTGCATACTCAAAGCAACGAGCAATTTGTAGTCCGTGTGATCAAGAAAAATATACATATGTATATATATATGTGTGTGTGTGTGTGTGTGTGTATGTAATTGATGGGGTCGTTTTACATTTTGTGTTCACATGAATGATTGCACGATGGCCGTTTTCCATTTCCATTTGTCGCTGCTGGTTGGTAAGGGGGGAAAATTTGTGGCAATGCTTTGTTGCACACGGCGACTTGAAAAGCATAATGAAGGATAATGAGTTCTTGATTAGTACAAAGTGGAAAATTGTGTATTTTTTCGCAGTTGCGCTTCGTGTGTGTGTGTGTCTGTGTCCGTGTCTGTATGCTTGACCATGTTTTCTCTTATTCGTCCCGTCTTATACCACTATAACGACAACTCCCTTCTTTTATTCCACTTATTCTGCGGCATCAATTAACTGTAATTAGGGGCGCCGCATTCTGCGAAACCAGTGCAAGCAACAATGTGCGTTGGCGACAGGACGCCAAAGTATCCAACACTTATTTCCTTTTTTTTTTTTTTGCCGCACAGCACCGCACCCGAGCTCCCTGCTGTTGCTGTTGCTGCTAAACACCATAAATGCATATAAAGTATGCACAAGCGACTTCAAATGCAACGAGAAAGACAGAACAAATGGAACGGGGAATACGAATTAGTGAATTTAATAACTAGAGCAATACCGATATCGACAATAACATCCAAATGCTAGTTTGTGTTATAGTTTAAAAAAAATTGTCAATGAGATAATTGGTTTTCAGTCTTTGAATGTCAGGTAAGTTAAAGATATCGACATTAACTTCCAAGTAAGAACACAAATGCACGTTATTACAAAATAAATAAAAACAGTTTATCAAGTAAGAACTCAACCGCAGATGGAATCAAAATGGATCAGAAAAATCATTTAAAGAAATCGCAACTTTAAGTTATTTGTCTAAGCAAAACAAAAACAAAAATCACATCAATAACAAACATCAGCAGAACGAAACAGCAACTAAGAACAAAACGTAACCCAATGGGCTTTAAAGAGCTCTGGCAATGTGATTTCGGTTTACCACCAGACGATCAATGTATCGGCTGCTTTGACTGTTAATTTTGTCTCTCACTGTTTCACTTAACTAACTTGATTACGCCTTCAGCTACTCCCAAGTTTGCTCTTCAGCAAGTTTGTTACTTAAATAGAATGTTTGGATCGGGGAATAGCTACTGCGATAGCGATAACGACAATTACTCTCTGGCTAAACACACTGAGAACTATGTTATGCTTTCACTTCCTTCATTCAATGGCAATGTTTCAACTTGTTTTAATTAAGTTTAAGTTTGAAACTTTTAAGTGCAACAATATTCATATGCATTTGCATTGGTTACAATCTTTGTTACCAATCTTTGTTTGGCTTACAATACTTCCCTACTGCCCCTACTACTCTCTCTTGGCCAATATTTTAGATTTTTTATTTTTTTTTGTAAAGTAAACATAATAACCATGTTTCATTGCCCTTGTAAATGCCATTGGCGCTGCCCATTTCGACTGTTTTTATAAAATTAATTAAAAGCGTGCACACTAAATGAAAATGCCAATGCCTTAGCTGAAACTGTAACTGAAGCTGGAACTGGAGCCAAAAAAAAAACCAGCCCGGTGCCAGAGAGAAAACCCCGCCAATGTCCACTGCGCCTCAACAAACAATAGTCGCAACGTGGCAAGTAACCAAATCAAAAGCAAAAGCAGAAGCAGAAGCAACCGACCAACCAACCAACCAACCGAACCAACCAGTTACGAGCCAAACTCTACTAAACAACGAAATAATAATGAATGGGCAAATAAGGCGCGCAAAATGTACACTCAATGGCGGACACTCCTCCATAGTACAACATGGCACAATAGCATAATGCTGCCGCTGCCCATAACCACCCATCTTTCGCACACAGAATTCACAACCCATTTATGGTCAAACTGGCGTAACGCCGTTTAACGCCACTCGCCACTCGCCTCTCGCCTTTCCATGTGTCTTGGCTATATACCTTTTGCTCCGGACGCGGCTCCTCGGGGCCAAGCACGTCTTTTATGCCCGTTTCTGGTGAATGTAACGGTATAAATTTCTAGTTAATTAATCACCTTTTGCTTTGTTTATGCCTAATTTAATTAATTTTATGTCTTTTATTGTTTCGCCCGAACGCCCATCCATTCGCTTGGTCAGGCCAGTGCATCAGGACGAGAACGTGCGGGCTGGCTGGCTCCCAAGAATTGAGTTGAATTGATGGCGCTGCTAAATTTGATGCAGACACTTAAACCGGAATTCCAACTTGGGCCAAAAGTATAAAAATTATTCATAAGCCACATTGATGAAGCAAATAGGCGGAAAGCAAAGCAAACCACTAAGCATTTTGCCTCTTCTAAACAGTTACACATCTTTACATAATGTTCTGTGTAATTCTTTCCAAATTTAATTTGTTTGCTTATTTGGTTTTGTGTTAATATATATATTGTTATTATTATTATTATTATATTTGAAATCTGTGCAACTGCGTACATAAATAACTGTTGAGATCATTGCCCATGCCTTCCAAAGACTCTCATTATAGGTAGCTTTTAAAGAAAATCTTAAAACTAATATCAATACGTCGATATGGTGGGAAATTAATATTAAGCACCCAACTGTCATATCAAATGTCGATTAAATCTTCATAAATAAATTATTAAATATAAATAGAAACCAACTCTTGGGCGAGAATGAAATTCATTCATACGAGTAACCCATCACCACAATGAATCTTGAAATGCATGACCCAATACATACGCATTGTGATTGGGTCCCGGACGCCATTTGACTTATGATTACCTTAATGGCCATTCGCTAGAATGCAGTATTCTTTAATCTAAAATAAGTTCTTTAAAAAAACACAAAATATTAACAGACGTGAGAGTGGTAGGAGTGGTTAGATATTGAGGTTTGAGCTATTTTCTTCACTTTTCTAGGGCATACTTTTAGGATGTTGTGTGAAAGATCACATACTTTCGAGAGCTTGAATATAAAAATGATTTGATGTTATCCAAAATATTAGCTTTTAATGCAAGTGTTTAATCAACGCGATGCCTTATATATTTGTAAGCCATTTTACTATACGCAGCTCATAAAAAACACAACAAAAAAAACTTGCGCTTGCATAACAAAACTGCAATATATTTTAGTACTGAGTTCAGTATAGCTCCTCGTCGGACTTTTTTAACTAGAGTTGTGCTTGTATTCATTATTTGAATTTGCTTGCAGTATATAAGTGAACTTGATGAGTTTCTTGCGTTATTCAAAATTTGAGATTGAGTCGAATTTAAGTCATTCAAATCGAATGACGGTTAGCCAGGACAAGATAATAAGGTCATTAGCATTAAAATATGGCGAACATGCTTAACATAATTTGTTAAGGAAGTACAGTTTTAAATTGTACATTCTTTCACGCTCTTTGAGTATGTCCGTGGTGTGTGTGTGTGTGTGAAATTGCATTTCGTCGCTCAGTGTGCGCCATGTCAATGTGCTTTTAATGATCGCGTTCATGCCAAAAGGCAAACACCCGGTACTCGGTACTCGGTAGTCATAGAAGGAGGCCGACTGGCTGACTGGCTGACGTGGCTGGCCACAAAGTGAGTTTTTCGTTATCCTCATCGAGTTGGCCAAGGCTGCGGCAAATGAGAAAGCGCTAATAAAGTGCACTTGTCGCTTCGGCAGCAGCAGCAGCAACGACAACAACATCAGCAGCAGGAAGTAATGTTTCTCTATGGCCAGCAACAACAACAACAACAAGTGAACGACGGCTGTTCTTTCTCATCCTTAGTGGGCCATGTTTATTGCGTTCATAACACGGATATAGCGTTGAGAACAAAAAAAAAAAGCGCAACAAGAAAAACGTTTCTAATTTAAGTCTGTCGCGCATAAATTATTGGCCAGCACCATGGGACTTAAAAGTAGCACAGTGGGTGGGCCCACACCAAACACTGACCCAAGCATATGTGTTCGTTTGTATGTATGTATGTATGTATTTATTTATGTAATTACTTCTTATGCAGCTGTGTGTTACCGTTAGTGTAACCGTGTTTAAGTTATTGTTATTGGTGGCCGAGTGTTTGTTAAAATTTTTCCAATTAAAATTCAATCCTGGCGGTGAGAGCGTCCATTACAAAACGTTTAGTTGGTCATTCGGTTGGCATTAGTGCCATACTTACTTCACGATAACACCCCCTGCACAGCACCGCCGCACCGCTGGCAAAGTTGCCCCCTTACCTCTATGCAAAGCTCGCTCCTTCATGCATTTATTCATTTCATTTGGCTTAAGTGACCTTTTTGGTTGAAGGCAGCGCCAACGCGTGACCTTAGCGCACAGGTTGGTAGCCAGGCTGCTTCCTCCTCCACCTACGTCTCCACCATTCGCTATCGTGTGGTTGGTGGTTGGTGGGGGTGGGGGCGTTGTATTTCCTATATTTAATGATTGCACGTATTCCACATGTGTGAAGTGTCTGCCTCTGCTTCTCTGTCTGCCTGTCTGTGTGTGTGTGTGTGTCTGTGTGTGTGTGTTTGAGTGTGTGTTTATATACATATGCATGTATGTGCTTTGTATGCGTGGCACAGTTCATTAAATGCTCGTATAATTTGTGAGTTGAACTGAACTTTGAACCCGCTTTTAATTGCCTCACAACGTGCTTACAGTGGTTCGAAACTCGGCAAAAATAAAATCAAATTTGTGAAACTTTCTCTGTGCAGGCAATGCGTGCATTTCTTATTTTTCATTTTTATTGTAATTCGCTTCTTTTGGCCATCAAAATGTTTACCTCTTGTCAATTTGTCTAACATTACATGCAAAATGTTATTATAAGACAGTCTCGCAATTCCGACAACTTCTTTTGTACTTTTTCTTTTTGTCTGCTACTCAATCAAATCGCCAGAAATGTGCTGTAGCTGACTTAAACCAATCAAGGATGGCTTTTTGTTGACATTATTCATTGTCAAACCTTGATTTCTTGATCCCTTTGATTTCTAGAATCGCTTATCAATAAAAGAATTTTACTCACTTTACTTTTTCTTAAGCCAGTTACAGGATTGAGATACAGTCTTCAATTCGATTTACATGCATTTTAAAACAAGATTCATAGATAACAGATTCACTCACTTTACCCTAAGATGTTGCTTCGTCTTTGGTACCAACAGCAATAATAAGCGCAACACAGTTTAAAGTTTAAAAGAATGCAAAAGTCACATTTATCACGTATACGCACTGGGGTCAGTGCAGTGCAACAACAGCTGCAGTTAATGTTTATGTTAAAGCCCTCGATGATAAAGACTGTGCAGATAAAATATATATCATTAATATAAATCTCTACAAGTGTTGCAATCTGGTATAATACATAATAGCACTAACCAAAAAAAAAAACAAATGAACTTTTGTAGCCAAATATCTTTTAGCCTTGTGCTTTATACATAGTTTCTTAGCCAACAGTTGATTGTTTAAGCAAAATTTATAAGCAAACAATACAATAGATAAAGACATACTATATGTATAGTATGCATATGCGAGTTGATTTGCATTCACCTGACACAAACTTTTCTTGATTGTATTCAGTCGCTTTTATAATTCTTTTCACTTTAGTTTCTTCCCCTTTCATGCACCAACTGCTCGCTGTGTCGGTCTTTCCTCTCAGCTCTCAGCTTTTAGCCATTTGTCTGTTCCTTATCTATTGTTATTGTGTCCAGCAACCATAGCCCCCAACCCCAACCCAACCCCCACCACCAGCCGCTTTGTTGCGCCACGAATTGTTGTCGAGCCATTTGTCGTTGCTTCTTATATTATTTACGCTTGTTTAATTTTTTTTGCATGCTTACTTATTTTTTAGCACCGTCCAAGTATTTTAACATATTTTACAACTTTTTAAGTGAGCCTAAGCGCGTACAGCATCATTGCTTCATCGTGCCATGACCACTTCTACTTTCCACTCCCAAACCCCACATCCCACATCCCACTCGCCATCTCTCTCTCTTTGTGGCAGCTTTGGTCGCCGCCAACGAACGCTTTACGTTTACCAAGCATATTTGTTGGCCATAAATTAACACGCCCCTTGCTTACTTAATATTTTTATGGCCTAGTCGCACGCCTTTTCTTTACCACCACACTCCATCTACATCCGCATCCTCATCCGCATCCACATCCACATTTTTCGCCCCTGCAATTTAATAATTTGCTCAACATTAACCACTTGGCGGCCTGTCTGTTATCCTTGGTCGCTTGCCCGCACATCCTTTAACTGCCACAGTTGTTGTTATCGTTGCTGTTATCGTTGCTATTGTTGTTGTTCTTGTCGTCAACCTAAAGAGTGAGAGAAAGAGAAAGACGCGTTTTCTCTTTTCATTTTTCTCCTCTTTTTTCTTTTTACTGCTAATTATAAGTGGATTATTTGCTTATCCGTAAAGGATTGCCGCTTGGGCTTCTTGCCACAACAACACCAACAACAACAACAACGTCATTAAAAAAAGGTTCAATGTAACTAAAAACTAACAACAACACCAAAAGAGACCCTTTTTATTTAATGTCATTTAAGAATAAATTTATAAATTTTGTAGCCTGACATCGTAATAGTTAAAAAAAAAGAACCAAAATAAAAGTAAACTTTAAGGTATTTAAAGTCTTTATGCAATATGTACTCGTATTATTTAAACTATGCACAAAAATTGTATTGCATTGTTTGTTGTTGGCCATTTTTAATGTTTATAGCCAAACACATTTGTGTAATTAATTGCTTGCTTTTTAATTTGTTCTCCTGCACTAATAAACAGCTAAAGCTCTCAACTCGTCAGCACATTATTAATTCGGTTACTTTTCACCAACACAAAACACACTAACACACTTGCACACACACAAATACATATACGTATGTATGTACGTAGTTTATGTGATGACATTTAGCACCTAAGCCAAAAATGTTTTAATGCCCAGATGACAGTATCATTATCTGCAGGCAAAACGTGTACGCAATAAATTCATTTGCACGTTAATGTACTTACATGTAC